>WBNO01008741.1:13569-63569 GCA_013400575.1 Peucedramus taeniatus
TTCCCTTCCCTTCCCTTCCCTTCCCTTCCCTTCCCTATTTATGATTTTCCTTGTGTCCAACGGTGCAATCCCAGCCAAGGGGGTTCCTTTTTTTGTGCCTTTTTGGGATTTATGGGCAGGAAGAGGTGGGATTTGGGAACAGACTGTAAATCCCTCATTTACAATCCCGATTTTCCCCCTGTAAATCCAGAGCGCCGTGTGGCTTTCCTGGTTTTCCCATCAAGTCCCTTGTTATCAGCTCCAGTTGAGCTGTTCTGTGTCTTTTGGGGCTCCTAAAAAGTTGTGCTGCTGGAAAAGTGGGAGCATCCAGGGGTTGCTGAGATCCCTTTCCCAATTTTTAGCATCCAAGAGAATCCTGCGAGGCTTGAAAGGAGTAAAGCCTTGCTCAGCTTCCAGATCTTCCATCCCAAAGGAAAGTCATCCTGAAAAATCCTCTTTGGAACAGATGAAATGATCCTTTTTGTACCTAAGGATCTGCCTATGGATCAGGAATCCTGTGGGGAATGTTCCTTCCATCCATTGCTGCCTCTGGAACAGGGGCTGGAACCTGCCTATCCTAGACTGGATATTAGGGAAAATTCTTCATGGAAAAGCTGTCAAGCAGTGGAAAGGGATTCCCAAGGAATGTTCAGGCTGGGAGAGCTGGGAATGTTCCCCTGGAGAAGGGAAAAATCCAGGGAATGCTCAGAGTCCCCAAAGGGGCTCCAGGAGAGCTGGAGAGGGACTGGGGACAAGGCCTGGAGGGACAGGACACAGGGAATGGCTCCCACTGGGAAAGGGGAGATTGGGCTGGGATCTTGGCAATTGGGAATTCCTGTCTGGGAGGGTGGGGAGGGACTGGTCTGGAATTCCCAGATTTGCTGTGGCTGCCCCTGGATCCCTGTGAGTGTCCAAGGCCAGGTTGGACACTGGGGTTGGATCCACCTGGGACAGTGGGAGGTGTCCCTGCCCATGGATGGAGTGGGAACGGGATGATCCTTAAAACCCATCCCAACCCATTCCGTGATTCCATAATTCTGGAGTTGCTAGCCCCAGCACTGATTCTTCTCCCAGCTCAGGGACTGCTGCATTCCCTCTCCCATCTCCAGATTTTCTCCACCCCCAGCCGCCTCCGGGATCAGGAATATTCCATTTCCCACTCACGGATGTTGTGACATTGAGCGAGATCCCAAATCCTTGCCATGATTCCGATTTTCCATGGGCTCTGTTTGTCCCTGGCAGGTGGCTGGTGGGACACGAGGAGAATAAGCAGAAGACGGACGTCCACTACAGATCCATGGGAGGAGAAGGGAATTTCAATTGGAGATTCATCTTTCCTTTTGATTATCTCCCAGCGGAGCAGATGTGCCACGTGGCCAAGAAGGTGAGTGGTCCTGGATGGAATTCCTTCATCCTCGTGGGAATTCTGGGGTGAAACGGGAATTTTGGACCTTCACAAGCAGAGCCGTGCAAAGCTCGGCCTTTCCACAGTGTTGACAGAGAAATGTTGGGAATTTTGTTCAAAAATCTGCGTTTGGAAGCAAAATGGGGTCGGAATTAGAGGTTTTTTTTTTAAGAGACTGATCCCTCCGGGAAAGGTTCATCCGGGCTGGAGCAGAAAAAATATTGTCCAAATGCTCTTGGACAACAGGGATATTCCAAAGCTGGAGATGGCGATTCCATGGGGATGGGTTGGTGAGAACCTCTGTTTTCCAGCATGGAATAATGGGCATCGTGCCATGAAAAAACTTCCCAAAAAGGCTAAAAATGGGGAAAGGAAGGAGCTGCTTCCAGATTCCTGATGGGAACATGGGTTGGGATGTGCCATTGGAAGAAAAGTTTTGGATTCAGGGAGAGGATTGGATTGGGAGCTGAAGTGAATGAAGTTTTATAGATGAGATTTTGATCCCCTTGTTCCTCCAGCTGCTCCTGGCATTCCTTGGATCAGTTCATGGGAATTTTATGGATGGAAGGAAACAGGAATGGGATTGGGATGGGTGCATGGAAAGACGCAGGGGAAAATTGAATGGTGGAAATGATGGGAATTAGGGAAAACTGGACACCAAACAATAGAGGAGATCAATTAATTTAAATTTCCTTCTCCTGGAAATTAAAATCATTAAAAGGGTTAAGAAGAATAATCCAAGGGAAGATTCCCTATCCATTGCAGGAGATGGAACTGGATCATCTTTAAGGCCCCTTCCAATCCAAGCCATTCCATGATTCTGTGGTTTTTGGCTCTTTGTGGTTTGTGGACAACAGGGAAAATCCCGGCTTCCTGTGGCACCTCCCTGGAAGCTCAAAGTCCTTCATCCACCTCATCCCAAGCCTTCATCCCTTGAGGATGCTTGGATTTGGGACACCAGTGGGAATTTCCTCATGGAAAGTGTGGTCAGGCCTTGGAATTTCCCAGGGAGGCTTGGAGTCCCCATCCCCGGAGGTGCCCAAGGGATTCCTGGATGTGGCACTCAGTGCCAAGGTGGGCATCGGGCACAGCTTGGACTGGATGATCCTGGAGGATTTTCCAACCTCAGTGATCCCATAATCCCATGATTCCTGCTCCCTGCTTTTGCTCAGCCTCAGTATTCATGGAATATGAGGTGCCCAAAGATTCCTGCTTGCAATGGGATCATCCCTGAAACCCACTGGGATCCCCAAAAATCCCCTATGATACTCAAAACCCATCAAGATCCCCTCCTATCTTATTTTCCATGGAACCAGCGCCTTGGCCAGGAAGATGCCGAGCGAATTCCCCATCCCAGACAATTCCCAGCTTCCAAAGTCCTTCCCGAGCAATTCCAATGATTGACAGACTCCCAGCCGGGCCCATTTCACGCTTCATATCCCACAAATCCCAAGTACAGGGGTGTACTACATCCAATTATCCCTCTTGGAAAAAGCCAAGACCCCCTCCATAAACCCCTTTAAGCAAATCCATCCCGCTGTGCCGATCTGGAATCTTTTCCCACCACATGGCTTCCAACACTGGATCCGAAAATAAACACCTTGTAAAAGCTCTCTGTAAAGGCCGGAATAATGAAGGAAAAGCCGGGTGGAGCATTCCGGCTCCGGGAATTTTTTGATCTCGCCATGTGCTGTTTGAACTCCGGCTTGGTTCCTGTGGCCATAAAAATCCCGGCTGGAAAGGCAGGCGCTTGAAGGTGGAATTTCAATCAAAGGTTGGGAGTGACTGGGGGGAATTGGGAGCTGCTCAAAACCACCTGTGCCCAACCGGGCCGGGAGGGAAAGAGTTTTCCAATGGTTTTCCTTTGTTTGTGCCGGAGGTCTCAGGAGCGTGGCCAGGTGGGTTAGGAATCATGGAATTATGGAATAATTTGGGTGGGAAGGGAGATGAGAGCTCAACCAGTTCCATCCAGGGACAAATTCCACTATCCCAGGGGGATCCAAGCCCCAGTGTCCAACCTGGCCTTGGACACTGCCAGGGATCCAGGGGCAGCCACAGCAAATCTGGGAATTCCAGCCCAGCCCCTCCCCACCCTCCCAGACAGGAATTCCCAATTGCCAAGATCCCAGCCCAATCTCCCCTTTCCCAGTGGGAGCCATTCCCTGTGTCCTGTCCCTCCAGGCCTTGTCCCCAGTCCCTCTCCAGCTCTCCTGGAGCCCCTTCAGGGACTCTGAGCATTCCCTGGATTTTTCCCTTCCAATCCCAGCAATCCCAACTCTTCCAGCCTTTCCTACAGCAGAGCTGCTCCATCCATCTAATCATCCTGGTGCCTCCTCTGGATCGCTCCAAGAGCTCCAGGTCCTTCCCATGCTGGGAATTCCAGAGCTGGAATTCCTGTAGGTGGGGGCTCCATGGGTCATCCCAACCCAGGCTGCAAATGCTCTCCCCCAAAAAAACAAGGATGCCCCTGGATAGGAGGGTGTCCATGATATTTCGGTCTGATGGGAACGCCTGAGGTGGTTTGGAGCCTGGAAATCCAGGGAAAACCAGGGAAACCCAGATGCCACTCTTATTCCTGCTTTTCTGAACCTTCAAACCACTTCAGCATGGTTTTCCATAAGTTTCCTGGCTGGATTAATATTATTATGACTTTTCTTCTCCTTCTGAGAGAGGAATTTCCCCCAATCCGAGTTTCTAAAATATTTCCATGGGAAAGAAATATTCCCGTCTTTAGGACGGCTCTTCTGCAAACATGGAAATGCTGTTTTAATGCTTTTTTCAGCATTCTTTTGGAATTTCCATCTTTGTTCCCGCTTTTTTTGGTGCCATCTTTCTCTTCCAGCCCTGGAAAATTCAAACCATGTTGGCTGCACGGGAAGAGCACATTCCCAGGTTTCTGAGTCCTGCAGGAAAACAGTTTCTGGGATGGAAAATGAGAAAATCATGGAATGATTTAGGATGGGAAAGCCTTCTAAGACCACCAGCTCTGCCAAGGCCAGCACTGACCAAGACCCCTGGTGCCACCTTCAGAGGGATTTTAAATCATTCCAGGGATGGACATTCCATCATTTCCCTGGGCAGCCTCTGCATGGCTGGAAAACCCTTTCTTTGTAAGAATTTTCCCTAAAATCAAGCCTAAACTGGAAGTTAAAACTTTGGATTCCCAGTTTAAGCTGTTATTGGATGGATCATGGGACAACCAGGACAATCCGCGGTCACCTGGGTGTGGATCCCATTTTCCTGGGCATCCACTCAGGGAAGAGCTCGGCTTCCACATCCTGCAGGCACCGAGGGGTGGAAAATTTGTGGAATTGGTTTTGGAATGTTCAACTTCCCGCGCCAATTCCAGCAGCAGCTGGGTTTGGCTGCCAAATCTGGATCTGGGAAGTTCTTTAGGGCAGGAAAAGGTTTGCAGGGAATGTTGGAGCAAACGGCGTCTCCATGGATGTGCTGTGTCAGGTTCTGGGATTCTTACGGACATGGAGGGGCTGGAGCGTGTCCAGGGAAGGGAATGGAGCTGGGAAGGGGCTGAAGAATTCCTGAGGGAGCTGGAAAGGGGCTCAGCCTGGAGAAAAGGAGGATCCAGAGGGACCATCTGGCTCTCCAGAACTTCCTGGAATGCTGGAACCAGGTGGGAGTTGGGATCTGCTCCCAGAAAAGTAGGGAACGGCCTCAGGTTCCAGGAGAGGCTCAGGTTGGACATCAGCAGGAATTTCCTCATGGACAGGGTGGTCAGGAATTGGAAGTGGCCAGGAGGTTTGGAATCCCCATCCCTGGAGGTGCCCAAGGAATTCCTGGATGTGGCACTCACTGCCAGAGTGGGCATCGGGCACAGCTTGGACTGGATGATCCTGGAGGGATTTTCCAACCTCAGGGATTCTGTGACATCCAAGGGGAGTCTCCTGCATGCCTGGGACTCCCAAATTCCTGCAGGATGCACCTGAAATGGGACTTTTTGGGAGAAAACTTCCTCTCCTTCCCAGAAATCAGGTTTTGTCCTTTGTATTCTGGAGCACATTCATAGTCCAGGAGAAATGCAGCCCTGTCAACACTTTCCCGGGAATCGGAGCTGATTTTTTCCCTGCTGCTTTATCCACAAAAATCCATAAACTATCCCCGAGCTTCCCCTCGCTTGGAAAACAAACCCCCAAACAATAATTCCAGCCTTTTTTCCCTGTGGTTTGGACAAGGCCGGGATATAAATTTCGCGCTCTGGGTTGTTTTTATAGGGAATGTTCAGAGCTTGGTTTAATCATGGAAGTGAATTTCACGCTGCCTTGAAAGGGACCCATAAACTTCGCTCGGCATCAAATTCCCCCTTCCCAATTCCCTGTTCCTTTTCCTGCCTTTCCAGTGGAGCTCTGGGTGTCCCCAGCTGGACAGGGCTCGGAGCAGGGAGGTTTTGTCTCCAGCCAAGTGATATTTTATGGTGTTTTTCCATAAAAAAAAAAAAAGGGGAATTAGGAGAGCTGGAGCATTGAATTCCCACCTGGAAAGGGTCGAGCCCCACTTGAGTTATCCCTGGAATGCCGGGATGTTGTTCTGAGGGATTGGGATGCAGAGCGTGCAGAGCCAAGGTTTTGTTCTCTTTTTCCTTGGACATTGCAGTGGGAAGGAGGGAAGGTGGAATCCCAAAGTGTGCCGAGTTTTCCAACCATTCCATGGAATCATGGAATGGTTTGGAATGGGAAGGACCTTAAAGCCCATCCAGGGACACCTCCAACTGTCCCAGGTGGATCCAAGCCCTGTCCAACCTGGCCTTGGACACTTCCAGGGATGCGACAGCCACAGTTTCTCTGAGAATTCCATCCTAGCTCCTTCCCACCCCCACAGCCCGGAATTCCTTCCCAAGGTCCCATCCAACCTTTCCTTCAGCTTCATTATCCCGAGGGACATGGATCCAGTTGGGATAGGTGGGAGGTGATCCCAAGTGCGAGGCTTTCCTCAAGTTTGGCTCTGTGTGGATGGGATGGGGCAAAGAGAAATTCCAATGAATCCTTGGGAAGTTGCACCAGCCCCAAAGGGAGTGTGGGATGTGCCTGGAGCATGGACACATCCATGGAATGTGGGAATGATGGGATGAACCTCTGAGCCAGGAATTCACTGGAAAGAAGAGGCACCTGGAGGACATGAGCTCATGGAAGTTTCCTTTCCAGGGAATATTCCAGCTGGGAAATGAGATGGTCTTGAAGGTCACTTCCAGTCCAAACCAGTCCAGAATTCCATATATTTCCCCCTTTTCCAAACCAAGCTTGGGAGCCTGGATTTCTCCCGGAAGGGACAATCCAAAGGAGCTGGTGGTGTTCACCTTGGAGATGGATCTTCCGCCACCTTGGAATTTTCCAGCCCCTCCTGAGGTCATCCCAGCTTTGTTATCCATGGATCCATGGCTCCTGGATCCCTGTGGATCCCTTCTTTCCCCAGTTTCTGGGAAAGGGAAGAATCAACATCAACTCTTCCCCTTTTTTGGCAGTTTTAATTTAAAAGGGCTGGAAAAGCTGGGAAAAATCCCCCTGGATAAACATCCATCCCAACCCACTGCAACCAGCAGAGGGGGGAGAGAGGGAATTTTCCATGGACTTCCTTTGGGATTTCTAAATTATCCAATATCTCAAATGCATCCATAAAATGCTCCAATGCAAAATTCCTGGCACGTTTTCCTAAATCCAGGCAGGGAACGGAGCGAAATTGAAACAGAACCATCCAAGGGGATCTCTTAAAATGAATCCAATGGGACTGGAGTGCCCATGGACTCCCAGCTGGAATATTTGCGTTCCTATGGAATGTGACACGTTTTTCCTCCTTTTTTATAATTTAATATTGGATGAAATAATGAATCCAAGTCTTGGGGTGAATTTATGGAGCGACGGATGAATAACGCTGGAGTTTCCTGGTTTTAATTAAATCCCGTCATTTCTGACACTTCCAGGAGGAATTGCCACCCGGACACCCTCGGAGGGGTGTCAGGAATCATGCTGGGATTTTCCTGCTCTTTGCTGGAGCCAGGAATAACAATCCCAACAATCCTTCGGCTTTGGGTGGGATTTTGTCTTTCTCCTTTATCCCAGTATTTCTTTTTGGACATAAGAGGAATTTTTTAAATGGAAAGGATGGTCAGGCCTAGGAAGTGTCCAGGCACATTTGGAGTCCCCATCCCTGGAGGTGTCCAAGGAATTCCTGGATGCTGAGGTGGGGATTTGGCACAGCTTGGACTCGCTGACCCAAAAGGCTTTTCCAACCTCAAGGATTCTGGGATTCTTAATCCCAACTCCCAGGCATCCCAACAGTGGTGTTAGATCCCCGTTGGAAAAAATTCCTGGTTTCACACATGGAAATGGTGATGTGGATGCCGCATCCCGGTGGATATTCCTTACTCTGGGGTGCAGAACTGATGGACAATTTGGGAATGTTCCCCCGGAGAAGGGAAAAATCCAGGGAAACCTCAGAGTCCCTAAAGGGGCTCCGGGAGAGCTGGAGAGGGACTGGGGACAAGGCCTGGAGGGACAGGACACAGGGAATGGCTCCCACTGGGAAAGGGGAGATTGGGCTGGGATCTTGGCAACTGGGAATTCCTGTCTGGGAGGGTGGGGAGGGGCTGGTCTGGAATTCCCAGATTTGCTGAGGCTGCCCCTGGATCCCTGGCAGTGTCCAAGGCCAGGTTGGACACTGGGGCTTGGAGCAAACAGTGTGATATCAGCAGATTCCTGGGATACCATGGACTCTTCCTTTCCATATCCATATTCCATGAATAAATTCAGGAGCTGTGGGTGGCCTGAAGGTGGGACTGGCATTTGATGGTCTCAGGTTGTCCCAATGCCTGGGACAGACCTGGGAGCAGATGGGAGCCATGGCAGACCAGTAAGGGAAGGGATCCTTGGGAGTTCCCTGCCGGAAGCGCTGATTTAGGTGTCAATTCCATATTTTTCCATGAATTAATAGGAAGGCAAAGTTTGGCAGCACCGGCACTCAACGCTTGTTGTTCTCTTCACCTTGGAGAGTCACCCTTGTTGGAATTGTGGGAATTTCTGTTGCTCCTAAGGATTCTTTTTGGGATCCCATGGAGCCTTTTCCTAAATTAAATAACATTAAATTATTTAAATAAAATTAATTACACTAATTTAAATAATTAAATTAAGGCATAAATTGTTGTCAACGGCTTCCAGACATGTCTTGGGTTTACCACTGATTATCCTTATCCAAGAGTTTTCCAGAGCCTATGCTCCTGCAGATCCAGAGCAGGATACCCCAGGAATTCCAGGATTTCCAGATCCAGGCTCTGCCCAATTCTCCCAATGAACCTTTAATTTTCCTGTGGTTTCTTTCCTGATGGGATTTTAGGAACACTTCTGGAGCTTGGACAAGACGGAAAACAAGATCCCACCCCAGCTGATCCTCCAGATCTGGGACAATGACAAGTTCTCCTTCGACGACTATTTGGGTAAGTTGGGAATTTTGGGAACCATCCCAAAAAAGGGAAAACATCTCCGGCGCAGGTTGTCCGGACAAGCTATGGAGGCCCCATCCCTGGAAGTGTCCAAGGCCAGGCTGGATGGGGCTTGGAGCCACCTGGGATAGTGGAAGTTGGGAGTTTGGATTCGGATGGTTGGGGTGGCCCAAACTCCATGGGATCAGGGAACATTCCATGTTTTAAGGATTGTCCCACTGAGATGTCTCACCTGGAATGTTCTTCTATGCAGGATCCATCCAGATGGATCTCAACAGGATGCCCAAGCCTGCCAAGACGGCGGAAAAGTGTTCCTTGGATCTTGTGGATGATTCCCTGTCCTCCAGCCGCTCCGTGTCCCTCTTCGAGCAGAAAACCGTCAAGGGCTGGTGGCCCTGTGTGGCTGAGCAGAGCCAGCAGAAGATCCTGGCGGTAAAGTGACCTCTCCATGTTTTCCCTTGGATCTTTCACTCCAGTTCTCATCCCTGGAAGTGTCCAAGGCTTTAAATTCCTTCCCAATCCAAACCATTCCAGAATTCCCTGAAATCTTCATTCAATACAAGCCAAGGCAAGAAATTCCATTTCCAGCTGGAGATTTTGTGGATCCAGCTGGACCATCTCTGGTTGTCTGGAAGTTTTCCGGCACTGTGCAGAGGAACAATCAGTTTTGTGGGATTTTCACCCATTTTGGAATGTGCCACCAAATTTGATTCCGTATCACGACTATTCCCAACAATCTTGTGTCCTAAACACCAGGAAAAAAATTCCACATTTAAAGGTGTCTGGGCTTCTGTTCCTGGTTTTGGTGACTGTTCCATGCAGGTGAGGGAATCCAAGCAGGGAACTGAGTCATTCAGCCAAAAACCCCTGAGCTGCTTCCAGGGAAATTTGGAATCGGGGAATTGGGAATGACTGAATGTGGCACTCAGTGATGAATGGTCACAGCTAGGACTTGATCCCAGAGGTTTTTCCAGCCTCGGCAATCCTGGGATTCTGTGGTTGCCCAAATTTGGGTGTCAGCGGGATTCGGGATTTCCTGGGTTATCTCCAGTGACAGGTGAAGGATCTCTGGAATCCTGGCATCCTTGTGGTCATTATTGGGAGTGGTTTAATTCTGCTCAAAGGATATTTTTATCCCCTAATCCTTGTTTTCCATCCCATGTTCATTCCTCACCTTTCCCTCTGTTTTTGGGGATAATCAATAAGTTTTTGTTTCACCCATCCAGGGCAAACTGGAGATGACTTTGGAAATTGTGGCGGAACAGGAGCATGAGGAGCGTCCTGCTGGGATGGGACGGGATGAGCCAAACATGAACCCCAGGCTGGAGGATCCCAAGTAAGAACATCCTTAATGGAAAAGCAACCACCAGGGCATGGAATTCTCAAGGACCAAATGGGAATTGTGGGTTTCCAGATGGAGGGAACTGGGCTGAACTGGGTTTGCACCTGGGTAGGATCCACTCTGAACTGGGAGGGACTGGGAGGGAGGTCTGGAGGACCAGTTCTGTGGAATTGGAAAGTTGGTCTGGAGCACCAATGCAGTGGGATTTGGGAGGCTGGTCCGGACCATGAATCCAGTGGGATTTGGGAGGTCAGTCTAGACCACAAAGGAGGACATTGGTGGGATGTATCCAGGAAGAAGGAAGAGCTGAGACAGTCCAGCAGTATTGGGAAGCTGCTCTGGAGCATTGATCCAGGGGAATTGGGAAGCTGGCCTGGACCATGAATCCACTGGGATTGGGAGCCTGGTCTGGACCACCAAGGTGGACATTGATTTGACATACCCAGAGGGATGGAAAGCTGACACATTCCAGTGGGACTGGGAAGCTGGCCTGGACCATGAATCCAGTGGGATTGGGAGGTCAGTCTGGACCGTCAAGGAGAACATTCATGGGATGTATCCAGAAAGATGGAAGAGCTGAGACAGTCCAGGGGGATTTTGAGTCTGGTCTGGACCATGAATCCAATGAGATTTGGGAGACTGATCTGGACCACCAGTCCAGTGGGACTGGGAGACTGGTCTGGACCATGAATCCAATGGGACTGGGAGACTGGTCTAGATCACTAAGGAGGATGTTGGTGGGACATCCTCAGAGGAATGCAGGAACTGGCACATTCCAGTGGGATTGGGAGGCTGGCCTGGATCACCAGTCCAGTAGGATTTCGAGGTTGGTCTGGACCATGAAGGCGGGTGGGATTGGTGATCCAAGAGGATGAAATTCCGAGGTGACTTGCCCCTTCCCTTGGCTCCAGGCGTCCTGAGACCTCCTTCCTGTGGTTCACGTCCCCGTACAAGACCCTGAAGTTCATCCTGTGGCGCCGCTACAAGTGGGTGCTGATCCTGGCCATCCTCCTCTTCATCCTGCTGCTTTTCCTGGGAATCTTCGTCTACGCCTTCCCGGTATGGAGCGGTTGGGAGGGAACAGGGATTGGCCGAGGTCTGAGGGGTGGTGGATTCAGGGGGATGGAAAATTCCGTGCTGAGGAACACAATGGGTTAAAAGGGACTTTTTTTGGGTTTGGGATCCTCATAGGAAAAATATGGAGGGGTTGGAGCGTGTTCAAGGATGGCAATGGAGCTGGGAAGGGGCTGGAGCACCAGGAAAAGCTGAGGGAAAGGGGCTCATCCCGGAGAAAAGCGGGATCATGGGGGACCTTTTGGCTCTCCACAATTCCCTGAAAGTTTGGAGTCAAGTGGGATTTGTCCTTGGGGATGGGGCAGGGCTGGAGGAGCCTCTCCCTGCTGGAAAGCTCTGCATTCCAGAAAATTCCTGCCACAGCTTTGGGAATGCTCCAGGACCCCTTTCCAAAGGGGCAGAACAGGTGATGTCCCGGATTTTGTGGGATGGTGGAAAAAGGAGCTGTAGGGATCAGGGGTTGGGTAGGACCAGGGGTTGGGTGGTGAATCCATGAGATTTGTGGGAATCCCCGAGGATGGGAAGGAGCAGCGGGATCCACAGGAGAGGAGGAGGTTCCAGCAAATCAAGGAAAACTGGGAATGCTTCCCACTGGTTGGACACTGGGATGGTGCTGGAGGGAGGGGCCAAATTTATTCCAAGGGTCTGAAGAAGTGGGAATTTCTCTTAAAAAAATTTTGGGAAGAACAATCAAAATCCAGGAATGACTCCAGGTACTTGTCAAATTCTTCCAATGATTCCCTTATTTTTCCAGTCATTCCCTTATTCTTCCAGTGATTCCCTCATTTTCCCAATGATTCCCATGTTTTTCCATCCTTGCAGAACTATGCTGCTATGAAACTCGTGAAACCTTTCAACTGAAGCTGCTCCTGTGCCTGCCTGGGAATTTTGGGAAGGAATTTTGGAAGTGGAGAAGGAACAACCTCATCCAGGCCTCCGGCTGCTGCCAAAGACTCAGCTTCCGTTTGGAATTCCACCTGGGAAGTGTCACCTAACCGAAGCCTCCACCAAAATATTCCTGATTTTCCAGCCTTCTGTGTTTTGTTTGAGTTTTCCTGCCGCACCGCTTGGTAGCTCCCAAGTTCCAGTGAAAATCCGAGCAGGGAGCGGGGAAAGGACCTTTCCATCCATAATTAGGGAATGTGCAGAGGATCCTCAGGGCAGGATTTGAGATTTGCCGGCCTGAGCAAATCCCACGGATTCCGAGCACTTTTTGCTCTCTGATCCAGCCTCAGTTTCCCTTTTCCCTGTTATCCCATTTATGTATTGTAAACCTATGGAAAAGGTGTTGGGAAACCAGAATCCGTGGGATGACACGTCGCATTCCCAAAGCTGAAATCACGGGAATGGAAAAGGCTGTGGTGCAAAACCTGGGATTTGGAGTTGGTGCTCCACAAAATCCCAGTTTCTCTTGGATTTTGAGGCATTTCAATTCTTCCATGGAATTCTGGAGCTGGTTTTCCCTTGGAGCTGCTCCACAATCCCACAGGTCTCCCATTCCAACTGGGAAAGGAATCCCGGGAGCAGCTGGGCTTTGATTTCCTCCTCTCCCTCTGTCTCCCAGCCACTTTTTTGGGAATTCTTGGTCTTTTTAGTGTCAGTATTTGCAGAATCCCAGAATCCCTGAGGTTGGAAAAGAACTTTGGGATCATTGAATCCAAGCTGTGCCCGATCCCCACTGAGTGCCACATCTGGGAATTCCTTTGAAACCTCCAGGGATGAGGATTCCAAAGCTCCCTGGGAATTTCCAAGGCCTGATTCCCCTTTCCATGAGAAAATTCCTGCTGATGTCCACCCGGAGCCTCTCCTGGGACAACCTTTGATCGTTTCCTCTTTTCCTGTTATTCCCTGGGATCAGATCCCAACTCTCACCCGACTCCAAATCTTCAGGGAGTTGTGCAGAGCCAGAAGGTCCCTCCTGATCCTCCTTTTCTCCAGGCTGGGCCTCACTGATACTCCTTCAAAATCAGCCATTTTCCCTTGTATTCCCAAAGATTCTTATGGAAAACATCCCAACCCATACTCACTGCTGCCAGGCATTAATGGAGAGAAAAACCTGTCCCGGGGTGGGATTTGCTTTCCAAACAAATCCATGATCCACAACCTGCTCAGCCTCCCACTGATGCGATGGGAATGCTGGGACATTCCCGCTTTTGCTGTTCCCTCCCCCTCTCCCTGGAGTGGGATGATCCCATGGGATGTGGCACTTGGGGATTTGTGACCTTGGCAGGGTTAGACTTGAGCTCAGAGTTCTTTCCCACCCTGGATGGTTCCATAATTCCATGATTCCCAGTGCTGGGAGGATGTTAATTCTCAAATTCTCATCCCACAAGGAATCTCCCATTTTCCCACCAGAAAAATCCCATTAATATCCAGCTGCTCCGGCACCTTTGCTGATTCGGGATCTTCCCATCCTCCCTTCAGCAGGATGAGACTTATCCTCGATTCTGTGTTTTCCTTGGAGCTGTGGCTGCTCCAAACGAACGAGGAGTTGGGAAAAGTGATCCCGAGGGATCAGTTTCCTGGGAAAAACCACTGATGGCAGCTCCTGCCCTGCTCTGGCCGGGATTTTAAGCCAGTGCTTAAAAAATAGGGAAAAAAATTTTGGTTGCTTTGTTGGATGTGGACATAATCCATGGAGAATCAAATCCCGGGATTCTCATTGGAACATCTCCCGGAATGCACAGGGCAGCTCCTTCTCCGTGTTTTCCGCACGGAAAACGCACGGCTTTGGGATTTATAGGGATTTTTAGGGATTTATAACCCCATCCCTGCTGCTGAGCTTTGGCTGATCCATGGCCCTTTCCCAAAAGTTGGAGCAGAGGAATCGGCTCCGGATTTGCACATCCCAGGGCGGAGGTTTCATTTTCCATCGTTAAATGCTTCGTTTTCCTTCGGTTTTTCCCTAAAAGCCTCCCAACCCCATTCCCACCCCCATCCCTGTTTATAGCCACCATCAAACCACCAGGATTCGCTCCAATTTTCCAGAGGTTTTATTATCCCAGAGGATCTGAGGAGCCGAGGACAAAAGTTGCTTCTGTTTGGCCCTTGCTGGGATTGGGAATTTGGGTTTTATGGGAACGTTGGTCCCTGCTCCTTTCCCACCAGGATCCAGCTGTGCCAGAGGGAATCTGGAATTCCCTGAGTGCCCTCCTGGAATCCACAGCGGGAATTCAGGTCCAATATCTCTTGGATTTGCAGGGATTCTGGGATTTCCTGTCCTGGTTTAATTCCCCGTAATCCCAACCCAAACTCTTGGAGCCAAGAGCCCCAGATGGATGTGTGATCCATGTTGGAATGCCAAACGTGGGGTGCTCATCCCCCATCCCGCTGGGAACACCGCCGTCTGTCCCAGAAAGACAAGGAATCAAAATCCATCCATGGCTTGCCTTTGGAACATCCAAGGCCAGCTTGGATAAGGATTGGAGCCACCTGGGATTGTGGAATGCCTGGAATGGGATGGGCTTAAAGGTTTGGGATTCAGTCCAGAGACACTTCCAGTGGGAAATCCTATTTTATTCCCAGCATTCCCCTGGCAAACCTGGGTCAGCGGCGAGGGGGGAGAAGGATCCAGAGCATCCAATTCCATAAAACCAGGGATTTCCAGAAGGAAATCCATGCTCCCAGTCCAGTTTTCATGCCAAGAGGATCTCGTGGGATTCTGATGGGTAAATTCAGGTGGGAGCATCCAGAAAAACCAACTCCATCCCATTTTTTTCCCTGAACAGCCACATTCAGCTCCAGGCCTGGTTGTGTCTCCTTCAAATCCAGGTGGGAGTTGCAGAAAGAATTCCCTGGGGCTTCTGGTTATCCAGGGAATTGGTTGGAATTTGTTCTGGGTCACCCATGCCTGCCTTATCTGCAATAATGCCCAAAGCACTGTGATTCCCGAAGAAATGCTCTGAAACATTCCTGTTCCCGTTTTTTTGATTGTGGGGATGGAATTGCGGCTTGTCTTGGGAGTAGAAATGGGAAAATCTGGATTGTGGAGAAGGGAAAAATTCCAGGGAATCTTCAGAGTCCCCAAAGGGGCTCCAGGAGAGCTGGAGAGGGACTGGGGACAAGGCCTGGAGGGACAGGACACAGGGAATGGCTCCCACTGGGAAAGGGGAGATTGGGCTGGGATCTTGGCAATTGGGAATTGCTGTCTGGGAGGGTGGGGAGGGGCTGGGCTGGAATTCCCAGATTTGCTGTGGCTGTCCCTGGATCCCTGGCAGTGCCCAAGGCCAGGTTGGACACTGGGGCTTGGATCCACCTGGAATGGTGAGAGGTGTCCCTGCCATGGGTGGGGTGGGAATGGGTTGATTTTAAAATCCTTTCCATTGCAACCCATTCCAGGATTCCCTGTCTGCGCATGGAAGTTAATTGCCAAACGGTCCACTAATTGAGCATTAATTCCCTAATCCTGGATTTCCTCAGCATGATGCCTGGAGTAATTCTAGCCCGGAATTCCAAAGTGTGGGGATATCTTTGGGACCATCTGGACGAAAGACCCCTGTTGTGTTCCCATTCCCTTTGAGAGCTGGAGGAACTGGAAAGCTTCCATCCTGCACGGGGGCTGAATTCCCTTAATCTCCAGCATCCATCCCAAAAAACCCTGGGAATGAGCTGGGTGGATTTTGCTCCCCAATAAGAACAATTTCCCAGGCAGTGTCCGGTTTTATCCGCTTCGAAGGACCCACAAACACAGATTTTGCCGGAGCGGTTGGAAAAGAGGGAGGCGGCACAAGGAGAGTAGGGGATAAGAAGTGGGATCAAAGTCCAGGTGCTTCCATAAATTTTTTTGGGAACTACTGGCAGCTGGATTTGCTGGTTTAGCCCCTGCGGACAGGGCCTGCTGTGGGTTCTGCTCATTCCCGGGAACACAGATCCAACGGGAACACTGATCCAATGGGATGCTCCCTAAAAAACACCATTGTGGCCTCCTGGCTCCCAAATCCATGAGTTTTCTGATGAAAAGCTGGAGATTTCTCTGGATTTGAGTGATGCAACTCATTCCAGCCTTGCCTTGAGGCCCGACCTCTTCAGGCTTTCCCAGGATGGTGATTCCCGGTGTTGGAATTTCCCCCTGGAAAACGCAGTAATGGAAAAGGTGGTGATGAATTTAAAGGTGGATTGATAACCTGAAATTCCTGAAATTGGCTTTTTCCATGAATCACTCTGTGTTGTGGGACAGCTGCAGTCGGGATCCATCCCAGAAAAGCCCAAACCCGGGGAGTGAGGGATGATTTGTGGGGATCTGCAGGAGACTCCCAAGAAATGAGCCGTGAAACTGCTCCGGGTTTGGCTCCATCCGGAATCCACATCCAGAGGAAAATTAGCTGAATTTGTCCCGTCTGCCTTTCCCATTCCCATCCCAGCCCTCCGAAAGAACCAATCCCTGAAATGTGTCGGGTATTTTTATCCCTTATAAAAAAAGAGAGGAAAAGGCTCTGGATGCATCCAGGGTTTTATTCCAGCTGGAGCAGCAGCTGAGGTTGAATTGGGCCTGGATTTCTCCTCAAGGCCGGAACCTTTTCCATGATCCTTCATCTTCCCAAGCTTTCCTGGAATCATGGAATGGTTCTGGGAAGGGACCTTAAAGCTCCATGGGATCCAGGATCCTTCATCTTCGAGCCACATCAGGCCATGGAATTCTGACTTCTGGGAAAGGTTTGGTGGATATCTGGGATATTGGGTTGAATCATGGAAATCATGGAATGGTTTGGGATGAAATGGACCTTAAAGCCCATCCAGAACCTTCCCCTATCCCAGGCTGCTCCAAGCCTTGTCCTTGGACACTTCCAGGGATGGGGAATCCAAACCTCCCTGGAAAACAGGATTTTGAGGGTTGGATTTGGAGATCTTTCCCAACTTTTAGGATTCCCTCAGTGCCCCTCTTTGGCATTTGGGATGATTCCAGGGAGACTCCCTGACTCTTGGCTGCTCCATCCCTGTCAGCGTTCCTTGTCCCGTGGGTTGAACATCAGGAATTTCCACGCTTGCCAAACTTTTCCATGAAGGAATTCTTCCTGATATCCAAGCCAAACTTCTTCCAGTGCTGTTTCCCTTTTCTTTCCCTTCTTTTTTGGCCTTTTCCCAGTTTTCCCTCCATCCTCTCCACCTTTTCCATTTGTGGTTTTTATCCAGGCTCCATCCATGTCCAGCATCCCAGGAAAAATGGGAATTACATCCTCACAAATTTGGGAAGTGGCAGCTCTCCCAAATCCAGCCTATTTTCCCCTCTTTTTCCTTCTTCCCAGAACCCATGGGAATGAAATCCATCCATTCTCCCACCTCAGTGCTGGGATCTCCTGGAGGTTTTCCCGGGAAACAGCCTAAGCCCATGTTTATGAAAATCATGGAGCCAGGCCACTTTAACTGGATGGAATTCCTGGGGCCGGTGGAGGAGGGAGGAACCTTTTCATCCCTGTTTTTCCCACCCTTTGGAGCAGATTCCAAAGGTTCTGCTTCTGTCCCAAGCCAACAAAGGCAAATAGGATTTGGTGGATACGGAAAGGTGAGAAAGAGAAATCCCAGGATACACCAGAGATTTACAATTCCTCTCTGCCAATGAAAACAGCAGGAAGAATCATCCGTTGGCAAATCCATGGCTGGAAAACAAAGCCTGGATTCATTGTCTCCCTCCATGGAAAACAGGGAACAATTGGGATGAGTCACTTCCAAAGGGTGGGAATGACCTTGGAGCTTACCAGCGACTCCAAAGGGGGACAGGTCATTGGAGAGGTTTGGAGTTCTCCATGCTGGAATGCCGGGAAGAGCTCATCCCTCTTTTCACCCCAGGGACTAGGAGAAATCGGAGTCAGGCGCCTCCAAATCATTCCTGTTTTTTTTCAGGAATTATGCAATCCGAGGGAAAACAAACAGAACAACGACACAAATGCAGGTTGGATTTTATTTCTATTTTCCAGTTGTCCGAATAATCAGGGATTGGGAATTCCATTATTTACTTTGCAAGGAAAAAGCCCTAAAAATACTCTATTCCCACAGGATAATGGAAATTTCCTTCAATTCCAGCACCATTTTTAAAGGAATACCGGAAATCCCCAATTTAGTGGGAGATGGAGATATCTGGGATCATCTCCCTCGTGGTCTGAGTTCCAGAAATCCTGGAGATGTTGAAGACTTTAATTAATTAATTAATAATTTGTTTATGATGAATTAATTAATTTTAATTAATTAAGTTATAATTAATTAATTAATTAATTTTAAAATTCCCAACTCAATCCTAAAAATTTAACTTGGAGAGGCTCATTCCCTCTTTCCTACCGCTCCCACCTCCATCCCAACCAGGAATTAGCACAAAACAGGGATTTGTCCCAAATATTTAATTTTGGGAAATTCCAGCCTTCCCACAGAACTGGATGGGAGGGAGTTGGACAAGGAAGAAAGGTGGAAAAAAGGCAGGGAAGAGAGCTGGGATATCTGGGAGAAGGGAGACTCCATGTGGGATGCGATTGGAATTCCCAGGCTCCTTTAACCCATCCAGAACCAGAAAACAGCCAGGAATAAATCCTGGCCTAGCAGGAAAACAAAAAATTGGGATAAAATAGAGAGGAAAAGGCTGTGGATGCATCCCGGATTTTATTCCAGTGGGAGCAGCAGCTGAGGTTGGGTTGGGCCTTGACCTTCCCTCGAGGTTGGAATTTTTCCATGATCCTTCATCTTCCCAAGTCACAGGATCATGGAACCATGGAATGGTTCAGGGAAGGGACCTTAAAACTCATCCTATTCCTTGGGCAGGGACACCTCCCACTATCCCAGGATGCTCCAAGCCCATTCCAACCTGGCCTTGGATGCTTCCAGGGATGGGGAGCTGCAAGACCATGGAGAACCAAATCCCAAATTCCAATGGTTCAGAGTTCCGCTGGTGAGGACAATTTTCCATCCTCTCCTCACCACTGGGAAAATTCCCCTTGGACAACTTCTGGACTCCATGGAAAAATTCCAAACCTTCATGTCCAAGTTCTCCTTGTGCCAAGGAGAAGCCGAGGCTGGAGAGGGTCTGGAGCAGGAATCCCACTCCTGGTGTGCCAGTGGGTGGACGAGACATTCCAGGCTGGCTAATTCCAAGAGTTCTGCTTCCCATTAAAGTGCTGGAGAGCAGCTGGAGCTCTGGAGTCCATTAAATGCCACTTTTCGGGAATGGGCTTGGATTCCAGCTGTTTATTTTTATATCCAGGGAGCTGAGCAATGGATGCTGAAAAAGGGATAAAAATGGATGAGGGGATGCGGGATGGAAAAAACCATCGGAATATCAAACATAGATTCCTTGCTCCGACATCCCAGGCATGGAAAAACCCTTTTAGAAATATCGGCATCTTCAGCACCCAGAGGTAATGGAGAACCCAGAATTCCGGGATTGGAATAGCCAGAATTTGTACAGGGAAATATGGTTCTTAATTTCCCTGGAATGGATTGCCTGGGAATAGGGGTGGGGATCCTTCTTCTGAAGGTGCTGCTGGGGAGACATCAAAACTGGGAGAAATGGGATTGAATGAACAAAAATGGTTCCGAGTTCATCATTCAGGAAGGAATTCCTGGCTGTGAGGTGAGTGAGGGGCTGGGATGGAATTCCTGGAGAAGTTGTGGATGTCCCATCCCTGGAAGTGTCCAAGGCCAGGTTGGACATTGGAATTGGAGCAGCCTGGGATAGCGGGAGGTGTCCCAGCCCATGGAAAGGGTGGAATGGGATGGGATTTAAGGTCCTTTTCCAAGCCAAAGCATTTCAGGATTCTGAAGCCCCTCTGCTCTGGAGCCAGGCTGGGAGAGCTGGGAATGTTCCCCTGGAGAAGGAAAAGATCGAGGGAAAACTTGGAGCCTTTTCCAGAGCCTAAAAGGGCTCCAGGAGAAGTCCTGGAGAGGGACTGGGGACAAGGCCTGGAGGGACAGGACACAGGGAATGGCTCCCACTGGGAAAGGGGAGATTGGGCTGGGATCTTGGCAACTGGGAATTCCTGTCTGGGAGGGTGGGGAGGGGCTGGTCTGGAATTCCCAGATTTGCTGTGGCTGCCCCTGGATCCCTGTGAGTGCCCAAGGCCAGGTTGGACATTGGGATTTGGAGCTGTCTCATTCACTGCGCAGCTCCCAGTACATTCCCAAACCAATCCTTTGGAGCAGGTGGTTCTCTAGTGGACCAAATCCAGCGTTTCTCTGCTCCAAGGATCCCACCAGCAGCCAGGAATTGGGACAGCTCCGCTTTTCCACACCCCACAGAGCTGGAGCAAACACCGGCAGCCACTTTTCCAATAACGGTTTATGGGAAATCCATGGATTAACATCAAAGGATCTCTCCCAGCCAGGTGGGAAGGCCGAGCTCGTAACCTTTTATTGCTCCTGCTCCAGGGAATTGTTCTCCCATTGACGGGCCTTGGACATCGGGAATGTGTTAAATGCAGGCCCCTCTGGAGCTCCTTTCTCTCCCCACCTGACCATCCCATTTACACAGGGAATGACTTCCCGCTGGGAAAGGGGAGATTGGGCTGGGATCTTGGCAATTGGGAATTCCTGTCTGGGAGGGTGGGGAGGGGCTGGGCTGGAATTCCCAGATTTGCTGTGGCTGCCCCTGGATCCCTGTGAGTGTCCAAGGCCAGGTTGGACATTGGGGCTGGGAGCAGCCTGGGACAGTGGGAGGTGTCCCTGCCTATGAATAGGGTGGGATCTCTCGGATTTAAGGTGCCCTCCCATCAAAAACATTCCAGAATTCCAAGTCAGAGCTCTCCTAGGTGCAGAATTCCACACCTGGAAGGGACTTTAGGTGCCCCCAGAGGGAACAGGGGGATGTGATCCAAGGTGGCTTCCCAGGGATTATTCACCACTGTCTGCAGAGAAGTTTGGGAAAATCAAAGAATCCTAAAATCCCAGACTGGCTTGGGTGGGAAAGGACCTTAAATCACCCCCCATTCCATGGGGGCACCTTCCACTATCCCAGATTGCTCCAAGTCTTTTCCAGCCTGGCCTCCTGAACTTCTGGAAGCCTGAATCCGTCAGCTGATGGTGACATCATAACCCCGAGCTGTCAGAACATTCCCGACTCCCAAAAATATCGCTTCTCCAGAGGCCGGGAAGCAGCAGCAACCCATCCATCCTGTCAGCACGGCTATTCCCAGTTTTTTTCTGGCTCTGGGAACACAGGGAGGGTGGGAAGTGTGAGGGAAGGGGGGGTGGGGGCACATCTGGATGCACTCGGAGCCGGGGTGGTGGCAGCTGTTCCCTCATCCCGGTCGCTCCGGGTCTGGAATTAATTTCCAAGGGGTTTTTCCTGCCTAAATTGGAGCCCAAAGTCTGCTTGGCTCCTTCTCTCCCGGTTTTCCAGCTGGGATTTTATTCCTTGGCCTCGGGAGGCTTAAAAATAGAAGTGGTGGAAAAGGAGACTGAGCCGCTCTTCCAGAGGGAGGGAAAGGAGGGAATTCTGGGCTCCTCAGAGCAGGGAAGGGGAAAAATTCTGACAGGAGATAACCCTGAGCCGGGTTATTCCCAAAGGGATTGAAAATCTGCCTCTCCCATTCCTGGTTTTTGCTGGAAGACATTTAAAGTGAGGTTGAATTCTGGGAGCGAGATGAAATCCAGGATTTTTCCTGGGAAAAATGGCATTGCAGGGCCTGCTGATGTAGCTCTGTGCTCCAGGGAAAAATCCAGGATGGGATTTGTTTAACTGTGAAAGAAATTTGTCCGTGTAAATCCCCTGGAATTCCAGGGGGCTCCCTTGGTGTAAAAACGGGGAAAGGGGCACCCAAAAGCAGATTTTTGGGAAGGTGGGATATGATCCAGAGTGGGAAAGGATCTTTGTGTTCGGATTCAGGTGGAATGTGCAGCTTTATGGGAAAAGAGCTGATTTATGGGATTGTGACCAGTGAGGGACAGGAAAATTGGGAATGGCTTCCCATTGCTGGAGGACAGAGTTGGGTGGGATACTGGGAAGGATTTTTGGGAAGTTCGTCCCAAAAAAGCACCAAAACCCAGGTGGTTTCACAGATTTTCCATATCTACAGGTCAAATTCCTGCTGGGAATTCATTCCATGGGTTCTTCTCCAGCCCCTGGAGAGGGATTCACCCTGATAGGGTTGGGAAGAGTCACCTGGAGCTCATCAGATCTGGAGCATCCCGATTTTGGGAGCAGAAGCAGCTCCCTGGTGACATTCGCACCTCTGGAGAGGTTCTTTCATCCCAGGAGAAAAAAAAAGTGGGATCATGGAATAGATTGGGATGGGAAGGGCTTAAAAGCTCAGCCAGTTCCATCCAGGAATAGCTCCCACTATCCAAGGAGGATCCAACCTGGTCTTGGACACTGCCAGGGATCCAGGGGCAGCCACAGCAAATCTGGGAATTCCAGACCAGCCCCTCCCCACCCTCCCAGACAGGAATTCCCAATTGCCAAGATCCCAGCCCAATCTCCCCTTTCCCAGTGGGAGCCATTCCCTGTGTCCTGTCCCTCCAGGCCTTGTCCCCAGTCCCTCTCCAGCTCTCCTGGAGCCCTTTTAGGCTCTGGAAAAGGCTCCAAGTTTTTCCTGGATTTTTCTCTTCTCCAGGGAACATTCCCAACTTCCCCAGCCTTTCTCCCAGCACAGCTGCTCCATCCCTCTGATCATCCCACTCCCAAGAAAACCCCCGGAGCAGTCCCTGGACAGCCACTCTAAGTCCTGGTCTTTGCTCCTAAAATATCCATGAGGAGCCTTGGGAAAAGCTGGACTCTGGAAAAGGTTTTTTGGGAACACTGATGGAGCTTGGGATGGATTTGGGATCTTCACATTCCTGCATGAAAGAAAAAATCCCAACCAAAAAGCCCCCCCAAAAATACCAACAAAAAATTAGGCAGAAATTCTGCAAATCAAAGAATTTTCCACCTTTTCCAGCTTTCCAGCTTTTCCTCCAGGAGTTATGGATCCACATCCCATTTAAGGCCTGAGAACGGAATTCCCAACAGCAACCAGTTCTCATTCCTGCACTTCCAAGTGTGGGAATTCCACCAGAAAATCGAGATTTCATCCCAGAATCACTGGGAAGGACAGACAGGAGTCTTGCAATCCTTAGGAAAACTTGGAATCTGTGGGACAAAATCCGTGTGGAGCAAAAAGTTATTTTTAGCCGTGGTCAGGCTCCCTCTGTTCCTGCCAGATTTGGGATTTAAAAATCCAGGACCTCTTTCTATCCCTGCTCCTCTCTGGAATTCCAATTTTTTTTTTGGCTGAAACCTCAGCTTTCCCAACAACCTTTCCCTGTTTTTTCGCCCCCAGTCCAGCTCCACTTCTTCCTCAGGAAGAGTTTTCCCGTCCCTGTTCTGCTTTATGGGATTTCCATGCCCTGACACGACCCCCATTAATTCCCAAATAAAAAATCCGGCTGAAGACAAGAACTCCTCTGGTTTTTCCACCTTTTTTCTCCCCCCTCCAATCCTTCTGTTTCTGGGCTCATAATTTTTTACGAGCTCGGTGATTCCGAGGGATTTCATTTCCCCACTCCCTTCATTATTTCCATGTTGGGAATTTTATTGGCTGGGAAGGTAAACAAATAACATTTGTTTTCCCTAAAATCTGCATTCCTCCCTTGTTTTCCTGGTTATTCCCAGTCTGGCTTCTGTTTGTCTCATATCCCGTGGCCACGTGGAAGGGATAGAGATGTCGGAATATTTGGGATCCCTGTTTTCTTGGGTAAGGTTTGGGCTTGGAATGAGGGGGGGAAAAAAGGGGTTTTGGGGAAAAAATGTTTTTGGGGGATCCACGGTGGATATTTTCCAGAGAAGTTGGGGATGTCTCATCCCTGGGAATGTCCAAGGCCAGGTTGGATGGGATTTGGAGCAACCTGAGATAGTGGGAGGTGTCCCTGCCCGTGGATTAGGTGGAATGGGATGGGATTTAAAGCTCCTTCCCAACCCAAGCCACTCCATGATTTTATGGGAGATAAGGAAAATTCTCTCCCAGCAGCTGAACTCCCAAAAGGAAGCAGCACATCCAGAGAATCCCAGAATTCATTCCCACACCTAGCCGGAGCTGTGTGCACACCCTGGAGCAGGACCTGTCCATCCCATCCCATCCCATCCCGGGACGAGCAGGGAAAAGCTCCCCATGGGGAATCCTCAGCACCATCCTATCCCAAAAATCCAGATCCATCCCTAGGAAGCGGGGAGGGAAAACTTTGGAGCGAGAAACACTCGGAGCGGATTTCAACGAGCCGCCCTCGTTCCGTTGGCTAGAAATAAATCCATGGAACACAAAAAGGCTCTCAGGGACTCACAGGTGCTTGGAGCCTGTTGAAATTTTCCGGGACTTGCTTTTTTCCCATGAAAATGGAATGCAAATCCATCCAGGGCATGGAAGAGCCCTTGAAAAACACCCACGGAGCGGAGACATCCTGCCCCGAGCTTGGATGAAAAGTCCTTGATTGGAGGTTTCTTCCCGTTTTCCCTCTTGATCCGTAGGAAAAGCGGCTCCTTTGACGTGTTTGTCAATGCCTCGGGAAGAGGGGATGAGCGCAATTAGCTCGGGAATTGTTGCGGAATAAAGGTCAGCTCGTTAGCGCACGGAATTAATTCCCAAGTGGTTTTTCCAGGAGGCTCTCCAGGCCCTTGGGAGGCTCAGTCAGGTGAGGCAGGGGAAGGAGGGAATTGTGGCTTCTCCGCTGCCTCTGGCACGAAATGGATCCGGAATTTTTCTCTCGGAGCAGCTGCAACACTGGGGGTGGCTGTGGGGGTGCAAAAATATCCCTGTTTTCACAGAATCCTGGGAAAGTTTGGGATGGGATGGATTTAAAGTTCAGCCAGTTCCACCCTGGGACAACTTCCACTGTCCCAGGTGGATCCAAACCTCATCCCAACCTTGTCTTGGACACTTCCAGGGATCCAGGGGCAGCCACAGCAAATCTGGGAATTCCAGACCAGCCCCTCCCCACCCTCCCAGACAGGAATTCCCAATTGCCAGGATCCCAGCCCAATCTCCCCTTTCCCAGTGGGAGCCATTCCCTGTGTCCTGTCCCTCCAGGCCTTGTCCAGTTTCTTCCAGTTGGATCCTACAAGGGATCCGATCCAAATCCCTCCTGTCCTCATGGTTAACGGCTCCTCCCTCTGGGAAAATGAAAGGAGCTTTATTCCCTCTCAGAATTCCGAGTGGAGCGTATTCCTTTTTTTTATTCCTGCCTTTCCCACCCGTTCTGGCTGGTCTGGGGCAAGATCTAAACCAAGCCTAAAGCCAGGCCTTACCTCCCAGTGGCCTGCATGGAAATTCCATGAACTGCTCCCTCACTACTGCGAAATTCCTCCTTGGAATGGCCCATCCTAGTGTCAAAGTCAGCTCCGAACGGGCTGGAATGTGATTCCCAGATTTGCTGTGGCTGCCCCTGGAATTCAAATTCCCACGACACCCTGGGATATTCCAGCCACAAAGAGGAAGTTTAACCTTTCCCTCACCTGGGAAGGTGGGACTGGGAGCAGGGAACAAAGCTGTTATTCCTCACTTTTGCTCTATGGATTTCCTTTCTGGCTTTAAGGAGGCTTTGGAATTGCTGTTTTCCGACAGACCACAGGGACAGCTGATTGGAATTCCTTCCAAATTCCAGGAAATGTTTCTTTGGGATGGAGCTAAGAGAAAGTAAACAAAACTCTAACCTCGGACTTACCCGGGAATGTTGTCCTGAACTCCACCAGTGACTCCGGTTCTGGAGCGGCTCCTCTGGGATTTGCTGGCTGCAGGTTGGTGTGGATGTTGGGAATTTGGGATTTTTCCTGCCAGGAGCAGGGATGGTCCCTGCCAGACACGGATGGGGCATTTTGGGGAGCTCACGCCCACCTCGGAGCCGGGATTTCCATGGGACTGTGGTGTCCATGTTTTTCTTGGATTTTCACTGGGGGAACAACCACCCAAGGTTGGATAAGGCTTGGATAAACCTGGGATAGAGACAGGTGTCCCTGCCATGGATGGGGTGGGAATGGGATGGGATTTCAGGTCCTTTTCCACCCAAACCATTCCAGGATTCTGCAGCCCCTCTGCTCTGGGAGAGATGGGAATGTTCCCCTGGAGAAGGGAAAAATCCAGGGAAACCTCAGAGTCCCTGAAGGGGCTCCAGGAGAGCTGGAGAGGGACTGGGGACAAGGCCTGGAGGGACAGGACACAGGGAATGGCTCCCACTGGGAAAGGGGAGATTGGGCTGGGATCTTGGCAACTGGGAATTCCTGTCTGGGAGGGTGGGGAGGGGCTGGTCTGGAATTCCCAGATTTGCTGTGGCTGCTGCTGGATCCCTGGCAGTGTCCAAGGCCAGGCTGGACACTGGGGCTTGAATCTACCTGGGATAGTGGGAGGCATTCCTGCCCATCCCATTGGAATTAGAAGGTCTTTAAGGTCCCTTCCCACCCAAGCCATTCCATGATTCCATGCATCCCGAGCCCTGCCTTTGCTTTTCCATCCATCCAAAGCCCTGGTTATTCCCTCCTTTTCCCAGAAAGGCTCCATGGGGGTGCTGGGCAAAACATTCCCTCCTAAAATAGTCGGGAAAGGGGCCTGGGAAGCCGCAGAGATCAGAGGTGCTCCAGCAGAGGAGCTGTTGGGATGGATGCATCCCAGATGTGGAAGGGAATGGCTCCATCCCAGGAAAATTCCTTTTTCCCTCCCAAAACCAATCTGGCGAAGTAGGATTTGAGAATTCCCACTGGATTTTGTTGTTTGTTTGTTTCAGCTTTTTTTTTTTTTTTCATTATTTTTCTAAATTAAGTTTCTCCTGATTACAAAAGCAAATGGAAAAACCTGGAATACTGGATGGGTCCAGGGAACGGAGCGCTTGGAGTCGTCTTGGAAAAATTCTGATTCCTGTTTAACCTGGGCAGGGAGAAATGTGCTGGATGAGAACAAATTCCATGATTATGGCTATGGATGGGACCGGGATTTAAAGAGACAGCAGTGGGAATGTCATCCTGAGGGGGATCCCAGGAACCACAGGAGGGAAAAATCTTTCATGGAATTGTGGAATTCTGGAGTGGTTTGGGTTGGGAAGGGACCCTAAATCCCACCCAGTCCCATCCAGGGACACCTTCCACCATCCCAGGTGGATCCAGCCTGGCCTTGGGCACTGCCAGGGATCCAGAGGCAGCCACAGCAAATCTGGGAATTCCAGCCCAGCCCCTCCCCACCCTCCCAGACAGGAATTCCCAATTGCCAAGATCCCAGCCCAATCTCCCCTTTCCCAGTGGGAGCCATTCCCTGTGTCCTGTCCCTCCAGGCCTTGTCCCCAGTCCCTCTCCAGCTCTCCTGGAGCCCCTTTGGGCCCTGAAAAAGTCTCCAAGTTTTCCCTGGAATCTTCTGAGAACACTTTTATTTGATGACCTTTTGATGGACACTTCTCTTGTCCTTGGAGCCCAAAAAAACCTTGGATACCTCCTCATTCAGAGGGCAAGAATCTCGTTGATCCACAGGTTGTCCTTGGAGATGATCCCATGGCCATGGAAGCAGCTCTGGAACTGCTCCATCCCAAAAATCCTCTCTGGAGCTTCTCCCTCATTTTCCAGAGGGAAAAGTTCCAGCTCCTATTGGAAAACGACTGGGATGAAAAAAAGTGGGATCCTGGGTTTGGCACTGGGGTATTTCCCAACTTGGACTCCGATCCCGCTGGACATGGATAAAATTCCCTGTCTGGATTCCAAGCATGGAATTCTGTAACACTCTCTGAGGTGGGGATGACTGTCCTGCTTTCCCAGGGAATATTTCCCTGGGATTTCGGGATTTGGGATTTTGGGATTCAGGATTTCAGTCTCTCTTGGGGTGTCCATAGGGATATTTGGGACATTCCAAAGTGGAATTAAATTTTCCTGACTCTGGAAAAGAATCGGGATGAGCTTTGCCCTTCCCTCTGGAGCAGCGAAGGTGATTTTCCTGGAAAGAGCAGAGGAAAAGGGAGGAAAAGCGGGAAAAGCGGGAATTCCTGGTGGCACCAGAGGGAGCTCTTCCATTGCAGATGAGGCTGGAATCAGTCGAATCCTTAATCTCCCATTCCAAGTTTTTCCAGGATCAGATCCCACCTGGAACAGCTGGAGCCCCTTCCCAGTCCCTGTCACCCAAGACTCCCAAAAAAACTTTATCCCGATATTCCTGGAAAATGCCTCCACCTCCACCCTTTCAAGGATCCCCTCCCCGTATTCCCTCTAAGATTTCCACTCCAAGGACATTCCCAAGTTTTCTTGCCAGGCTGGAAAAAGACTCCGAGGCTGATGGGAGAGAAGAATCCTGGAAAATCCTGGAAAATTTCCTTCTGATGGGACAACTGGAGCCAAGAGGATTCCACGGAGAAATTCCCATTCCCTGCTGAGTTTGGGATGTGGGGTCATGGATCCAATATCAGGGAATTGCCAGAGACAGGTCCCCATGGAATGCCGATTGCTCAGATCCCTCAGAGCTTTTCCAGGGATTTCCTTTCCATTGTGGAGACATCCCATAATTTCCACTTGGCTCTTTCCAAGGAATTAAAGGGAAGAAGGATCTAAAAAAAGAAAGGAGAGGAGATTCCTCTTTTCCTTTGGGATTTGGAAAAAGTGGGATGAGGTCAATTTTCCCAGTGGCTCAAATATTCGGGACCATTCCATGGATTTTTTTGAAGTGTTTTCCAAAGAATTTCCTTGGGAAGGGATGATGGGGGATCCCTGAGCTTTTCCTGTTCCCTCTGGAATCCTTTCTCCATAGAAAAGATTTTCTGAGCCCTCCCAAATGTTTATCCAAGTGTGGATCCATCCGAGGAATATTTTTCTGGAGATTTATCCAATTCCCTTTATCCCAAGATCATCCCGAGCTCCTCTCTCCAGCCTTTGTCTTTCCCAAAAGCCCCAATTCCTCATTTCCATGCCCTCTTCCTGATCCCTTCCCTAGAGTCCTTTCCCAGCCATTCCGAGTATCCCACATTTCCTCTTCCCAACCCACGTATCGGATTTGGGCCTCCTCTCACCTCAATAGTTCCATGATTTTATTCCTCACCGGCTTTATCCCTCCTCAGATCCAGCTGCTCTCCCTGGATCTGCTCTTCCTTAGCAGGGAATGTTCGGAGAAAAGAAGCCCTTCCCGAATTTGGGAATTCCAGAGGATTTGGAACATCCTGGAGATTGGGAACGCTGGCCAAGAATGTGAAGAAGTGACCTGGAGGAGCAGGAAAAGCAGCCCGGATTCCACAGGCTCATTCCAAAGGGAAGCTCCCAGAGAATTGCCTTTGGATGGGATGAGGCGGGAAGAGATCCAGGTGGGATGGGGGACAGGGAATCCGTAGGGAATTGCTCCGTGGTTGCATTGGGATCATTCCCAGCTCCTTGCTGTTATAGCTCCTGGGCTGGGAATTCTCCAGGGAATGTGGGAAGCTGCTCTGTGAGGTTTGGGATAATGGGAAGTGGGGTCAAACCATGTCTGAAAAATTAGGGATGAGGGAGGGATTGGTCTCCAGATTTCAGAGGGAGCAGAGCCGGGATGTTCCCATTCCCATGGGGAGATGTGGCTGCCAAAGGACAAAGCAAATTCCAAGGGCTCCAGGAGAGCTGGAGAGGGACTGGGGACAAGGCCTGGAGGGACAGGACACAGGGAATGGCTCCCACTGGGAAAGGGGAGATTGGGCTGGGATCTTGGCAATTGGGAATTCCTGTCTGGGAGGGTGGGGAGGGGCTGGTCTGGAATTCCCAGATTTGCTGTGGCTGCCCCTGGATCCCTGGCAGTGCCCAAGGCCAGGTTGGACACTGGGGCTTGGATCCACCTGGGCTAGTGGGAGGTATTCCCTGCTGGTGGAATGGGCTTTCAGGTCCTTTCCAACCCAAACCATCCCAAGATTCTGGAGCCAGGTTGGGAGAGCTGGGAATGTTCCCCTGGAGAAGGGAAGGCTCCAGGGAGAGCTCAGCAGGGCCTGGAGAGGCTCCAGGAGAGCTGGAGAGGGACTGGAGACAAGGAAGATCAAAAGATCTCACATGGACCATTCCCACAGAAATCCAGGAGCACCATTCCCTGCTCCAAAATCTCCTGAAAATCCTGAACCACTGTTCCTCAGAATTTCCACTTGGTTGGCATCCCAAACTGAATTTGTGGGAAAATTCCAGCCCTGGAGGCATCCAGCTCAAAGAAAGTGCTGGGAAAAGCAGGATCTCGGGATTTGGGATCGTTTCCAAGCAAGGCTGGAAATTTGGATACTATGGGAAGCTCCAGGAGCGGTGCACAGTTCCTTTGAGATATTCCAACATCCATCTCCCATGGCCAACCCCGATCACACAAATTGGAGCTGCCCCTCTGGAGAAGCTCCAGATCCTGATGAGTCTTCCCTTCAGAAGAACATTCCAAGGAATCTCAGTCCCTCATCCTCTACACCCTAAAATTCCCTCAACTTTTTCCCAAAAAACTTGTGAAAAAAAGCACAGGTCATGGGAATTGTGCTCCAGAGTCAGGCAGGGACATTTGAACACCGCTTCCTGACCAGGTCAGAGAATTCCAAGCAGGGAGATGCTAACTCCAAGATTTCTCCTTGGAGCAAATCTTTTCCAGTAGGATATTGTGGAATCCCGATGGGATTTTCAAGGGAAAAACCAGGAACACAAAGGCCGGAGCAGCAGCAGCAGAGCCCCAGGACTCTGTCCATCCTCCTCCACTATTTCCACACATTTCCCAGTTTTCCAAGGGCTCTGATTCCCAGCCAGCCACTGGAAATTCCACCTGGAGCACAGGGATCAAGTCCAGGCCTCATTAGGATTTGATATTCCCGCTGATTGCTTTTCCAGGATCTCGGATCTGGCTCCAAGGGAGCTGAGGGTTCGAAGATCCAATAAATTCTCTGGCTTTATTTGAGATTTATCAGCTCCCAAAATCCCTTTATTTTCTCCCATCCCCCTCTTTCCCACTGCAATCCAAATTAAAGGACACCAAAAAAATCCAACATCGCATCCCTGATTTTGTCACATCCCCGATTTTTTTGGGGATGCTGCTCCAGATCCCGTCTGTGCAGCAGGAAACAGGAGCAGGCTGGAAAAATCCAGGAATAAAGCTGATAGACAGAACAGCAGGGGGAAAAAAAAAAGGGGATAAAAAAAGGAATTTCCACCCCCCATCCTAGTGTTTTTCCCGGAATTTTCCTCTAGTTTTACACCTTGGATTTGGAGTTGCCAGATGCCTGCAAGCAGCTCAGATTCCAAGGAATCATTAATTCCAAGAAGAGCTTTTCCCGCTGTTCCAGCTTCCAGTCCCGTTCTGGCACACAGCTGGATGGGGAAATTTGGGAATGCATCCCTAAATCCACCCCCAAAATCTGTGGATGTGAGGCTTGGGATGTTCCCGAAATTCAACTGTCCTGGAGATAAAGAGGAGCAAGAAATTTCCTTTGCTCCCAAATTTTAGGGATGAAATGGAATCAAGGACAGACAAAAAAAAACCTCCTCAGCTTCTCCCTCTGCTCTGGGATGTCTTGGGAATGGGCAGGAATTCCCTTTCCTCACCTGGAAAACCAAGCTGGAAACTCTTTCATTTGCCTATGGAAGTTGCACTTCCAAGAGAAAATTCCTGGAGAAATCCTGATTCCAGGAGCCAATCAGAGCCAAATTCCAGAGCCAACCACACCTGGAACATCCCTCAGGCTCTCCAAGGACTCAATTCCATATGGAAAAACTCTGGCTTGTGGAAAAGTCCTTGGAAAAGCAGAATTTCCATTAAAATTTGGGCTGAATTTTAGCAAGGAAGCTTCTCCCACAACTTCTAAAAATCCCTCAGGTTAGATCCCACCCTTGGGATACTCCAGGAGCAACATCTCCTTTCCCAAGTTTTCCCTATTCCTCTCCTCAATTTTGAACTCCCAAATGAAGGAATTTCAACCTCCCAAAATTCCCCCGTTCTCTTCCCGCTGTTTTTCCAGGGATAAAGGATAGAGCAGGATAGCGATGGGAACTTCCCACCACCATCCCAGTTCCCAAAACCTCCCATCTTCCCAGAAACCCGGATAAAATCCCTAAAAAAAATGGCGTTTTCCGCATCAGCCACTTGAAAGAGCCCAGATCACCTCCAAGTATTTTTATGGAAGGAGTTTTCCTCTTATTCCCGATTGTAAATCCCTGATGTTTTCCAGCTGTTGGCTCCTCATCCAGGGGTGGAAGGTGTCGGAGCAGCTGCACCGGGCAGGTGGCGGCCACTGGGAAGCTCCGCAGCTGCTGGAATGGGAAGAACTGGAAGCAATTCCCGATCCTAATGGAGACAGTTCCTCATTAAACGGGAAGTTCCGTGGGCCTGGAGAGGATTTGCTTCCAGAGGCAATTCCTGCCCAAATTTTTGGAAGCTGAAAGGGAGACAGGAGGTTTTTGGGAGTTGGGAAGGGATGGGAGGCAGCACCGGAGGAAGGTGTTGGGGTGGATTTTTTGACATGAATCCATGGATAAGAGAACACTGGGAAGTCTTTTCCAGGCCAATGGAAGATCATGGAAGATACGAGTCAAGGGAAGAGGATGGGATTGGGAATGAAGAAGGGAGAAGGTTGGACCCACTTGGAGTTTTAGGATTTTAGAGGAGGGGAAATGTTCCCTTAGGTCAGGAAAATCCAGGCGCTAAATTCCCTAAATCCCATCGTGGCATGGGATGATCCCAGCCACACCAACGGCTGATGCCACTTCTCCTGCACTTCCTGATCCTGAGATTCAGGACACAGCAGAATCCTGGAATGGACCGTAAATCCCATCCAGTTCCATCCAGGGACATCGCCCACTATCCCTGGTGGATCCAAGCCCCAGTGTCCAACCTGGCCTTGGACACTCACAGGGATCCAGGGGCAGCCACAGCAAATCTGGGAATTCCAGCCCAGCCCCTCCCCACCCTCCCAGACAGGAATTCCCAATTGCCAAGATCCCAGCCCAATCTCCCCTTTCCCAGTGGGAGCCATTCCCTGTGTCCTGTCCCTCCAGGCCTTGTCCCCAGTCCCTCTCCAGGACTTTTCCTGGAGCCCCTTTAGGGACTCTGAGGTTTCCCTGGATTTTTCCCTTCTCCAGGGGAACATTCCCAGCTCTCCCAGTTTGTCTCCAGAGCAGCTCCGGGGCCTCCTCTGAATTGGCTCCAGCAACTCCACATCCTCTTGAAAATCGGATCTGGGAGCTAGAGCAGCTCTACAGTTGGGGTCTCACCTGAGGGGACACAAGGCCAGAATTCCCACTTTTCCTGCTGCCCAAACTGTGGGATCACCCCAGGGCATGGAGAGGTCTGGGCTGGGCCATTCCAGCCTCTGCCACAACATCCCAAATCCTTTTCCCAGGGCTGCTTCCCATCCTGTGTCATGGTGGAAAGACCTCACTGAGCTGTTGGTGGTGTTTTCCATTGGGATGTGATTCCAAGCAGGGAAAAGAGCTCTTCTGGAAAAATTGGCTTCCGGTCATCCTTGTGATTCCATAAAAAATGTTGCGCCCTCATCATTCTCTAAGATCCAATATTGGGATTATCCCTAATTCATGGGATGTATTCCCATAGGTTTTCCATGGTTTATGATCCCAAAATCTTTTAAATATTAGGATTTATCGTCTGTTCCCCCCTGTTGTTCCCAAGGAGTCAGGGAATACCAGGACAGAGGGAAAAGCCCTTTTTTGGGAATTGCTGCCTAGGACATCGTTGAGGGAATTTTAAATTACAATAATTCCATATTTAAGTGTGTCCAAGATTTCCTGAAGCCACAGGTTTGGATGGAGAGAACCGGGGGGGAAGTAATTCCAGGGACAGTTAAATCCATCCAGGAAAAAGAATTCCTGGTTTGGGATTCGGTTTGGGATTATTTCAGGTGGAGAAGAGAGAGAGGAGGGAAAAGGAAAATCCAAAAGTGAAATCCTGCGGGAATTCCAAGATTAAAAAAGCGACCCTCTGGCAGTGGGAAGCCATTCCCACTTTTCCTGTCACTCCAGAGCCTTATCCAAAGTCCCTCTCCCAGTCTCCCGTATTTGTCCCACATTAATCCCACCCACCACCACATCACTTCATTCCAGGAGAGGGGATCTTCCCACAAAAATAATGGAAGCTGCAACTTTCACAAGGAAACAATGGCAATTCCCACTTTTGGATTTGCTGTCCCACATCAGCCACTTTGAATGACCTTGGAATTCCCAACTCAGCTCATTACCTTCATTGATCCAAGTTCCGTGAAGGAGTCCAGGTTTTCTTTGGAAAAAAATGGATTCTGTGTGGTTCTCGGCCTCCTGGGAAGGATTTGTCTCCTTTGGGAAAGGTTTGGCACCTTGGCAGTCTAAACCAGTGGGAATTCCGTGGGAAATTTGACTTCCTGGGTTTATTCCTACTCAACTCGTGCCTGGAAAAATGTGGAGAGATTGGAGAGAGTTGGGAAAAGAAACGATAATGGAAGAGAGCTTTCTTTGGGAAGAAAGACTTCCATGGATTGTGTGCTGGATCCTGGATTTCTGGGATTTTGGTTGGATGTGAGATCCCAGATAAAGTGTGGGCATGATAATGGTTTAAAAAGAGGGAATGTGGAGGGGAATGTCATTCCGAGCATGGAATAATGAGTTTGGAATGATGGGGAATTTAGGCCATCCATGAAATCCACTGGGCTTGGAATGGTTTCCAGTGGGGTGGGGTGGGAATGGTTTCTGGTGGGGCAGGAATCCATGGAGACATGGAAGGGATGATCCCTAATTTTTATTGATTTTCTAAACCAGGGAATCACTGCAGGGAATTAGTGCGAATTTTATCCTGAGGCTTCCCAAACCACTGGGAATTCTTTATTTTATTGCCTTTTTCCCCTTTTCCAGCTGGAAAAGTTGGGGATAACTGGGACGTGAAGCATTCCAGTTTTTGGGAAATCGGGAAACTAAACTTGGATTTCAGCACCACCCACTGGAGGGGGGGATAAAAAATCCACAACTCATCCCAGTTCCCACCACATTCCAGAGGGGAGCATCTCTTTCCTCATGGTAGGGGAATAATCAGGACAGGAATGGGAAAATTCCTTTCTGAAACAGCAAGGATGCCACGGACAAAGATTTTTGGGATGGGAGAATTTGATCCCATAATAGGTGACATCCCATGCGTTTGCATCCCTTGGTGGTTTTTTTTTTTGGGAATGCCTTTGTGGAATCTGACAGGTGCATCGGATTTGGAACAGATTTTTCCCATTATCTGTTGGGGGAGCTTCAAGTTATCCCGGAGATCCGTCGGAGCTGGCGGAGGTTTCCAGGGAGTTTCTGGATGGAATTAGCTGCAGACTGGGGTCAGTGCCAGTGGCCTCTCCATGAACTTGGAATCCTGGCCTTGGAGCAGCAACTGGGAAACATCCATGAGGAGCTCTTCCATTTTCCTTCCTACTTCTTGGGAGATCCATTTTCTTCTCCCTTTTCCTCGTTTTTGTGTTTTCCCCATGGCCAAGAAAGAAATGAAGCTCAGGAATTTGGTGGGAAAGAATCCTTGGAAAGAGACAAGCTGGGATTCTTCTTTGGAGGATTTTTTTATCGCACGTGGAGCTGAAGAGGATTCGAAACAAATCCTGCTGAGGGATGTCAGGAATCAGAGGGAATTTCGCCAAGGAAAAGGTGATTAGATATTGGAATGGGCTGCCCAGGTAGATTCGGGTCCCCATCCCTGGAGATGCCCAAGGAATTTTTGGATGAGGCACTCAGTGCCAAGGTGGGGTATGGGCACAGCTTGGACTCGGTGATCTTGGAGGGATTTTCCAACTGACATCTTTCTGGGATTCTGGGAAATTTTTTCCTGGGAGGGTGGGGAGAAGCTGGGCTGAAATTCCCAGATTTGCTGTGGCTGCCCCTGGATCCCTGGCAGTGCCCAAGGCCAGGTTGGACACTGGGGCTTGGATCCACCTAGGATAGTGGGAGGTGTCCCTGGAGTTGGATCCAGATGGGATTTAAGGTCCCATCCAGCCCAAACCACTCCAGGATTCTGGAGCCCTTCTGCTCTGGGAGAGCTGAAAATGTTCCCCTGGAGAAGGGAAAAATCCAGGGAATGCTCAGAGTCCCTGAAGGGGCTCCAGGAGAGCTGGAGAGGGACTGGGGACAAGGCCTGGAGGGACAGGACACAGGGAATGGCTCCCACTGGGAAAGGGGAGATTGGGCTGGGATCTTGGCAATTGGGAATTCCTGGCTGGGAGGGTGGGGAGGGGCTGGGCTGGAATTCCCAGATTTGCTGTGGCTGCCCCTGGATCCCTGTGAGTGTCCAAGGCCAGGTTGGACATTGGGGCTTGGATCCACCTGGGACGGTGGGAGGTATTCCTGGATGGAACTGGATGGAATTTAAGGTCCATTCCAACCCCAGCCATTCCATGATTCCATGATCCACAGGTTGAATTTGTTCAGCACCCAGAGATTTTTCCAAGCTCACTTTGAGAATAATCCACTTGACTGAGATGGGAAAATCATGGAATGTCTCCGAATTCTGGCTCCTGTGGGACAACCTGGATTTGGGCTTGCTCAGGTGAATTTTGGCCCAGGGCAGTTCTTGGTGCATCCATGTATCCCAGAATTCCGAGTGGGACTTCTTTGGGACCTCTCCTCTGTCTCTCCCTGAGCTCAGGGTGGCTCCAGGGTGTTTTCCATCTTTTCCTTGGGATGAAACCCCAGAGCCTGAGCTGAACCCTTTGTTCCGAGGCACCTCAACATTCCATGGGGATCCATCACAGGATCCAGGCTTAAGGGACAAGTTGAACATGGAACAACTGGAAAAGAGGTGGAAAATCATTAATCCTGGTTTATCCATGGAAAAAGCATGCTTTAAATAATCCTGGTCTGTTTCATTTAGGAGAAATTCTCTGGGAATGGCAGGAGCCGCTCAGGAAACCATGGATGAAGAGACTCCAGGGTGGGGCTTTGATCCTTGAGGTTCCTCCAACCCCAAATTCAGGAACGGTTTCCGTCACCATGACTTCATCATCCCTCCCCTCCTTTGCCAGGTTCCACGGGAAGCTGTGGATGTCTTCCAGCCCTTCGGGATGATGGAAGAACTGGCACATCCATGATGGATCCATAAAATGAGCTCATCCCGGGAATGTCTGCTGTGGTTCAGAGGAGTTCAATTCCCTTTTCCCACTCCCTTCCTCCCTCCTCCTTCCCATTTTGTGGCTTCTTTGGTGTTTCCCGGCTCCAGCTGGGATCAAAAGCAGGAAGGGGGTGTTGGAAGGATGGATATTTCAGCAGGACAAGGAAAAATGGGGTTCTTTTGGGAAATCTCAGTCAATCCTTTCCCCACAAAATCAAAACCAGGGATGTCTTGGAGCAAGGGATGCTTCCCCTGAGCTGTTGTTTGGGAAAGATCCAGGAATTCAACGTTTTGTTCATTGATGAGCTGAAGGTTGGATTAATCTGTTCCAGACTGGTTTAAAAAGGCCGGGATTAGATCCAGCCCCCTTCGTTACGGAGGTATCGGGAGATCTGGGGGGTCCTGACAGATTCCAAACCAAATCTTAAAGGAAAAGATTTCCCAGCAGGGATTGACCGGAACCCATTATTGGCACCTAATTTTTCCCAAATTTTCTGTGGCTGCCCCTGGATCGCGGGGAGTGTCCAAGGCCAGGTTGGACATTGGGGCTTGGAGCAACCTGAGATCAGGGAAGTTGTCCCTACCATGGTTGCATTGGAATGAGATGAGATTTAAGATCACATCCAACCCAAAGAATTCCAGGATTCTGGGGCCCCTCTGTGCTGGAGCCAGGCTGGGAGAGCTGGGAATGTTCCCCTGGAGAAGGGAAAAATCCAGGGAATCCTCAGAGCCCCTTGCAGGGCCCAAAGGGGCTCCAGGAGAGCTGGAGAGGGACTGGGGACAAGGCCTGGAGGGACAGGACACAGGGAATGGCTCCCACTGTGAAAGGAGAGCTTGGGCTGGGATCTTGGCAATTGGGAATTCCTGTCTGGGAGGGTGGGGAGGGGCTGGGCTGGAATTCCCAGATTTGCTGTGGCTGCCCCTGGATCCCTGTGAGTGTCCAAGGCCAGGTTGGACATTGGGGCTTGGATCCACCTGGAACAGTGGGAGGTGTCCCTGGGTGGAACTGGATGATCTTGAAGGACCCTTCCAACCCAAATCATCCCATAATTCCATGGATGTTGTTCCATGGACAATCCAACAACCAGGATAACTTTTTCGCTCCCAGGGTGGATCCTCTGCTCCTCCACATCCTTCCCATGGTCCTCATCAGGAACAAAACTTCACCTCACCTCAATCCTTTGGGAGCCACAGCTCTGCCAGGAACAGGGATCTGCTGGATCAGGGATCGATGCTCCATAGGTATTCTTTTAGGAAGAAAAGTTGGAAAAAATCCCACATTTTACTGTAGAGCAAATCCCAAAGCAAAATTAAAATTTCCAAACTCAAAATAATTGCAAATTTATTTTTCCATGTTCTGGCTGGAGTAGAATTTACCCAGGGGACACCTCCAGGACGATTAATCCCTGGATTTGTGGAGGGCTCTGTGCATCATGGAAAAGGCTCCATGGAGAGATTTATTGGGAGTGAATCCATTTCTTTCCCTGGATGCCAAATTCGCACCTTCCCTGGAGCAGCCACTGAAGTGGCTTTGCTCCTTTTAACAGCTGGGAGTGTTTGGAGAGTGAGAAACAGGGAATTCAGGCCCGGAATTCAGCTCCTGGCAGCCGAGGGATCACCGGGAAGGAGTGAACATTTCTAGGAAAGAAAAAAATCCGTGGTGTTTTCAGCTCTGTTTTGGCTAAAAGGGTTTTGATCCAAACAGAGCCTGATCCCAAAGAAAATAGAAATTATGGATGTTCTCAGACAGAGGTGGCACCTCTGTGTCCCCTGAGGGACATTGGAGGTTCATCCCTTTTTTCTCCTTGAGGGTGGGCGTGGAATCATGGAATGACTGTGTTGGGTGGGAAGGGGCCTTAAATCCCATCCCATTCCATGGCAGGGCCACCTCCTGCTATCCCAGGTGGATCACAGCTTTCCAGTGTCCAACCTGGCTTTGGACACTCACAGGGATCCAGGGGCAGACACAGCAAATCTGGGAATTCCAGACCAGCCCCTCCCCACCCTCACACCCAGGAATTCCCAATTGCCAAGATCCCAGCCCAATCTCCCCTTTCCCAGTGGGAGCCATTCCCTGTGTCCTGTCCCTCCAGGCCTTGTCCCCAGTCCCTCTCCAGCTCTCCTGGAGCCCCTTTGGGCCCTGCAAGGGGCTCTGAGCTCTCCCTGGATTTTTCCCTTCTCCAGGGGAGCATTCCCAGCTCTCCCAGTCTGGCTCCAGAGCAGGAGAGCTCCAGCCCTGGGGCAGCTCTGGGGCCTCCTCAGGGTCTTTCCTCTCTCTGATCTATCACAGAACAACACAGGAATTCCAGGACTATGGAAATCCTCAGAGAACTTCAGCCTGGCTGAGGAACCAGATTTGGGATGGGTCTACAGCACTCACAGAGCTCTGGAGTTGCCGCTGGGAACCCAAAATTCCAAAAGTGAGCTGAGGAAAAGTTTGGTTTCCGATTGCAGAGCAACATTTCCTGAGTGTCCGGAAACTGGAAAATTCCTCGACTTGGAGAAGGACTTGAGACAAGGGGATGGAGGGACAGGACACAGGGAATGGCTCCCACTGGGAAAGGGGAGATTGGGCTGGGATCTTGGCAATTGGGAATTCCTGTCTGGGAGGGTGGGGAGGGGCTGGTCTGGAATTCCCAGATTTGCTGTGGCTGCCCTTGGATCCCTGGCAGTGCCCAAGACCAGGTTAGGTCAACCTGGGATAGTGGGAATTGTCCCTGCTCGTGGCACAGGATGAAAGTTGATTTCCAACCCAAATCACTCTGGAATTCCATGATTTGGAGCTCTGGTAAGATCAGAATTGTTTAGACCAGGTACATTCCATGAAGACTCCTCGGACAATAATGCTCCGTAAAACATGGAAAAGCATCAAAACCACCCTATCCCGGTGGAAAAACATTCAGGACAGAGGTGCAGGAACAGGTTAACACCTTTTCCTTGGAAAAAAAAAAAAACCCAAAGGAGCACTCCAGGTGCCATGTGGAGCCTCTGGAGCTGGGACAATGCCTTTTTCTGTCTCCACTGTTTCTCCCTCTGGTTATTCCAGCGGCACATGGAATTCTGCCACCCATTGAGTCACCGACGCCACCTCCCTGCTCCCTTCCCAACGTGCCCGGCTCCTTAATTATCCAATAAATCCACAAGCACTTTCCTGTCATCCCGGGGCCGCACTGGGAACGGCTCAGTTCCGTGTCTGAGTGCTCCTGTGGCTCCTGCCAAATTCCAGGGGCAGCCAAAACCACAGGAAGGCTACAGTGAGAGGGAATAGGCTCGGAGCACGAGCAAATCCATGGATTTTATTGGAGGTGATCTTCGCTGCTGTCTGCACGGGGGCTTTTCCGCCCTGGAAAAAGAGGGAGTTTTGGGTGCAAAGCCCAGGAACTTCATCCCTGGTTTTCCATAGGTTTGGGATTTGTCTCTCGATCAGGGAAGGTTCTGCTGGTGTCTTTCATCCTCCCTGATTTGCTGCCGGATGATTAAAGGTCGGGAGAATTCCTAGATTCAGGAATTCTGCTCTGCCAGGAAGATGTTTGGGCCTGGAGAATGTTGGAGGCTCCTGTTGGATGACAGCTTTGATTGACAGCTCTTCATCCCACTGATCCCAAAGTCTGCTTCATCCCTGGAAGTGTCCAAAGCCAGGCTGAACATTGGGGCTTGGAGCCACCTGGAATACTGGAAGGTGTTCTTGAACATGGATGGGCCGGGAATGGGATAGGATTTAAGGTCACTTCCAACCCAAAAAAGTCTGGGATTTGGGAGCCCCTCTGCTCTGGGAGAGCTGGGAATATTCCCCTGGAGAAGGGGAGGCTCCAGGGAGAGCTCAGAGCCCCTTGCAGGGCCCAAAGGGGCTCCGGGAGAGCTGGAGAGGGACTGGGGACAAGGGATGGAGGGACAGGACACAGGGAATGGCTCCCACTGGGAAAGGGGAGATTGGGCTGGGATCTTGGCAATTGGGAATTCCTGTCTGGGAGGGTGGGGAGGGGCTGGTCTGGAATTCCCAGATTTGCTGTGGCTGCCCCTGGATCCCTGTGAGTGTCCAAGGCCAGGCTGGACACTGGGGCTTGGATCCACCTGGGACAGTGGGAATGGGATGAACTTTAATGTCCCTTTTCCCACCCAAACCATTCCATGATTCCAGGATCCATCCTGATTTCTCGACATTACCGAGGAGCCCCATGGATGGAGCATCTCCAAGAGAAACTTCCAGGGCATTGTGTGGACTTTTCGTATCCTCCATGATGGAATGGATGCTAAAAAAACCTGGAAGTACTGGATGAAGGTGGGATCAAGATCCAAGCCCCTCCTTCCAAACCTTTTGTGCCCCAGGATCCTGGACACGCCTCCAAATGGAGAACAGGGCCTTCCCATTCCTTGTCCTTTTCCAACTCTTTTTCATGCCGAAGCATTTATAGCAGGAACATTTCTTTTTATAGCCTCTTCCATCACCGGATGCGGGAGATGTTGACACATCCAATTATCCCGTGGTTTGGGTGGCCCGGGGACGTGGACATGGGAGTGGGAACGTTGGAGGAGGGAAAGAAACCACTTCCATCAAAGTGTTCCCGGGATCCTGCCGGCAGCACGTCCCAGCTGCTCCGTGGGGAATGGGAAGGGTGGGAGCTGGGAGTGTTCCGAGGTGGCCCTGTGCTTCATCCCACGTGTCCTCCTGACCTTCCCGGGAGTGCTCCGAAACTTTTGGTTGTTTCTCTGCTCTTCCTCGGTTGTTTTCCATGTCTCTGCTCTTCCCTGTTCTGGCTGGAAACTCTGGAATTCGTGCCAAGGAAGTCTCTTTTCACGGCATCCTGGTGCAGCCATGTGAGATTCACGCTTTTATCCAAGAGTTTGTCCTGCTTTCAGGCTGGAATTGGGAATACCTCAAGCAATGGGAGACTTTCCCTCTCTCCTCCTGCTCTGGGCATTCCCTGCAGGTCCCACCTCTCTGTTTGGTGCATTCCCAATGATTCCGTTTTCCTGGTGCTACCCAGCTGCTGGATGTGTCCTTGGCTGGGGTTTGTGGAGTCAGCGGTGGGCATGGAATTATGGAATGGTTTGGGTTGGAAAAACTTCAAGGATCATCCTATTCCACCCCTGACATGGGCAGGGACAAATTCCACTGTCCCAGGTGGATCCAACCCAAATGTCCAACCTGGCCTTGGACACTGCCAGGGATCCAGGGGCAGCCACAGCAAAGCTGGTCCGAGATCCATTTGGATCCATGGTGGACACGATGCTTCCCACCTGGAAGGAAGGCGACTTAAAGTGTCCAAGGCCAGGTTGGACATTGGAGATTGGAGCAACCTGGGATAGTGGGAGGTGTCCCTGAACAGGAATCGGGTGGGATGGGATAGGATTTCAGGTCCTTTCCAAAACAGACTATTTTGGGATTCTGGAGCCCTTCTGTTCTGGAGCCAGGCTGGAAGAGCTGGGAATATTCCCCTGGAGAAGGAAAAATTCAGGGAATCCTCAGAGTCCCTGAAGGGGCTCCAGGAGAGCTGGAGAGGGACTGAGGACAAGGCCTGGAGGGACAGGACACAGGGAATGGCTGCCACTGGGAAAGGGGAGATTGGGCTGGGATCTTGGCAATTGGGAATTCCTGTCTGGGAGGGTGGGGAGGGGCTGGTCTGGAATTCCCAGATTTGCTGTGGCTGCCCCTGGATCCCTGTGAGTGTCCAAGGCCAAGTTGGACACTAGGGCTTGGATCCACCTGGGACAGTGGGAGGTGTCCCTGAGCTGGAAAGGGATGGGTTTTAAGGTCCCTTTCCTACTCAAAACAGTCCAGAATTCCATGATCTTCCTGTGGTTTTGGCAGTAGGGAAAGAAAACCAATTCTCTTAAAAAACAAGTGAATCAGGATAATCAATCCAGACAAAATCCCATTTCATGGGATCCAGACCATCCTGGTGTTCCTGATGCTGTTCCTGGAGAAAAGTATCCTCCTTGGGATTCTCTAATCCATGGAAGCTGGACAGGGATTGGCATTGTGGTTTCTCCAGAGGTGCAGGATTTGGGAACAGCTCTACAGCCAGCTCCAGAGAGAAGCATAAGAGAAGCTACATCCAAGAAAAATCTGGAAAAGAGTGGGCCAAAATGGTCCCAGATGGGATTGCAAATCCCAGAATTCCCTCTCCAGTCCCTCTCCCTCCTCCTGCTCCCAGATTGACCTGGAACAGAAGTTTTCCCTCCCAGAAAAATCACAGATTTGCTGACAGGCCCAGCATGGAGCGTGGATTGAACCCCATCCTGAAGGATTTGTGGTGGCTCTGGGCAGAATTCCAAGCAAACACAAACATATTCCCCAGTGCCGACTTTGTGAAGCCATCCCTGAGGAAGAACTGAAGGGAACAAGGAGAGATTTCTCTTCCCAAACCCAGAGAAATGTCGGGAAACAACAGAGAGGGAGTTGTGGCTTCCCTTCAAGTTGTTGGGGACATGGAGCCTCCGGTGAAAATAGATTTGTGGCAATATTTTGGTTTTATGATAAATTTGCCTTGGAATGAGTTTTTCCCGAGGCAGATCTGGTGGTGGCCAGACCTTTTCCAAAGGCCACTTTGGATTTTGGATTTCCATATCCCGGGAATGAGGAACGGCCCCAAATCCACGGATAAATATCATTGAAAGCATAAAAAATTCCACGTTTGCAAACCTGATGATATCCATACGTGGCTGCAGCTTCCCAGCATTTCCAAGCTGGAAAAATCAGGGAAAAAAAGGAATTGAGATCCCATGGATGAGATTTCTCTGGAATTGGTGGTTGTGACCAAAAGAAATCCACAGGTTCCGTGTGGAAGATCCCATCTTGGAAGAGGAACCAAAGCGCTTCCATGTCCGTGGATGCTCCAGAGGTCTCCCAGAAAAAGGGAGCCGGGAATAATTAGTGCTTCCAAGAGAAGAATGGAACAGGGTTGCTCCAAGGAAAAATGAGAGGAAAAAGGAGCTGGAAGTGGAGTTTTCCAAGGGGTGGCAGTGCTGGAGCTCCATGGTGGAACTCCATTCCAAGTGTGCAGGTGTTTCCTGGGAATAATTCCCTCAGGAAAGGCTGAGGAGCGGCACAACCACAATGTGGAGTGGAGTGGGAAAGGTTTTTCCTTTAATTATCTCAAGATTTGTCAAATGTTGCCTCCCACAGGGATTTTCTGCTCTCTCCGGAGTTTTAAACCCTTGGAATTTGTTGTTCTCCTGTTTTTCCACTGGCAACCGTTGCATCCATGAATCCCAAATATTTTGTGGATGTAGCTCCAGTTCCATGAAATTCTGCACAAAAAATTGTCCAAACCCCTCTCCCCACCTTGAATTTGCCATCCCAAATTTTCCCTTGTTTTTAGGATTGCCCACAGGCTCATTCCCACTTTTTCTTAGTTTTGTAGGAATTTTTTCACTTTTAGGAATTCCTTACATATTTATTTTTCTGGGGTGGAAAAAATTCCCGTATTTTTAAAATCAAATCTCCAAGATTGTCCAAATCCAACGTTATCAAATCCAAATATTCTCACCATAATGACATCAAACAACTCCATGCTATCCACAAGGAATATTCCGCTATTCCCAACTGGAGTTTTTTGGAAATTCCATTTCCCGCAAAGCTTCAAATTTTCACTTCCAGCTTCCATCTGGGAATTAAAACAGAAGGAAAAATGCTGGCATTTTCCCAGGAAAGAAATGTGATTTTCCAAGAATTTTTGGGAATATTTTGGGTCGGAATTATTAAAAACAAGTGTTCAGCCATAAAAATGGTGGGAAAGGAATGGACTCCAATATGGATTTCCAGGGATTTATCTTTCCCCCTCTGGATCTTTTTATGGATCTATTTCACCTTCCCAACTTTCCTTCTTTATTCCAAGGGCCAGAATTTTTGATGGAGATGCTCTGATGGATCTGATCCCGATTATTCTTCAATTAACTGGGAAAAAACTGCTCTGATCCCAAAAATGTAAAAGGATTTGGGTGGAAAACCAGCCTGGATTTTGATTTCTTGGCGAAACACGGCAGCAAATTCCATAACTGCATTATTTTTTTGGGATCATGGAATAGCTTGGGTTGGAATGGATCCACAAGGATCATTGATCCAGCTCCCAAAAATTCCAGCTAAGTTTGGATTTGTTTGCAGGTAAAAAAAAAAGGGGGAAAAGAGGGATTAATCCACCGAGAGTATCCTAAAAAATGCATGGCTGGGCTGTGTCCAGGCACTCTGGAATTGCATTTCCAACCCTCTGGGATTGCATTTCCAGCCCTTGGAATGATCCATCCCAGAGGATGCCAGAGGGCCTGTTAATATCCCCTTAATTCCCAAAAAAAAGAGGGCTCCCAAAGAAATCTGGTGTTTATTTGACAACACCAACATTGGGAAATGTCAGTGGTCGGAGCCGGAAAATCCATGGATGGAAACAAACAATGGATTTAATTTGGGATTTCAACACCTCGCTGGAATTTGATGGGGTTGGATCTGACTGTTTTTTTTCCGGGAATTAAACATTTGGGTTTTTTTGGGATTAGTTGGACTGGAGCTGAACCCAGGCTGGATCTGGCTCCAAGAGGGATGGAATTCTGTCCATCTTTGGAATTCTTAGGGATTTAATGTTCTCTTATCCTATGGGAATGGCTTCCGGAGTGAGTCCTTATCCAATGGGAGATGGGGATAACAGATTCCTTGATTTCTTCAGGAATATCCAGTCCAGGAGATTCAGATTCCCTGTTTTCCTTGGGAATATCCAGTCCAGGTGCAGGAGGACACAGATTATTGGAGTTCCGACTCGTGTTCCTGTGAGAAATATTCCCATCTGCCTATGGATATTGTGGAAGATTATGAAAAAATGTTTGGGGTTTTTTTCCTTTTTTTTTTGGATAGCAGCAATTTCCCATAGAAAAAGTTCTGTGTTTCCCATGGATAAAATAAAATAAAATGAAATAAAATAAAATAGAATAAAATTAAGTTAAATGATAAAATAAAATTTAAAAATAAAATAAAAAATAAGTAAAATTAAAAGAAAGAAAATAGAATAAAATATATTAAAAAATTAAATTAAAAATATAAAATGAAATTAAATCCAATACAGTTAAATATAAAATAAAGCTAAACCAAAATAAAATAAAATAAAATAACTTTAAAAATTAAAATTAAATGAAATAAAATTTTAAATATAAAAATTAATTAAAGAAAGTAAACTAAACTAAAATAAGAAATCCCAGCTAATAAATCAACTTCCATCAACTTCCAGACCCTGGAAAATTGTTTAATCCATGTTTTTCCAAGCAATTCTGCCATATTTAATGGATCTTTGTCCTTTTTTTTGGCAGGAAAAGGAAGTGGAGATGTTCATGAGCAGCTCCTGAGCTCCAAGGCCATGTAAACNAAGTTCTGTGATTCCCATGGATAAAATAAAATAAAATGAAATAAAATAAAATAAAAATAGAATAGAATAGAATAAAAGAGAAATAAATAGAATTAAATTAAATTAAAAAATAAAATACAATAAAAATAAAACAAAATAAAAAAAATAAAATAGAATAAAATAAAATAGAATAAAATTAAGTTATATGATAAAATAAAATTTAAAAATAAAATAAAAAATAAGTAAAATTAAAAGAAAGAAAATAGAATAAAATATATTAAAAAATTAAATTAAAAATATAAAATGAAATTAAATCCAATACAGTTAAATATAAAATAAAGCTAAACCAAAATAAAATAAAATAAAATAACTTTAAAAATTAAAATTAAATGAAATAAAATTTTAAATATAAAAATTAATTAAAGAAAGTAAACTAAACTAAAATAAGAAATCCCAGCTAATAAATCAACTTCCATCAACTTCCAGACCCTGGAAAATTGTTTAATCCATGTTTTTCCAAGCAATTCTGCCATATTTAATGGATCTTTGTCCTTTTTTTTGGCAGGAAAAGGAAGTGGAGATGTTCATGAGCAGCTCCTGAGCTCCAAGGCCATGTAAACATTCCCTAAAATTGGGAAATGAAGGAAATTCCATCAGCAAGCAGGAAAATTGGGATATGGGAAGGGAAGATGAGGCACAATCCCAAGAACCCAAAGGATTTTGAGGAGGAGATAAAACGGGACAAGGAATTCTCAACCCACTGCCAGCGGAGAGGAGCAAGAAGCAAAGGACAAATCCCAAGAGCTCCCAATTCCTCCAGGATTTTCCATGCTGGAGGCATCCAAACTCCCAGTCCCAAGCTAATGGGGCTCTTTCCTGTAATTCCAGAGGAAAAGGAGAAAGGAAAACCTCGGCTTTCCTCCGGATGTCAGAGCCGGCCTGGAGGGAGCCAAAATGAATGGACTGGGAAAACAGAGGGATCGTTGTTCCCATGATCCCGCTGTTTTCCAATGGATGATTTGGAGAGGGGGGTGCTGTTAATGATGTCATCTGTCAAAGGGATTTGGAATGTCATCTCCTGCATCACCCCCCCCCCCCCCCCCCCCCCNAGGTCATGGAAAAATCTTGGATTGCCAGGAGAATGTCCCGAGTTGGAGAAGAATCCGACAAAATTCCTGTTTTGTTTGAAAAGGGGGAAAACAGAGCTGGAGTTGCTGGAGAGTTCCATGTCCCAAAATTTCCTGGAATTTCCTCAAGAAATACAATCCCAGTCTGGATTTTGGAGGTAAAATTCCTGTCTGGAATTAAAAGAATTTATCCCCCTTTTGGTACAAGTGGGACCAAAATTCTTTCTCCATCTGTGGGTCCCGAAGTCCATAAAGGCAAAAACAAGTTAATTCTTTCCAGCACTTTTGTTGGAATCCAGAATGAAGAAAAGTCCCTTTGGAAGCAGAATTGACTCAGAAGACTCTTCCAGGAAAAAGGCGATTCCCAGCGGGATTGATAAATGTCCGGAATGTCCACCAGGAATGTGACGTCAGCGACAAAATCCTGATAAGTGAGAATTTTGGAGAGGCGACTTAAAAGAGTGGGAAAGGGGCCAAAAACCACAGAGCACCAGGGTTGGCTTGGGAATGGCTCCGGAATGGGATGTTCTGGGCAGAATCGAAGGGAAATGTGGACAAATCCCATAAAATGGAGAGATTAGAAAAGGGGATTTCACATCAAAGGCCTGGATGCGACATAGACGGAAAACACCGGAATGTCCTGAGATTGCTGTCGGGATCGAGCCTTTCCGAGTAGAAAGGCTGCAAATCCCAAAAAACAAATGGAAATTTGGGATGGGGAATACAGATGGAGCGGACGGGAGAGGCTCAGTGGGCAGAGTGGGAGAGAGAAAAGTCATGGAGCAAAGACACGGATATTCCCAGAGAAGCTATGGCTGTCCCTGGATTCCTGGGAGTGTCCAAGGCCAGGCTGGATCCACCTGGGATAGTGGGAGATGTCCCTGCCCATGGAATGGAGCTGGAATGGGATGGGATTTAATGCCCCTTCCCACTGAAACCATTCAATGATTCCTTGGATTCTACTGGGATAAGCACTGCCCGGTGTGACCCTGTTCTCCAAAATCCAGTCCCACTCTCCAAAATCCAGTTCTGCTCTTCAAAATCCAACCCACTCTCCAAAATCCAATTCCAGTCTCCAAAATCCCAATCCTACTCTCCAAAATCCAATCCCACTCCAAAATCCAATCCTGCTCTCCAAAATCCAATCCCACTCTTCAAAATTCAATCCCACTCCAAAATCCAATCCCACTCTCCCAAATCCAATCCCACTCTCCCAAATCCCATCCTGCTCTCTGGAATTTTTTCCCCACACTCCTGACCACTTCCCCCTTTCCATTTCTTTCCCTTCCCATGGATTTTTTCCCCAGATTTGTTCCCTCCCGGGTGTTTTCCAGCCATGTTTATCCAGGAGGAACAGCCCCGCCTCTTCCCTGCCCTGCAACACAAATGAATCGGACGCTTTGTTCCCGGGAATGCTCCAGGGAGAAGCAGGACATTATTTTGGGAATGTTTGTCCGTCGGATCAGCAGGTCCAGCGAACACCCACAGGCTGGAAACCCATCCCAATTTTTGTGAGGTTTTTCGGGATTGTTGTTTTTTTATCCCTGCTGGAAACAAATCTGGTTGTTATTAATCTCGGGATTTCAGCAGGGATGGCTCTGTTGCATCCCAGAAATTGTGGGAAGAAGTTGGATCATGGGGTGGAAGTGGGATCTTGGCTCTGGGGATTTTTAAGTAGCTCAGCTCCTCAAAGCTCCTTGTTCTCCATGGATAAAGTCAATTTTGGAATGATGATCCCAGTGGGAATATTTATTCCAGATATTCCCGCCCACCCGAGTCCAACTTCTTCTCATACTTCCAAATTCCAATAAAACAAAGGGAATATTGCTGATAGAATAAAACCTGGAGAGGAATACTAAAAAAATCATTTGCTTTTTATCCTCTCGGATTTTGTCCTCTTTTCCAATTATTTTCATCTTTCCATTGTCTGTAAAATATCACGGAATTGGAGATTCATGGAATGGTTGGGTGGGAAAATTCCATCTGGTTCCATGGGCAGGGATATTTCCCACTATTCCAGGTTTCTCCAAACCCAGCTTTGATGGAAAACCCAAACCTAGGAGATACCGGAATCCCTGTCCAGGCTTCCTTGGTGCTGATCCACTGGGATCTAATCCCGATCCATTGGGATTCTCCTCATGGGACAATTTAGATTCCTTGTTTGGAGCCAGTGCAGAGGAATCTGATTTTTGGGATCTGAGAAAATGGTCTGTTCCTGGAGTTACATGGATGGGGAAGTTTCAGGGAAGGGAAGTTTCAGGGAAGGGAAGTTTCAGGGAAGGGAAGTTTCAGGGAAGTTTCAGGGAAGTTTCAGGGAAGTTTCAGGGAAGTTTCAGGGAAGGGAAGTTTCAGGGAAG
>WBNO01008742.1:0-22382 GCA_013400575.1 Peucedramus taeniatus
TTAAGAAATCTCAATTTGACACTGGGAAGAGTCAACGCTCTGCATTTTGAACTCTCTCAAAATCAAATTCTATCAAATTTTATCAGTCATAATCTTTTCTGGTATGAAACAGGTATTCCAGTAGCAATGTAACAAAACTAATAAAAGATACTGAGTATAAACAACCCTACACACATAGTGGAAAAATACAAAAGAAATCCAATTACCTGGTATATACCACTCTGGTGTCTTTGGAGTGCTACCTGTCCAGAGGAAAAAAGGAAAAGTCACTGAATTCACTTTCTAACAACACTGTGGCCACCAATAATAGAAGTGATGATTAGTACTCATACTTCCTGGAATTCATCATGTAAAAAAAAGGAGAATGAAGTCATACACAGGTTTAATAGTTTAAAATTAGCTGATATAAAATTAATGGGAGTACTGCATACCTCCATCTTACGTATCTGTGGTTCTTTCATCTCTCAAGCATCAAAGTGATATTTCTACCAGAATCTCACCCCAATTAGAAAGTTTCATCCCAAGACACCATTTAATCAACAACCCAAATGCAAAAGTCTACCGGATTACATTTCATACTGCATGAAAAAAAATGGGTCTGTGCAGATATGCCATGCTATTCTTTTGTATTCCCACTCCTCTGTTTCACTACAATGAGGAGCTAGTACACCAGTTTTACCAGAAGAAGGCTAGTTCTTCTGGTAAGGAGGTTGAAGCAAACTGTACACCCAAAATACTTGTGGTGATTTAGTTAAAAATATCACTTAGAAAGATTAAGTCAAGTCCACAAATGCTGCAACTCAGTGGCTTGTATCGCCATAAAAGAAACCACTTCTTACTTCATGGACTAGAAAGAATATGAGAGCAGTGATACTGCATCCTCCTTAGGCTCAATTTCTGATCTACATGGCCATCTGTTTGTATGTGACATCAGTGAGACATTTCATGTACTGTCCTCTTAGAAGTTCAGAGAGGAAACAACAGAATACTGTTTGCAAAGTTTCTATTATAGGGTGACAATTACAACTCATTGTATTAAACTCTTTATATGAACAAATGAATGTAACTGCAGTTTACCTTTTGTTATCTGGCAGACCCATTCAAGCTTAGCTTCACAATCAAAAGGCCTGAAGTAAAATTCCAGGTCTCTGCCTTCATGGAAGTAAAATCTCCAAAATGATCTCCGTGAAAACTGTGAGGTCTGCGTACAAGTAGAAAGAGAGAACTGAGTTAGGACAGCATAGGCCTTTGAAACGTAAAATAAACCGTAATGAAAAGGTTCTTTGGCAAAGTCAGTGCATTTTACTGTGTTGTTAATCACACAATTTATTTTGCAAATAAAAGAGCAAATACAGCTATAACTTCAACTATAACTCTCCATGTTAGCTAATGCTGTGAAGCAATTACATAAAGGGCTTAAGGTCAGTCTACATACAAACATCTTAGAAGTCTTTTCTAGAAATAATGTTTTTTAGGGTTATTGTAGTGCCCAGTTTCTCATTGATGCTTATTATTAAATTATCTATCGCAACTTGTTCCCCCGAAATGATTCTCACTTCTGCTGAAAAGAAGAAAACGTCTGAACTGGCACGGAAACAATCATTTGAGATTATTTCTTACAATCAAGCTTGAAGAACTGACTTCACTCTTACTGGTCTCTCTAGTAAGGAGAATTTTATATCATTTATTGAAATAACATGTCTATAACTAGCAGGGAGGAGAGGAAAGGTACTATGTTCACAGCATTCCCTTCAAAGTGCTCTCCTTGGTCTAAAATTTTAGGAGCTCAATGCTGACCATGTTCTCAGTCTGGGGTCATGAACACAGGAGAAGAGAATGAGGGAAACGTCTTGGAATAGAAGGAAAGGGATGCAATTATCCTTTCCCCCAGTAAATCCTAAAAGCAGAGGTGGTTCTATTTAGGTGAAAAGGGATGGTAGGTACTTCTAAAAGTCAGATGATACTTCAGAAAAATTAAAGGCTATTTTAAAACTCATGCCATCAAGACTAAATTAAGTATTGAAGAGCTTAATCAGGAATCAAGCTGAGGTCTGACATTTGAAATTAGAAACCAACAGAGAACATACAGTCTATTTCACAAGTAAACAAGGAAATACACACAATAAATACAAACACATGCTCTGTCCTGGCTATTGCATTTCCCTTCTTCAGGTTTCAATTTTTTTCATAATCTGCAGTTAAGAAAAGCTAATATAGATTTTTAAAAGTTTCTGGTAGGGCTCTCTGTGCTTTTTTGTTTTAGAGCCCATGACACGTCCTTAAGAATTATACGTAACATACAAGATATCCATAGTATGGCCCTATGCAATACAGATTAGCATTGTTACTAAAATATTTTGTAGTTAAAAAGGTTCAAAAGAAGATCTATGAAAGGTTATCATTAGCATAGCACTTCTCTCATAAAAAATACATAATGAAGGGAAAGTTTATAATTGGTGTAGATTGATAAAAGGAACACTACAGCTTTTTCACGATACTAAAAAAACATCTAAACCTAAATTCAGTTTACAACTGGAAAAACTATTTTTTCCAAGTACTTCCAAGTAAAAACACTCAGCATTAAAAACCTTGAAACTAACCTTTAATGCAGCACAGTCTCTTGTATCATACTCATCTTCCATATAGTCAAGTGGCATAACAACACTGGTTACCTACAGGATGATGAACAGGGTGAAAGAATCAGCATCTGATGCTCTTCTGTGGCAATCCCAAGAGATAACCTTCAAACCTGGGGTCCCATAATGTTTTTTACTATTAAAGTATGTGCTAAATGGCAGTTTCTCCTTCAGTTTTGAGTCTCCATAGCTGTTTTTTAGGGGGGAGGAGGAAGAACTCAATTTCAGACAAATAAAACAATTACAGTGAGGAAGATATTTTTGGAAAAGTCTGACATAACAAGGAAATGAGCTGATAAACTCTCCTTTCTGTTGTGGCATGAAGACACCTTGCTCTCTCCACCAGCTCTTGGATGTTTACTACTACATTTGTGTGAAATTATTTCAATACAGTGGAGATGGAAATCAGGTTAGCCTTATTAAAGATATTTTTAATTGGAAATCTGCTTGGATGGCAGCTCTTAAGTGCACAATCTTCTTCTGAATTATTAATCTGTTGAAAGACCTGAAAAATTTTAATTAAAATATTTATCAATTTACTTTCCATTCAGTCCTACTTGACACAAATCAGTATGTGACATTTCCTGGTTAAAAGTCAACTTACTGGTTTGTTATCACTCCATTGCCAGGTTCCCAAAGAATCAGGACTCCTCTTATTCATTCCAATCCAGACCCATCTGTCATTGCTGCAAATAAACAAGATACAATCTTATGCCAAGCATGTGGTTCAGCTCATTTAATAGGAAGACTGACCTATGGCATGGCATTATTTAGGACCAAGCAGCAAAACCAAGGTTTTACTACTGCAAGGTGTAGCACTTCAAAGAAAAAACAGACACAAGGGCTAGGACCTCTTCTGTACAGAAGAAAACTAACTAAATCAGGTAATTCCTTTGTGGGCTGCATCACCATTTCATCAGTTGCTATTTGATATAATGGTTTCTTTTCTACACTTTTCTTCCAGAATCACATGTTGAGTGTTTCTACAGTTTGGTTCCCTTTCTCTTGTCCACCTCAAATACCATCAGCTCAAATACACTCTTCCTCAAACCACACAAGAGATTCTACTCAAAGAACTGGCATATTTCCCTTAATTTTATAAGTGGTATAAACACACTGAACATGGGCACCTATTTCAATTATGCACCCTCAAAAATGAGGCATAGACATAAATCAGCACCTAACACCACTGACTTCAATGGTTGCATAAACAAGTGGCAGTAGAAATTTTAGTCCAGTCAGAATTGGGTTTTTTCCTAGACTTCCTCATTTTTCAAAAGCAGAGGACACTTAAATCTAAAATTTCAGTTATGTTCTAAGATACAAAATTACCTGAAGAAAACAGGTTTACAATGTAAATACTCAAATCTGCAGTAAGAACCTTTACAATACTCTTCTGCTTATGAATCTAAAGATGCTATAACAAAGTTAAAGGTGCTAGTCCAACTGCAAGGTTAGTTTTGTACTAACCTTTGTACAAATTCTCAGATATTCAATTTTGTGCAGGTTCATAAATAGAACTTTATGATAACTCACTCCACTACCCTGCCCAAGAAAGTCAATAGACACTTCTCTGAATGACAGTATCAGCTGCAAACAGCAGAGGGGAGAAAGACCATGAGTTTTTTATGAAATCACAGACTACATGACACCCTACTGCAAAAGAGCTGTGGAAAAGGCACTCTCATCACGGTGGTCTGACAGCAACAATAAAGCATTGATGCCACATTACAGGGCTCCTGTAGAACTGTACCAGGAGCACTATCCCATGAGGATGCACCAAATACAGAGAAGGAACACAGGACATTTGAGGAAATTAAGACCACAGGCTATCAACAAGGATTAAGGATTTGCTTGTATAGTCTTCCCAAAGAAAGACAGGGAAAGGATACAATTATTCTTTGTAATATTTTAGGAGTCTAAACATGCAAGAAGAGGAGTTTGGGCAAAAAGAACATCACGTCTGAGGGAACCACAACTCAAAAATAGGTTTAAGATCAAAACTGGACAGAGACATTTGACCAGCAGAGGTCAGAGTTCGTAAAAGGCTCCCCACAAGGTAGCGCTGACAAACTCAGTGATTTGAAGCCAGAACTTGGCAAGTTTATGAAAATTACTTTATTACCCGGAGGGATGGATTCAGAATCAAGCTTTGCCACTAGCTTTCCACATGTATCACCACAAAGATTCTGAACTGTCTGAAAATACTGATGGTGCAGCACCAAGAAACACAAACCCCAGGTTTGTGAGCTAAGTACATGAAACCCAAGAAGGGCAACAGTATTTTACTTGGTGAAGTTTCCTTTAGGAAGAAAACTATCAGCCATCAACAGATCTAATTTTTTGTTCTTTGTTCTCAACTCCAGTGATAGTTTTCTGATGTTTAGTGAGATAGGATGATCACTCTAGTGTGACTTTATCATACTGATCAATCTTAAGTCTTTCAATGACACAACTAAGGAGCCTCTAAAGAGCCTAAATGTCCCATATCACTGCAGTGGGAAAACTGTGAGCCAAACATTCGCAGCTGTCAAGCAGCTAAGTGACTTTTGGCTATTTGCCTTTAGGAGTTCATTTTTTCTGTGGCTGTTCTTCCAATTAAGAGGCAGAGATCCCCTTCTAATTGCCACCTACAGACTTAGTGCAGTTTAAGCAGTTGATCACCACACAGGAATATCAACTAAAAAGAAAATTTGATACACTCATTTTGAAACGATTTGCAGTAATTACCTGAGACTCTAAAGCAATTTTTCAAACTCCCTCAATTTGTATTTGGCTATTGTATAATAAATAAATTAAAAACAAGAAGTGTGCCAGGTCAAGAATTTCTCCAGTTTATCTTCCAATTTACAATTACCAGCCTGCAAACAGAGCAATGTTTTCAGATGACTGGGCTCTTATACATTAATGTACCTCTTTTGCTTCTTTTGGAATTGTTCAGACATGACCATGAGTAATTTAGTAACTGCTACTCCACACCTGACAGTACTTTTAAGCTTCAGTAAAGCCTTCTGATAACCCTCTGAAATTATACTGTCATCCCATCACAGGAAAGAATTCCAGCAACTATTTAAGACAAAGATAAATTAAGACTCTCTATTGCAATTAAGCTTGCAGCAAGGAATTTGCTTGTGTTTCAAGTATCTGTCTCCTCATTGCAAAGCATTAAAATCCATCCTGTGGACTGGTATCAAAATGGATTTATCAGTGACAGGGTATTCTTTGAGCTACACTCCTGGAACTGTCTCTAAAAACCTGAAGTATCCTGAATTTAAAACTAAAACATACATGGAAATTGTGCTTTACAATGGACTCCACACTGATTGACACAGGAAGGCCACACATCTCTAGCAATCCCTGCAGAATACTGCTGGTTTTTCTTTTACACAGAGCTAAACATTCATAAAAGTCAAATACTACAGGAGCGAATAAATACAGTTCAGATTGCAAAGGGACTATAAACCTGTAATTTTTCTGATCATATTCTAACTGTCAAAATAAAAAATTATTTTCTCTGTCCTTTATGACAGCTCCAACACAAGATTAAGAGCCTAAGTGAAGTTTTCAGGGCTTGCAGGTCAACCAAATTCTTGACAAGAGGTAAAGTATACATCTGGGCCAACTCCTTAATGGTGCAATTTAAGGCACTATTTAACCTTAGTGCTGGCCTAAAACTCTGCATAAAGCCCATTGGGCCACCCTGCTGTAACAGGCTACTGCACTAGCTAAATCACATCCAGCTAATTACCTGCTCTTGAGTGGAAGAAAAGAGAAGCTGAATTAACACAATTACTACAACTTGCATGTCAGCTTTATTGCTGTTTTGGCCATTCTGTTAAGGAGTTTTTTGGTTTTTTTTTTCTCAAACTCAAGTGTTTGTGAGGCCTTCTAGACTCCAAACAATTACAGCAGCAGAGCTATTCATATAAAAGGCAATCTGGATTTCCTTCCAGTAGGGTGTCCTTGCTGAAATGTTATTTCTAACCAGTCCAAGCTATTTCTCCTCCTGTGTCCAGCATTGCTGCCAGCTAAAAGATGCGGAGTATTTGGCTATCATATAATAAATAAATTAAAAACAAGAAGTGTGACAGGTCAAGAATTTCTCCAGATGCAGAGTGCTCACAAATGCAGTCTGAAAAGAATGGAGGTAACTGAACCCAATCTGTTCTGCCTGTATCACATCCCTTAAAGCCAAAAGAGCCTATCTCCTATTTCTTCCAGACAGGGGAAGGCTGGCAGGCAAATTTCATTTTCCTTTCCAATGGCAATAGTCTGACTTGGCTGGAGCAATTCTGGCTCTTATTTGACTCTAAGGTGGAATCTGAGTAAAGAACAGAATGGACTAGGCAAGCTGCCCTTTTCCTGGTGAACCAAAATGACTCTTGCTAACATTTAAAAACAAACAATTCTCAATGAGTCACCAGAGAACTGTGCAAGGGGGAAAAAACCCGAAACCAAGAGAGTCGAGGTGTGGCTCCTTCCCCAAGCTGAAATGAATGCACTGAATGAACACTTTAGGTCGGAGTTTGCACTGAATAAATACAGAGAACACGAACAAACTGCATGCCAGCACACTCCAGCAGCTAATCATATCTAATATCACCTTAGTGTGATTTCTCCCAGTTAGCTAAAGTATTTGTTATTGGTGAAATAAATCACATGGTTTTCTATCTCAAATGAGCTTGATTTTTATATTAACTACCCTTGACATCTGACCTCCAAAATATTTTATGTAATCAACACCTCTGAGTAATTTAAAAGCATAACTATCTTCAACAATTCATCATGTTATCTAAACAAACATCATTTAAAATACCTCAGGCAATATCAACTATGTAGTATTTAGTTTAGAATGTTCTAATTGAATTAGAATGAGATGCTGAGATTAATTAGAATGAGGTGCTGAGAAAGGGGTTAGCCCAGATGAAAACACTGTGTTTTCAGTTATATTTGATATGAGCAGTTACTGCAACACTGACTGCAGAGTCAGTTTCTACCAGGCTCAATATATTGCCCCTCATTTTAAGTGCTGCTGGAATAATATTGAAATACTGGGACTTATCATCTATCAGACTAAGTTTGAAATTTCTGAACTATGGGAAATGCAGGAGTATTGTGTGTCAACTGACTTCCTGGAAAGACAGAAGTCTCCACCTTTAAACTCCTAACAGAAAACATAATTAATACCTCAGACAGTCTTCAAGTGGAAAAGCAGCTCCAAGTACTTGGAGAAAAATAAAATGTTACTTCTCTATTCACATTTCATAGTAGATGAGGTGCACTAAAACAAAATTTGTAATTGCAAAACCATCTAATAAGGTCTGCAGCTAGAAATAATTTGTGCACTGATTTTTATTGTGGGACTTCAGCCACTTTAGCAAAGGAATCACAAGTGGCTTTTATACAAGCTAAACTATCTATATATAGAGCGTACAAGTTAGTGTTTATGTTAGTAAGAGACAAAACCTGAGTAATTTTCATGACTTGTGCACTTCTAAAAAAAGTTCACTGGTTTCTCAAGAAGGCACCTCTTCAGTCATCAGGTTTAAAAATTTAATCACAGCGTTGTATGCTGGCAGCTTCTGCAATAATCCTGATTTAGTTTGTTGATGAAAAAATTTACATCACATAACTGGCAGCATTTGAGTTTAAGCAGGCAAAAGTTCTGAAAAAACAGACTGTCAATCAAAAAAAACATATTACACAAGGATCTGACATCACACCGATGACTAATAAAGCTTTGCAGTGACAGTTCATTTGATTAAAAATAAAGCTTTTAACTCATAAATTATTTAGTATTTAATCTGTTGATACCAGAACACTCAGCACACCCATCTAATGCCCATATAGTGTTAGTGCAGCTATGCCAAATAGGATCTGTGCCAACCAGATTGCTGGACACTACATTATTCACATTTTCAAAAGTTAGCACCCAGTTTAGTCAGGAAGCATTTCATGAATAAAAATGAGACATATCTGAAAAACTGAAATAATAACTCATCTCTAAAGAATGTACCAGTAAAGAGTTAGGTACATTTACCATCTAGGTGTGCCAAAATTCAACACAGAGAAGGAATAATTTATTGTAACAACAGACTTAGATTTGAGCTTAAAGTATCCTCCATTACATAAATTTCTCTTCCTGTGCTGTCTCTAGCAATGTGAAATATTTGCCCAAGCTGTACTTCCTTGACATTTTCCAGCAAGGCAGTTCAAATGCCACATCTAAGTGTTCTGTGGGAAACACAGGTGTCACACACTATCTCATATTTGCCATTTGCTGTCAGCACCAGCATTTGCGATCCACTGCAGAATCTAAACTTTAGAACATGGCTAGTTTGTTACCTGATCATTTTTCTCAGGATAGAATGAAGTGCCTTGATTTCTTCTGAGTGGCTAAAACTAGGCAGATGGCCCCCAAGGGCTTCACAGAACCGTTCTGCCTCTTCCCAGGTCCTGGTTCGCAGCACTCTTTCACTATGGAAGAACTTCACAACAGCCAAATGTCAGAGCAGAAAATGACACGAGGCAGTATTTTTAAAACACTCCTGTTCTACTAAAATATGGCCACCTGAGATTTAATAGCTGGTATTTCCATAGGGAAAGAACTTGACTTTTTAACATTTTTTCTTTCAGTTTGCTTGACAACAGCCAGACTCTGAAGTTTAGCTGACAAAATTTGTTTCAAACACAACATATTCCACATGACAGACTTTCTCTGTTTTTCTTTACCAGAAAGATTTTAGAAACCACCAGCCAGCTCATTCCATAACTGCAAGTCAAGTTATAAGTTTTAAGGGATGTTGTTCTTTCAAATTTATGGTGAACTACAAAGCCTAACGTCCACTTAAACTGGGTTCACTTAAGTGCCGCGCATGAAGAAAGTTCTTTGGCACACCCTTGGAAACCTGTATGCATCTGAGGTGCAAGTTTGGCTCACACACCTCAGCTAACACATCCACTTGATCCCCCTGGTTTCAGTCCAAGACAATTCCCATCAGCTGGATCTCTCCGCACAGACATGCTGCATTTGGTCAACAGCAGTTGTGGAGAATCTGCCAGGGGCAGCTGTCATGTCCATCAGCTATGGGACAGCTATGCTGCACAGCAGCACAGACCTATCCCATTGGGATGCTTGCCCACACCCTTGTTATTCAAGCTGGGTTTCCCCACTTTGCTATATGAGCTGTTTACAAGGAACAGTTCATTGCAAACACTGAGTCAAAAAAAAAAGAATCCAATGAACAGCCTCAGTTTTAACTTGATTTAATTTTTAATTGGAGGGAAAACCCCCTGCATTTCTAAATAAAATTTTGTTTAAGCCATTCCAGCTAAACAGCACAGCTGCTTGCTTCCACTGTTCACTTCAAAACAGTAAAATACAACTGAGGCTGAATGTTTTTATATATCCATATTCAAATCAGAGAAAATCCTACCTCTCCTATCTATACTCTTAGAGTACAGAAAGGAGAAGGGCAAGGGAAGGGGATGCAAAGTGCCTTCCCTCCCCATCCAGGTGTTTGTGCATTCCTGAGGGCAGCAGGGAGGACACCAGGCACAGCACCCTCTTATAGCATCAGGATCCTAAGACAGCAGTACAGGGCCAGTGCTGTGGCCCCAGTCAGCTGCTCACAGAAAGAGGCACAATGCGCCTTCCAGGAATGGCAGAGGATGATGCAGGACAGTACCTACAGGCAGACAATCTGAATCAACACCAATTCCCTCTCCTGGTGAGGAGCACCTTTAAAATGCCCTCGAGAGCAGCTATGCCCACAAAATGGCTGATCACTCACTTCCTCCAAGACAGTACCGAGCAATTAACAAAAAACAAGAATAACATTTTACCTTGTAGCAGGCAAGGCCAGATCCATTATGCCACCCAGGGGGACAGGGATCAGTTGGCTTTGGGAGCACTTCTGGCTCCTTGGGCTTCCCAATATACTTTTTGCAGACAGAAAATGCTTTAGTGGTTTTACAATCCTTAGTTTCCCACTTTCCAAGAGAATTTCCACTGGACATGGCTACACATCCTCCTGAAAACTCTAAAATTAAAACCACCAAAACCACATTTAAAACCATTGGCTGGTTTCCAAAAAACTCGACATAATTGTGAATGACTACTTTATTGCACACTTGGAGTTCAGTAACACGGTACTCCAGTGCTTGCTCAATGTAAAAGGATAATATTTTTATGTGGTTTTAGTTTTCAAATTTACCTGGTTGCATGGAATTCCAGTTAGTGTATGTCACAGCTTCAGGTGTTTCCCCATTCACTGTACCCCAGGAATATATTCCTGACTGGCTAGTATCCTGCAAACCAGTCCAGAAGTACTTTTCTTCAACTTTCGTGTGCTTTCTAATTAGACTGTTAATAAATTCTTGTTCAAATCTGAAAATTCACAGATTAATTAGAGTCAATATTTGAAAGATACCAATCTAGTAAGATAATTTAAAAACCAGGAATATTACATGAGTCCATAGAAGCAATCACCCAGGCAGTCCCATATTCAATATGGGGTCAGCTGGGAATTCTCATACTTCCAAGAAGGTTTCACATTGTAGGTTTACCAGTGTCACACATTTCAAGTTCTTGGTAAAAGCAATTCTCTCTCTACTTTTTCTTTATAAACCATTAGTTATCATACAGCAGTTTTAATCTCTGATTTTATCTCCAGGATTGTGATGTTAAGCCTGCTCATAAATTACAAATGTGCTTTACCTGTTCATCACTGTAAGATTGCACTGGGCTCCAAATGAAACTTCCATTTTATCAATCCTGTAACAGTAGTTTCCATGTCTCTCCCATCCCTGGTTAGCGAACAAAAACCACATTTATACAAAACAACCTAATTTAGGCATTACCTACAGGAGAAAATAAATCATTGCCAACACTGGCTGGCGCCCGCAAGCTGGCACAGCATATACAAGAAAGAAATGCACTGTGTCACACACAAGGTCCACTATCATCAACTCTCAGATTCAGAGTTGTAAAAAATAATGCAGCCACAGGAATAAAATACACCACTGTTTCAGCTCGCCTGGGCAGAATCTTCTGACCACTATTGCATTTACAGAGAAACACAAGGGCAACAGCCCAGTCCTATTCAAAACAATAGGAGTTTTGATGCTGTTCCACCAACGCCAGGATACAAACACAAGAATACTAGGAAGGCATACACCAGTGTTCCTTTACTTCTGACAAAAATACTTGATACTGAAAATGTGTGAACTTAAAAAATTTCTCTATTATGCAAACATTTGTCCCCATATTTACATTGAAATTTCAAGAAACATTAATGTGTTAACTCTTTTCTACACTAGCAATGCCACTGGTGTCTGAACAGCACAGAAAGCTGTAACTCTACATGTTGGAAGTCTCTGAAAAGACAGAGTAAAAAGGTAATGTAGAAAGAAAGATAAGGGGTAAACATCTTTCCTATTGCAGGCAATATGCCACACAAAGCTGAATCAAGTAACTCTGAAGTAGCCAGCAATACCATCCCAGGCTAGCTCAAAAGACAAGAGCTTTATTTAAGCTGTAAGATGTCATACTGTAAAAAAAAAAAAAAAACAAGAAAAAACAAAAAAGCCCCCACCTTTATTCAAGTCATAGAACAAAAATGAGAGCCAGTGAAGTGCAACAAACCTAATCCCAGTTAATAATCTCTGCATATCTTTATGTTGCAAAGTGCTTATCCAAAATTTTAAAATATAATTGAGCAAAAAACAACAGAACAAATGGTGTTATCAATAGCATTTCTAATAAAATAATTTTCTTTTAAATAAATAAATAAACCACAACCTCTCCTGGATCGAAGCTCATAATACTTTCATCAATAAAGAGACTGATAATACATCCCAAGCCTGCTTAGGAGAATGTGAAATTTGGTTTATGCTATGTAAATGTCCTTTTTCAGATAAAACATTTCACAGACTTTACTGAACAGACAAAAAAGAAATTGAAGTAGAGGAAGTAAGCTATTTCAAGCAGGTTTCTGAGCCAAATGACAATAAAATAAATAGAGGCTTCCTATTACCTCTTCCAATGAACAACTTTTATCTGATATTGTTTCATTCAAAATCTCTCCTTTTTTCTTGCAAACATATTTCAATTTTTCTTCACAGGATTTGACCCTCCACTGTCCCAGCTGTAAGAATGAAAGGAAAAAGAAGTATTTTAAATTCTAACAATCTTTGAATTTCTGTGTTTGCAGGGGCTGTTTCCATTGGCGAGAAAGCCAAAACGCCTCTAGTATAGATATTGGGTGGGATGCCCTGGATTACATGCACAGGTGCATGTTTGGAAGGGAGAGAGAAAGCTGACACACACGGAGACGGGAGGATTCTGGATCACATCCAGAAAGGAAAGAAAAGGCCAGGATGGTGCCAACTTGCTTAGATCAGGAAGGGAATGGGTGCAGGAGGTGTGCTCAGTTTAATGTGGAAGTAGCTCAGAGACAGCTCAGAGGAGCTGAGCACAAACTCCAGTGCCAGGCTGCTGACACAGCAGGCAAGTGCGTGCTCCACTTTTCTAATGAATCTGCAGGATGGGATACAGTCTGCTTCCCACTCTTAGTGACCTCCTTCCTTCACCAGCACCCTTTTTAGAACATTCCATTCTCAGACTGGGTGACTAAAATGGGTCTAGGAGATGACTGAACCCAGATATCCCTTCCTTCCTACTTTTCTGCCAGAGACATGCAAGAATACAGTAACTCAAAATCCAGAGTGACAAGGTCAACTGTCTGGCCAACAATGTGGCAGTCTCAGAGCTAGGAGTCATTTCTTCCATTCTTTGCAGTACACATTTAGCTACGAAGTTCTAGCTAAATGATTTTAAGAAATTTGCTTGTAGAAAAATGTATTTAAAGATTATTCTGGAAATAAGATCAGCTATCTGCTTTATCACCCTCCTTGACTTTCACACACACCAAGTGTGCCTCTACTAGCATGAAAAAATACAAACCAACAACCAAACTCAACACTGTATTCTTACCTTGCCTGAATATGACACGCAGTTAGGAGTGCTGTTAAAAGGAATTTTTGGTTCATTCTGATCCCAGTAGGTAAAAACCACAGGTGAGCGATCTGACCACTTGAACAAGGTTGGCACATCATCATTCTTGAGACCCATCCACATTTCCTCTTCAGCATCTGTGATTTAAAATTAGGACAACATAGTTGTTTCAATATAATATTCAAACTAACAGGAAAGCAATGTGTTATCAGCAAAATTAAATGTTTTATCATACTGCACAGAAGTGAAAAATATTGTCCAGTAGTATAGTGATATTATTTTTCTTACAGTGAGAAAAGATATTTAACACAACCATATGTTTGTTATCTTGGCTCTTAACTTATACTCACATGACTATGAGTAAGCTTAACAGAGAAGGAAAACCAGGAAAAAAAAAAACCAACCACAAACAAAGAGAAATAACGAACACACAAGCAAAAAAACCCTCAACCATATTTAGAGTGTATGCAAAGACATAACATCAAACACTGCCAATACTATTTATTAGTTCAGTGACTCAGCAGTCAAAATATTGACCCAACTATCTACTATTCTCTTTGAACGAGCAAATTAAGCACAAAGTATTACAAAACTAGAAGTAGGTTAGCCCAGTAAATAAATAAATTAATAGGCTGAACCAGAGCAAGTCCTAACATAGGGGGCCTGGATCTGCACAGCAACATCCAACACTAGCCTGAGTACAAGCTCAGCATTAACACCCACACTTAAAAGCTAGAGGTTATGACAACCGTATGCTAGAACGTGGAAAGCGGTTTGTAATTTATAGTGTGCAGCACTTGGTGCTTGACCTTTACAACTACCCCAACTCACCATTATGAAGCTTTGTAACAACCAGTTCAACATCTGCTAATGAGTGAATGCTGATGAGGTTACTCTTATTTGCTTTGCACAACTCATCTGCCGTACTCCAAGGTGCCTGGTTGTTTATCAGCATGTAGCAAAAGCCATCGTGGGGGAGCCAGCCCGGATCACAGAGAGTGTCCAAGTGTCTCCAAAGCTCTAATAATGAAGAGAAATGGAATTAGAGGCTTTTGTTTTACATTGCCTAGTGCAAAGGGTTGGCTTTAAAGTCAGCAGCACCTTGAAAATAGCCAGAAGGCAGCAATAAGAATGTGTTCACATCCCTTCAGGGCTCTTGAAAGAAAGGGTGACAGCTTAGTCAAACAAATAGACTTCAGTGCAGCGTTAGGAGAACTCGTAATATTTTGGGGCCATGAAGTAGGTAGAAGGAGAAAGAAGTTAGTGGGAGTGAAAGCAAAAAGCAGGAGTGCACTACATTAAGCTGGTCTTAGTGTAAGTGAAAGGTTCAGAAGTAACTGTAAGTAAGATTTCAAAAGCAACTGAAGACAAATCAATTTTAATTATTGCAGGAAAGAAGCACACAATTCAACAAATGCTTAGTTTTAAATATTATTTTCTTCTCAAAATATTCATGAATTCTAACTAGTTTTAATGGATGCTGAAAAGGTATATACTAATAGCCTTTCTGGTTCAAAACACACTACAAAATACTCCAACCACAGGAATTTTGTTTTTTAATGAATAAAACACTATATAAACACTGGTAATAACTCTACATACCCCCTGAGGAGCCGGGGAACAGACAAGAATTGTTAACTGACAACTAGCTTTCAGAGTATCACTGCAAAATTTGAACCAGTCCAGTTAAATTAAAATAGATTACTATTTCTTCAAATGCACACACCTCTCCAGGGGAAGCTGGAGGGAACCTGCCTTAGCCGAGACACACGCCACCCCTTCTCCTCTAGACCTCCCTGTCATTCAAGGACAATTACCTTTTACTAAAAGTTCTTGCAGGAGAGCCCTGGGAACTGGGTAAGGCCAAAGCATGCATAGAAGAAAAGGTCTTGGGCATGGGAAGGGTTGGACATTCAGGTGTAGATAAATGGCCAAAAGCATGGAAGCAGTTATATGTCACTGTAAACACTGAAGGTCTCTGTGTGTGTGTGTAGGTTGGGATAAAGGAATTATTATCTTCTAAGAGCTGTTATGGGTCCAGTAAAGATTACACACTGAGCAAACTACCCGCTCTTGCACTGATTTTCAGTGCTTGGCCTGGTTTCAGAGGACAGTAAGGTTACCTGACTACTTCTATTTGAATTCAACAGAGCTTGATCCAAGACCCAGGTAAGCCCCATTTTATGTCAATACACACCAAGACCGAGAGAAACAGGTTTAAAGCAAAGGTGGAAAGGTTTGGGATGCAACTGCCAGTTCCAGACTTCCAGTAATACATGAAAGAAAGCAACAGCCATGGAGGAAAATGTGATGAAAAGGGCAGGACTGCTGCAAAATGCTTTATGTGTGAATGAGAAAGCTGCAAAAAATGAAAACTGTTTGTGATGCATCATCTTGACACTAAAAAAACAGAGTTTGCTTCTGCTCTGCTAAAAAACCCAAAGCTGTTGTGAAAATGTTTTGGCAGAGATGCCTGAAAAGGTTTGGGAGGGAAAAGAATGACTCCATAAGTGAACATTATACTTGCATTAACATACAAAACTCAAAAATGCAAACTGTCCTACCTGGAACGCTTGAAACTTCATTGAGTGACTTCTTGCAAGCATATGGAAGCTGAGTCCCACAGGGGTAACTCTGCCACTGACCTGAAGCAGCATTCATCACCACACAACTCGTCCCATCCAGTGGGGATAAACTGTGCATATCTATAGACAGGAATAAATAAAAACATAACAGCACAAGTTATCAAACAGTAAGGCAGTGACTGCTTCTTTTTACAACTGGTTTTCAATACAAGAATAACACTCTTTGGATAGTACAGCACCTTGTACTTGAAGAACATAATTTGCATCAACTGAGGGCAGCTGTCCTAGCACAGGTCCCAGAGAATGTTTTTTCTAAGAGAGAAAGTTTCAGAATCTTGACTTCTTTTCCGATGTTTAATCATAGAACCAGGAGGAATGTTCTATTTACAATACAAGAAACCCTTGGCTGAGCACTTTCCCAGACCAGAAATCTCTCAGGGGAGAGCCATTTTCACAGCCCTCAGTTTCCTTTAGCAGTCCCATTCCAGCCTCACTCCAAACACTGATCTGCACTTTCTCTCAATGCTAACCATAACCTTTACCATAACACAAATCTTAGACAAGGCCCCACATTTGAAACAGCACAGAGAATAACTCATTTTGCAGTCTTCAGTTTCCCTTGGAGCCCCTTTCCAATGGAACTTTTTGACTTTCTTTTTCTTTGAGCCTCAATGCAAACCCAAGCTGTGACCTACACAGAGCACCTCAGCTCCCCCTGTACTGGCTTAGTTCAGGCTCACAGAAAAAAAGGCTCAGTTCTCCATGAAAGAGAACAGCAGGACAAGGACAGGGTCTTTTCAGATGGGTAAAGTGAAAGGAAAAGTAATGGGTTCAACTTGCAGGTATCAAAATTCTTGTAAGGCACCAGTAAGTACTTCCACAAGAGGGGTAGACATGAATATGTCTGCCATGACTGCAGACTAAATTATGCCACTGTATCTCAGGACAGTCTGGCCTCTAGCCCTGCATTACAGTCCTACAGAGTGGTCACAGTTCCAGAAGAAGGTGCAGTCAATAGTACAAGCAGCAAAGTTCTTAACCTTGCCAAAAGATAGAGCACATTTGGAAAGCCCCACAGAAAATTCTAAGCAAAGTTATCAAATAAGTAACAGAAACCACTTAACTTTTTACAGAATTCCAGTTGCAGCACTATTCTAGAAACTAAACGAAAAAAGAGAATTCCACTTAAAAAAACTCCAATTCAGCTTGAATGACAGAACAACATTAGCTTCGATATTCCTGATGACTACTACTCTGGGATTCTCATATACACATAGATTCATGAAACATTTGTGAGAACATTACAAATTCATCCTGGAAATTCCAAACAGTCTCATTAATCTTAGTAGCATCTTTGGAGTAATTAAAAAAGGTTTTTCAAGGGTTTTATACTTCTTTCATCTTCACCTTGTAACAAATTTAGGCAAGCTTGAAGTTTAAAAACCCAAGTTAAGCTTCTAAGTAACATCAGTCCTTGCACAAACACAAACAATCAGAATATTTGAGGGAAATCAGTGTCATTCTGTCAGTGGGAGGAGAAATTTAGCAGCTAGAAAAGCTGTGGATACTTTACTAAAATGGACTTCAAAAATAGTATTTAAGTTTTACCCTTCTGGGGATTTATTAACCTAATCAGCTGTAAATATAAAATAAGAACAGAAAGATTTGCTAGCTAGAAGGAAAAGATGGTTCTGAAAGTGGAACAAGATGGAAAAAAAAGTAATACTAGTTACTGTTGAGAATATTGTCAATACTACCAGAAGTATCAATACCTGGATGCCAGTTGAGAAAATTCAAAGGTTTATGATCTGACCACTGCCAACCACCAGAAACATCCAGTTGATTTAAGCCAATCCAGAAGATCTCGGCAATGTCATCCTTGCCTAGAGATTTTTTTTTTAAAGAAAAAAATTAGTATAAAATGCTCATTCTTTATTGGTCTCCTTTAAATTGAAATTGCATTTTGAAATGGCATGCATTTCAGGAAAGAAAGACCGCAAATATAATTGGACAAACTTATTTGAACTGAGGAGGAATTAATCCACACAAGCCTTCCCTCCCAGTGTCTTTAGATGTTTCTCCTTTGGTTTCATAGTCCCAAAGGCACTTGGATAATTTCTCCAGGTCAAGACTGAACATCAGGAAGGACAATTTCATAGCAAGAAAGTAACGTGTTGCTAAAACACCAACTGCCACTCTGGCCTGTATTTAAGATTTTGGGCATATTCCTAATTAACAATATGAACATCTAGCTGCCATAATGAAATCATACAGATAAATTCAAATAACCCTCTAAAATGAGATTAGTACCTTAGTTTTGCTACACAAATGAACACCAAAGTATTTAAAGTACAATCAACTTTTGACCCAGAGATTTAGGAGAGAAACTAAAGTGCTGCCTCCACTTTATAAAGATTTCCCAATATTCATATGTGAATAATTATACCTACCTTGTATGTAACTTAATTCAGATGCATTTTGGATACTAAGTAAATCTCCTCCTTGCCTTTGACATGAAATATAAGCTTCCTTCCAAGAAAGAGCAGACTGTGTATTGAACTGGTAGCAATTTTCAGACCCTGGATCATGTTCCCAGATATCATGACAACCATCCTCTGTTTAAAAGAAGCAGAAGGTACTTGTAACTACAACTATACAGAAACTTTATCAATGCTTCAAAAGAAAAAGTTTGTTCAATAATACTGATGGTCTATTGATTTTTATATTGGTCATCACTAACACGTGCAGTTTAAGTCAGTGCTGCAACAGAAAAGCTTTTACACATCTTAACAGCCACACAAAGGTGGAGCTGTACATCAGAGAAGTGACAGAATGCTTTTAGGATGTCTATTTAGAAACCCAACATGCCTGGCTGTAAGCAGATTCCCCATTTTCCGTCGCGAGAATAATCTTCAGAAGTGGCGCACCATTTCCCATCCGTGTGAGTTTCATCCTGAATGCACTCATGATGCCACACCTTGTTATACAGAAAGGGGAACTCACAGGGTTTACCATAAGAGTTGCCATCTTTGGTATAAACTTCTGCAGAAAAAAAAAAAAAAAAAGTAAAATAAAGAAGTAAATACATCCCCCTTGCTTAGACATGGAAAGTACAGTAAATCAGTGTTGCTGCTTGTACAGACAGTTAACCTAAACGCATGCAAATCACACTTGTGGTCCTAAAGTTATAGATAATATACAGCAATGCCAGAACTGAAAAAAAAAATACATTGAGAAATATAGAAATATTTTTCTGTACTTTTTCATCTGAGAAACAGCAGAAACTTGTCTCCTCCCATCCTGTAAGTTATGGATTAATTCATTGTCCTATTGAAATCCAGGTGCTTTGCAGAGTCCTATAGAATGAGGACTCTTTAACAATCAACACATACAGAAGAGCGAAAAGGTAAAGCACATTTTTACCACTTCTTCCAGCAAGCATGAGATTTCACACAAGACTGGCTTCCATGGCAAGTGCACACACCACCATACCAAAGCTCACAGTTCAGCAGGCTCTGAATTTGACTGTATAGCCTACCAGCAGAGAAAACATCCTCAAACTCTGATAACAGGAAAATTCCCATCATAGTGAGGAGGACAGTGTCAGTTCTGATAGAAGGTGGTTGGTATTTCATAATTAAATAGGTTTGCACTGAAATACGGGGCAGGGGGGACTTAAACCTGCTAAGAAAGCCACTCAGTAACACAACTTCTGCAGCTGTGCTGTTATTTTTTATTAAAAACCTTTAAAGTTTCTCTCTACAGCACAACATTCTATTGCTTTACTGATCAACCTTTTCACATAACTAATTTAAAGAACTTATTGGCACAGACACACTCAAGAAGCACTTAACCAATAAAAAAAAAAATCTTCCAAGTGCTAACTTACCATGGTAGGGATACCGACATATGTCACTGGAAGAATTGTTGCTTTTCCACTGGTCTGTTGCATTTATGCTTGCAGTCACATAGTTATTCTTGATAGTTACTTTGTACTGAGATGCACCAACGATGGAAGCATCAGCACATCGCCACCACAGCATTAATTCTGAGTTACAATCAACCATTTTCAGGCGAGACACTGATTTGGTGAATATATCAAGTCCCAGGCACTGCTTGGACCCCAAGTGAAAGAGGCGATTCTGGGATACCCATTTCCATAAAGCTTCACTTGTGTCCCTGCAGTCATCTATGACTATCAGCGAGTTTTTAACTTGCATGCACTTGTCCTGTTTGTCATGGCGAATGGTAAAAGCATCATTGCCTGTATAAGAACAAACATATGGCTATGATTCGGTATGATTTTCACAAGAAACTCATTTTTAAAAGGGTAATCACATTCTGAGAAATGCTTTCAGAGAAGTACCACAACTGCTGTTTGTATGTAAAACCACCTCTTTTGTAGAAGCCACTCTTTAGTGAGTCTTAACTTCTGTGGAAAAAGAGCTCTTTCCCAGTCTTTATAAAATGAGGAGAGACAAAATGAGACTTCTAAGTCCAATTCTAGTAATCAGAATTCTTCCTCTATATTTAACATATACTGATTGCATCAGCCTCTGATTAATTTGCAAGCTTACTGGGTAAAGAATCTTGTCTTCATGCCTATCTGCAAACATAGTAACACACACAACAGACACCATGAAATATAATTAATAATAACGTTCACTTACTAAGCACTTTTTTCTAAACTGTCTATCATATATGATACACAGCATGAGAGGTTTACATTTTAACCAGTTTGTGGGTGCAACTGCAGTACTACTAAGTTAACTAGCACTGCTTTGAGGAGAGAGTTTTAGAATAAGTATCCCACCAAAGACAACACACAACAGATTAGGAGTATAATTAGAATTATATAGGGACCCTATTTTCATTTTCAGTTGTGATGAGTTTCATTTTCAGTTCTGGAGTAGTTTGTGATTCAAGAGAATAATTAAAGTTGATCAAGCACAGTATGCCATTTAAAAAGTATACAGATCACCCACTAAGAAAAACTAACACCTCTGTCAGTATAAGAACACTTCTCAAAAGCAAAAGTAGGTTTAAAGAAACCATGAAAAAATGCCCTAAAACCATTTCTATGCCACAATAAAGATGGCTCCACAGTATAGAACTTCCACTAATCAGGCTGAAATGGACCGTGGCTGTCCCAGACCCACAAGGCTATTATTCTGCTGCTGAAATAAGGAATCTGCTGAGTAGTATTTTGTATTTAATAGCAATGCACTGTCAATCACATTCCTACTGCGTTTTTCTGTTATGACTTACTAATAGGTTTGGCTGAACAGGAAGGAAAATATTCAGTGATGGTAATGCAGTGAATTTTACCACTACTTCCAAGTATACCCATGAATTTTCCACTGTGTAAGTGCCAAATAGTATTTAAATAGTACCTAGCGGATCACACTGTAAAGAAGAATCTCTAAGTCACTCACCTACTACAGTGAATTTTTTCAAGTAGCACACTTCAACCAACTGTCCCTTTCATCCTACTAAGACATTCCAACAACCAGACCTGCTTTTGTGGTATCCTTTAACTCTGCGCTTCTTCAGCGCTGTATCTGCTTTTGCTTTTTATTCTTCCCTCATGACTTTCTTCCCATTTTTTATTTTTTCTAACAACTTTTTAGCCTCTTCTCACATCTTCTTTCACTTCTTCCTCCACAACCCTCATGCTGATGCCAAGTGGAAAATCACTTTTTAAAATTTCCCTGGGAAAACTGCTGATGTTGTCTCACCAAATCTCTCTGGCAGCAATTTGTTAATAATTACTCCAGTTCAACGCTCTGGCCATGAAGTTTTAGTGACATCTTCAGCTACCAACCTGAGCCTGTTACTATCACAGGATACAAAAAATATGTGAGGCGCAACTTAGCGAAGAGCTCAACTTGTTTCCCAGAAGCTCTGACTAGGCTAGCGCCTGTGGCTTACAAGAATCGCTCCACCTGAAACTTTTCCACCTGCTTCCTGTCGGGTAAGCCGAGCCTCCTTCTCCGTCTCACTGCGCCTACAGCGGCGGATAACAGCGACAGCGGGGCGCGCTGCCGGGAGCTGCCCGGGCTCGGGCGATTCCTGTCCCCGAGCTGTCAGGCCAAAGGCCGCGGCCCGGCCCGGCCCCGCGGGCACCGAGAACGTGGCAGCCGC
>WBNO01008742.1:22610-78342 GCA_013400575.1 Peucedramus taeniatus
TTGGCCGCCCCGCGCGCGTCACTTGTTGCCAGGAGGAAAGCGGCCCCCGAGGTTGGGGCGAGGCGGGGCCGGCCCGGCCCGGCCGGAGCGGGGCTGTGAAGTCGCGAGCGGAAACGTGAGGGTGAAGATGAAGGGAAAAGGAGGGGAAGGGAGAGAAAAAAGGGGAAAAGTAAACCGGGAAAAAAGAAAGTAATAAAAAAAAAAAAAAGGGGGAAAACTCGAAGAAAGACTGGAAAAGCAGATCGTATTGTCGCATGGTCATAAAAGTAAAAAAAAAAAAAAANAGCAGAAGAGGAAAAGAACCCACAAAAAAAAAAAAACCAAAAAAAACCCCACCACCTTAGAAGCTCCCTTGGGGAAAAAGGGAAACACATAAATGCTAAACTGCTAGAAGTGAAGAAAAGGCAAAAGGTGGATAGAATAATCAAATTAACACACACAGGGAAGTAAAATATTGAAGTGGTACAAATAGTACACATCACGCCGCGAGCCTCGCTCCCCTCTGGCCGCGGGCCGTCCCCGGGCAGGGGCCGCTGAACGCGCAATTGCCGCAGCCGTCCCGGCCGGGGATGGCCCCGCAGCTGAAGTAAGCGCTGCTGAGAAAATATTGCCGGTGGCTACAGGAAGTCACAGAAACCAAAAGTAAAAACACATACTTGGCGAGAGTCAGCTGGCCTGAAGGACAAGAGAAAAAAGGGAAAAGTGATAGAAACAATGTGGAATGAAATCAAGTTCATAGCTACACGCTGATTCAATGCTTACCTGGACAGGCTGTGTATCTCAAGCTCCAGCTCTTTACAAAAACGATTTGCAAAGTCACGAGAAGAAAACATTTTTTTCTAGGAAAATCTGCTTTGATTAGACTTGGAAGAGCCATTGTTCAGGGAAAGAAATACTAAATTTACATAAAGATGGGTAGTGCAATGTGCAGTCTGTTTTATATGCTTCCAGTGTGCCCATCATGTAGGAATGTGTACTCCTGGGGACACAGTATCTGAAGGTGTGCCAGGCTGGGAATTGAGTGGAAATGCAGTGAACAGAAACGGACACCTGCAAGTTAACAAATGTTCTCTCCTGCTGGAAACTGCACGTGGCTGCCAAGGCAGGAGCTGTGTGAAAAATCAGAAGTCAGGTCCAGAAGGAGAGGAGTCTGTAGATGTAGCAAAATCAAACCTGTGCTACCAAAAATAATTCATTTTCAGGAAGAGCGAAGGTTTAAAGTCTCTGCACAGAGAATGGGAAGCAGAAATTCCCTACTGGTGAGCCTGATACAAAAGCAAGTTATTGAAACTAAAATTAAATATGTGGTGGGATGGTGTGTCTCTTTTTAAATAAAACAAGAAGCAGATGTGAAACCTGCGTTCCCATCAATCTTTCCAAATGTGTGTTATTATTAATGTACTGACTGTCCCAGCTTGGGAATGCTTAATAGTAGAGTTTTACTTTGAAACTAATGGCGTGCAGTGCATATTTACTGAACACATACCAGCAATTCTGAAATTACAGCATCGTACTTACCACACTTATATCAGCAAATATGTGTATTAATAGAGGGGAGGTTCTCTAAGGTGTCTTAAGATATGTAACATATGTTTTCAGATACCCACTTCTGATTTCAGCTGCTTTTTGTTTACTGGTTTATAAAATATCATCTTTGATAATACAGACTCAAACTCTGATCCTGGCTCAAAAATTAAAGAATGCCCAAGAATAGGAAAAATTGCAGTTTGCATTGGTGCCTCATAGTTTCAGTTGTGGGTCCATGTACATGTCCTATACTTAAATTCTGTTATACATTAATGTAAGAGGAGATAAAAAATTTACAGCCCTGGTGAGCCCACCAACCAACCAAAATTTTCAAAAGAACATGCAGGAAAAAATGAGATTTGGTGTATGTCATGTGACAACCTATGGAACTCTAATACAGTTTTCTCTTATTGAAAAAGTGGGTTTGTATTAAAGCTTATCAAAGTTGTAACAATGCCAAAGCCTACTTCTTATAGGATTTATCCTTTATTAACAAGGCTTCTGCATTTAATGTAAGCTGCACAGCAACCATCACTCAGCATAATCAGTGAGCAGTTTCTGTATTGCAAGTCACAAGCATTATATGTGCCCATGAATACCTACAGCTCACTTCAAAGCAGAGCTAATGGCTGAGCAAATTTCAACCATGCCTGTAGAGATAACCAAATACAGAATTTCAGATACAGGAGGGTCCAACCACAGAGCTCACAGTAATGCACAGCCTTTTGCTTCCAAAAAGACTACTTTGCCTTTCCAAACAAAAAGCCTTTCAAGGTGCCAGCGTCATGAGTAAGAGCCTTGTATTTCTAGCAGGAGTTTTTGTTGCTTATCAACTGATAATTTTTTTTGCCCTTATGCCCATATGTTTTTAACAATAGTAATGCCTGTAGAAAGTGTCAACACCTGTCTATCCATAAATCTCCACCCTATCTCTGATCTTCTCACCACATGAAATAGATACTTTGCATGAGCAACCTTCCTCCTTTTACATTCAACACACTGTAATCCAGTTTTTCTGGCTGAGTTGAGTGCATCCACATCTGCCAGTGAGCACAAAGGGAATGCTGGAAAAGGATTTGCTACTTACAGTATCTCATGAGAGTAGGAAGAGGTTCTGGAGATGGTAACTTCTGCTTTTCTCTGCTTCCTCCAGCAATGATTTTGAAACTGGGACATCTGAATAGGGATCACTAGTTATTTATTACATTTTAACCTTGCAACATGGGTGCTTACAATACCTAAGTCCTTACAGAAAAAAATACCAAAAAAACCCCAAAACAAACAAACAAAAAAACCCCAAACACAAACAAAAACAAACTTACCAAAAAAAAAAAAAATAAACCAGTCCAAACCCAACAGCCACATGAAGGCTTACAAGAGTTACAGGAGCAGTTATTTCCTGAGGGAGAGGACTATCTCCAAGAAAGTGATGGTACCCACAAAGCAGCCAGCAGACAAAGATTTCAGTGTTACTTAGACTCTGCTGCTCAGTTTAATATTAGAGCATAGCTCTGGTTTGAGTAAAGTGCCTACTAATAATCTAAAATATCAGATAGACAGATACACAAGTTTAGTTTGATGGAGGTGATCCCATGCATGGCTATGAGAAAAGTCACTAAAAAGCAAAGGGGAGGTGACAAGCATCCAGCAACTGATTTGGATAAAGAGAGACTGTATCCAGAGAGGTCTTTAAGCAGTAACTTCAATTAAGCTTTGCATTAACTCCATCTGGATGGTCTTTTCTTCACGGACATTTACTTTGTTTGCTGCCTTGATTTTTTTAATGGATATTGAGGACTTAATTATTTTTAAACATGAAAGAATGTTTTGCTTTTAGCAAAAAGGGAACAAAAAGGAAGATGGCTTTTCTCACTTATTGCTCTAGATTTCCTGTTTCCAGTTGCAGTGGCCTAACCTTTCAGCACATTATGAAACTTTTGTATTGCTCAGTAAACTTAAGATGGAATCAAATGCTCCCTCAGCAGAGTTTATGTGTATTTCTTACATCTCTTCTACAGTCTCTGTATGCATCTTTGGCACAAGTTCCAAAGTTTTGAGGCTTTTATTGCTTGGAAGGTTTATTATTGCTAGTGACCCTTACATTTGACTCTCTTCAGGTGTCACCATTCATAATAAATACCTTGATGTTATTACAGCATTTTAGAGACTGTTCTGTTTCTTCTACTGCATGCGGTAGATAACTTTCAGAAATAATAAAAGGAATTACAGACCTTTTTTCTATAATCAACCTCCTTTTTTACTCAAATGTGACAGTGGCAACTTCTGTAGTGCTGCCTTCAGCTCTGCCCTGATGCATATTCAAATATTCATATTCAGGCCCACTGAAATACTAGAAACAGGTTTGGGAAGTAAGACAAAGAAAGAGTGTGGACACATCCACATTGCATGTGTGTTGATAGAAAGGAATGTCTTTCTCTTGGTGTTGGTTTGGCTTTGACTCCTGCTAGGATCTCTGTGTGCTTCTGGAACAACGACAAAATAATATAAGCAGTACTTTAACATTGAAACAACTGCTTGAAACTGTAAAGTGATAAATGACACTCTTCTGTAGCACTTTAAAAAAGGGTCTCTGACATCTGTACTGTGCATTTTCAACAGAAAGTGTGCCTTGGTTTAGTAGGTCTACTGGCAGAGTTTATATGTTCAATCTCCTCAAAAGCTGTTCTCCCTTGTCACTGTGTCAGCGTGGGATTACTACTCAAATTATGATTGTGGGAACTGGCAAATAAGATGATATTTGTTACCACATTATATTTTGTTTCAGAAAATATCATTTGAAGGAATGATATAAAAGAAAATCAATTATCATTTGGAAAATGTTTTTTGAAGCAAATAAAAATAAATTCAGGTAGAAGAGCATCTAATTTTAAATTTGAAAGGTGTTGATGGGGTTGTTTTGTTTGTTGTTTTGGGGCTTTTTTTTATTGTTTTGTTTTGTTTTGTTTTGTTTTATTTTTGTTCTTTAAACATGCAAAGCAGAACAATTTCCTAAGAGTGCTGGGGAAGAGCCTGTAGTTTTGAGTCTCACATGTTTTGGAGGCAAAATTCATCCCTGACTAATAGCAATCTCTAAAATGCCCCAACTGCCATATGTTGGACCAGGAAGGAGCAAACTTCCAACAAGTATAGGAGAGAATGGTTTAAAGGGCAAAATTCCAGATTGATCTGAGCTGGGGAGTACTTCTGAGATAAAAAGTCTGTACAGAAACAGTGGACACACTGAGGGCTAAACTGCTGGAGTTTAAAGGTTGTGATTGATTAAGATATACTGAGTAGCAGCAGGAGTGGGGAGCACACAGTTCAATGTGCCATAAGCAAAGGTTTGGAAATTGTGCCTTTCTTAGAGCAGGAGAGGCCAGAGAGCAAAAATAAGAATACAAAAAAAAAATTAAAAATAAGAAAAAAATAAGAAAACAAATAAAATACCTTTCAAATGGGAAATGAAGGAGAAAACAAACACCAGAACAACACATACCTCTATAACAATGCTAAACATCTAACAAATAAGTGGAGGGAGTCAAATGTCTGGTTTTAGACAAAGGCAATGACAAGCTACACACACCCAGGAAATTTTAGTACCAGAATATAAAATATGCAGAAAAGGTAGGAGTCACCTCTGCTGGTAATGGGATAATGAAATTTATAAATGAGATCTTGTAAGCTGATCAAGTAAACAAAATAGGAACCCAGCAGGTGGCACAGAATGCCAATGCACCAAAAATGCCAGCTTTAAGCATAGGTAGTCCTGAGTCTGCCACTTGCCTGCCTGACCAGAAGGACAGAGAGAGCATGCTGAGAATGATCAGATGGGCAGAGAGGGTGGGAAATATAACCAGCACTGTACTTCATGTAACCTCCATGCTGTCTGGGCATTGCAGCATTGTTATGTAACACAGACTACATTAGACTCCATCAATATTGCTTCACAGAGCAGTGGGACAGGGAAGCCACAGAATAGATGCATTTGGTCCTCATTTATGTGCAAGATCTTGACCTACATCTTCATCTCATGGTTTCTGTTCCTGTGTTTACATTCAGAGTTCCCAGAGGCTTGACAAAGTCCAAGCATTCACAGCAGTTGCACCCAGTTTCAAAAGGGAGAGAGGCATAGCAGTGAGAAAGCTTGTGAAGAGGAAACAAAAGGTAGCTGCTAGGAGCAGAAAATTCTTACTGGTGGAGCTGAACTCCCTGAAGGATGCACAGCACAGCATCAGTGTGTGCCATCTACTAAAGTCTTGAGAACTGGCAGAAGGAAGTGGGCACAATAACCTCACCACCGGGTAGATTATTATTAGAAATCAGAAGTTTAAGTCTTCCCAAATGCAAAACCACAGAAAGGATCATAAATCAACATGTTAATGGAAAGCACAATGAAAGAACAATAAAAAACTGTGAGCAGCAGCTCACAGAACAAATCCAGACTAATATTAAGCTTGTCTTAGGTACATCAGGACCAAGAAGATCACTGGAGTCTGACAAATCAAAGGACAATTGCAGAGCAAAAAAAAAAGAGGAGAGGCCAAAATGTTTCCAGAGAAGCTAAATTAACAATTTGCATATGTTCACTGGAATAAGCTGATGATCCCCATACTTGAACCCTTCTTGGGTTCTTCCTGAAAGTGTGCTAACTGGGAAAGGCTATAAACCAAACCAGGCAGAGTAACAGATCTGCAGACGTCTGAGTTTTTAAGGCAGTGTTGAGCACTGAGCGAGAGCCTACAGGTGGACCTACCTTTCTCTTCACACTTTCCTGTGGTCTGGATATGCCTGTGGTCTGGGTAGTGGCAGTGTGACACCAATCTCTAAAGAAGATTGCAGAAGGTAAATGAGGTGACATGATGGAGAACACTAAAGGCTGGCAAGCCTCACATCAGTAGCAGGCAAAGCAGTAGAAACTGCAATACAGGATTAAAATTCATGTGCACCTGGATAAACATGATTTATTTGGGCAGTGCCAATGCATCTTCTCTAAATGTAGTATTTACCACGTAGGCCTCCAGACCGGTTTTTGATGAGGTCTGCAAGCACGCAGACAAGAGTGACCTGGTTTATATGGTCCACCAGTTATTTTTTTATTTGGATGAAAGCTCCTGCTGGGTGAACAAATCAGCAGGTCCTCCTCACAAGAACTTGCTTATTGCATTTTTCTATTGATTTAAGGGGCCTTTGTTGTAAGGAAATTTTTTGTAGCTTATTCGTTATTTTTGTGAGACTGAACTAGCTTTTGTTATTACCCAGCTTACATGAAGCTGGGACTTGAACAAGAACTACCTGTCTGTGACTCAACACTCACACAACTTGAGATAAAGTTGGTGGGTGGACAGTGCATATAAATGAGTTTATAGGACTTCTATCTGTGCTTGACACCATGGGTGAATCAGGGAGAGACTGTGAGGGTGCTGCTATCAGGCTGTCATCACTGCACAAGCACTGCTGGTGAGCTGGCTTCATGTGCTTGACACAGAGCGCGCGAGGCAGAATGAGAAAGATGAAGATAGCACAGAGCAGCACAGATCCCTCATGACTCAGATCTGCAGTGCTCTGCCAGACTAACCAGTAATGAGCCTCTAGGCAAAACTCCAGAGCAGATTTTAAGCTATAAAGGCTTCAGGATTTGGTCACTTCAGAGATCACCTCTGTGTGTGACATATTTCTATTGTAGAGATCCTAAATTGTGTCCAAGCTGCACCTGCTCCTGGCTTTGAAAAAGCAAAGCCCACTCTCTTTCCTTTGCTGGGGTTGTCAAGGAATAAAGCTGCTCTTTAAGGTAGCTTCTGGAAGACATACTTTATGATGCTGCATGAGTAACTCTAGTCATATTTTTAAATGTTAAAAAGAGAAAAAAGAAAAATATAGTAACACTGTATTCAGCAAAATACCTAAACAGTACTATTATCACTGTATGATTTGTATATGTCCTAACTCTCAATATACCCAAATAAATCACAAAATTACAAACTGAAACAACCAAAAACCAAACAAGAGTTCATAGTAATGAAGTGTGTGTAGATTTCTAATTAGTGATCTATTTAATTGATGCTTACCTAAAGAGTCCCCCTACTTTAATGAGTGCATCTACATTTCTTGTTCTTTTTTGGAGGCAGTAATATGCCTGTAGTACTAAACCATCTATTTTTATATATATTCTGTTAAGCAGTGGCACTTCATTTTATGAAGTCCATAAGTTTCTTAAGATTTGTTTTTATTTCAAACTGAAACAGTTTGGTCATGCAGAATAAGCTGGGCTGGATCTATCATAGGCAGTATTTAAATGACCCACAAGGAACCTGTGGCCCACAATTTAAGTCCCATCAGCATGCAAAACTTTGGAAGCATCAGAAATCTCTATATACAGTGAACCTGGAAGAAATACTCAGATGCTGTTGAAATAAATTAAAGTACCTAAGTCAAAGAATCACAGTATCTGAAGAGATCATTTAGTGCACCCTCTTGCTTAGAGCAGAGTTAACTACAGCAGATTGCCCTGGGTTGGTTCCACTTGCATTTCGAATATCTCCATGGATGAAGACTCCACAATGTCTCTGGACATCTCTCTGATGGCCACAATAGTAAAAAAAAACCACATGCCTTTTTTCTTTTGCTAAAAAAAATATCCTATGGCTCACTTTGTACATATTGCCTCTTGTTCCTTCACTGAGTGCAATTGAGAAGAGTCTTGCTTCATCTTCTTTACTCTCCCTAACTTTAGATCTTTAGATACATTGATAGTATCTCCCTAAGGCTTCTCTCCTCCAGCTCTCAGCCACTCCTCATATGACAAACACTCCAGTCCCATAATCGTCTTTGTGGCTCTTTTCTGGATTCAGTCCAGTGAAACCATATTTTTCCTACACTAGGAAATCCAGATGTGGATATCTTACACTCCAGATGTGTCTTAATGCCAAGTAGAGGGCAATTATCACCTGCCTCAACCTACTGGCAGTGCTCCTAATGCAGCCCAGGATACTGTTGGCCAGCTGTGCCACAAGGACACAGCACATTACTGGCACATGTTCAAGCTGGTGTTCACCAGGTGTTCACCACTTCCCTGTAAAGCTACTTCCCAGGCATTTGGCCCTCAGCCCCTAGACATTAATCAACAGGTGCAGGATTTGGCATTTCCCTTTGTTAAATTCCATGAAATTCCTCTCAATTGATCCATCCAGCTTGCCAAGATCTCTCTGAATGGCAGCATAACCATCTGATTTATCAGCCTGGTCTTTAAGTCAAACTTGCTGAGGGTGCACTTATTCTATCATCCAGGATCATTAATGAAGGTGTTCAACAGTTTTGGCCCCAGTATTGACCTCAAGAGTACATCATTAGTGACTGGCCTCCAGCTGGATTTTGAGACACTGATTATAATCTCCTGAGCCTGGCATTTTAGCCTGTTTTCAATCTACTTCACTATCTACTTATCTAGTCAGCAGTTGGTTAATGAGGATACAGCCAGTGATGAAAGCCTTTCTGAAGTTAAGATGATTAACGTCCTCTGCTCTCTCCTTGTCCACCAAGCTAGCCATTTAATCACAGAAGGCTATCAGGCTGATCAGGCATAATTTTCCCCTTCATATATCCATACTGATGATTGCCAACCATCTCCATGTCCTTAATATATTTTGAAATAGTTTCCAGAATGATTTGCTCTGAATACTGGGACAAGGTTGACTGGCCTGTAGTTCTACACATCCTCCCTCTTCTCCTTGAAGCAAGATATGGCATCTACATTGAATTTCTAGTTCTCCTCTGATCATTGTGACCTTTCAAAGATACATGAGATGGCCTTGCAATGACGTCTGCCAGCTCCCTCAGCACTTGTGGATGCAGCCCACTGGGTCTCACGGACTTGTTTGTGTCCAGTTTGCTTAAATGTTTTGATCTACTCTGCTGAGGGTAAGCCTGCGTTGCTCCAGATGCTCTCACTGATCTCAGGGGCCTGGGAATTTTGAAAACAATCCTAAAGACCAGTGAAGAAGGCATTGAATATCTCTGACTTGTCTGCATCCTGTGTTAGCACAACCCCACTGAGCAGCAGGCTCACATTTTCTCTAGTCTTCCTTTTTCTGCCAATACACTTGCAGAAATCTGGACAGTGCAGAGATATTCAGCTCCTCACTGTCCTCTAAATTGTCAATGAACTGGTGCCCTAGGAACGTTCCATGACAGTGAAAGAGAAAATGCTGTTTTCCCTTTTTTAATCATACACAACAGTTCGAGCACATTTGCTATTAAAAACTCAAATGCAATCCCTTTTTCTGAATCTGAATCTACAGTGATCCAGATTAATTCAATAATTACCCAGCTAAAGTAAGTGCTCAGTGTTTCCTTTTGGAGCTTACACACTTCATTCAAAGCACTGAAATATTTACTAGAGTACAAAGTGAAATTTATGTATACCTATTCTGTTTCCTACTAGTGGAGCACAGTCTCACTCATGTTCTTATTGTGAACTGTTGAATATTTACTTATTGGTATAAAGTCCGGCGGCTGGACTATGTTCCCTTTACAAACCTAGCCCTTGAGTTGACAACCTGAAGTCTTCAGAGAGATAGAGTGCTAAAAGTATATTGATTTTAACTTTAACTCAGGCACAAATATAGAATGCAATTGAGATCCTACATTAAAAACAGGATGAACCAAACAGTGACTTCAGAAGTGAATCCTTATGACAAGAATAACCATATTTGTTAAACCTAGTATCTTTAACCTTTACTCCCTTACACTTTTATAACCACTTTTATGCTAGAGAGGACGTGACAATCATGGCAAATTAGAAACAAGCAAAAGGGAAGCCAAGAGTCTTGCCTTTAAAAGCAAAGGTTAGTGGAGATTCCAAGTCTGAGTATATTTTATTATTCTAACAAAACAAGTTCAAACACAAGTGTTGAACATGAAAACAAAGCACAAGCAAACACAAATAGTGCTAGAGATCACTTTGCCTTCAATTAGTTTATTTTTATAAACAATACCATGGATTTTGAAAGATTGCTAATGCTGTAACATAACACCATAGGAACACTAATAAAAAAGTACAGGGTGATAGTCTCAAATTTTTAAGCCAACACATAACTGAAAATAGACTTAATTTATCCATTTCTTTACACCACCATGTTAGCCCCTTCCTGTTACTGCTATCAGCCTGAATTTAGAACTAAAGTTACTTCAAGTTTAGTTGAGAAAAAACCCTTTGAAAATTAAATTTTACCAACAATTTTCTGACAAAATATGTATCTGTCTGGCCTTGGAAGCAGCCTGGAAACTGATTGAATGAGGCACTTCCCACTGTTGCTGCAAGGGGGTTTCCCCTTAGTTACAGGGTGTTGGTTTTGCAGCTTGGGTGGTACTTGGCAATCTTTCTCAACAGAACATTGCTAAAGAACAATGGCTTTTTTAATATGTGGAAAACTCAAAGCAAAAAACCAGGTGAGTTGGCCAACATGACACAATGAGAGTGAAGCCAGGAAACAAAGCCTGGACTGGCTCCCCAACTCTCCACATTGGGCAAATTCTTTTGTCTGTACCTGCCAACAAACAGTACAACAGTAAAAGGCACAGTTTTCCTTTCACTTAGCCCAGTTTTTCTATGTAACAGAGAAATAAAATCTGGTTGATTCGTGGACTGAATGACTAACCTCTCATGTCATTTGGCTACTTACTAGTATTGTACCTACCCAAGCAAAGAAACAGCAAAGAATGCCCAAACATCCTGAATATTCCACCTGCTGGGTTTGTTTGCTTGGCTGGAGGCCTGTTCTTACTCTCACACAGGCAGGATGAAAGCAGCAGGACCCACAACTGAAGGCATCTCATAAAGCTGACAGTCAGAGTTGGGTCCCTTTTGCATTAATTCTTACAAATGTGTGGATTTTCCCTCTAATCTTGGAAGTGTGTGATAACAAGCTAGGACTCATTCGTGGTCACTTTGGGATACATGAATATAATTAGCTTTCTGTCAAAAATACTCTAAGTGTTCATTTTACATAACCAGGTGCAATTTTAAATCAGTCCTTGGAGGGACAGTGGGCTGTTGCAGCGCTCTGGAAATGGCATTCTCCATAATTACTCCAGTTCATCATTTGTAACAGCTGTCAGTACACACATACACACACGAGTGATACCAAAGCAACTAAAGAATTACAAATAGTCAGAGAATGAACAAGTATAGAAGGTACTTTGCTATCTACCACTTTCTGTACTGGATAGCACTTTACCTAGGCATGTAATGCCACCTACAACATTTAAAAGGCAAAAATATGCATGGTTCTGATGTTAAATTAATTGTCAAGCAGTTTAACTTTAAAAAGCTTGTCTACATTAAGGTATTTCTTTAACTGACACCTAATGGCATCACACTGAACTATGGGGAAGAAAAGAAAAATCAGTTCAGCATCCTATATGACCTATTTGTTTTAAACAATAATGCATTCTACTACATCTGTTTTGGCATTTACTTGTAACATCTGATGTCTCTGTGCTGCAACCAATGTGTCAAGCAGGAAAATAGTTCCAATGTTAAGCAAACTGTGAAAGTTATTCCTAAATTTCTTTTTGTCTTCAATCTTTGTTTGTTTGTTTGTTTGTTCTACCAGGATTCCACTCCCCACACCCCCTTATTCTCTTTTTTCTGTTTCCATTTCATGCTATAATTTTAACTAAGACTGGCACTAGTTAAACAGTGTTAAGCACTAGTTAAACTAGTTAAGCAGTGCCAAAACTGCTTAACAGTTTTGAAAATCCCCCTTTTTCTTGTTGAAAAATGGTCAAGAGGCTGGCAACAGCCTTTTCCCCCTTCCCCTATGATTTCTATCACAATAAATGTACAACCTCTCCTCATTCCCTATAGTCATTCCTTAATGTTAGATTTACTTCAGTCTCAGGACTGTTGAATCCTACTAGAGGGAGAAAAGAAGTCTAAGACTGAATTACTACTCATCTTGAGAAATTCAGTCATATATCACAAGCTGTCTCCTCCCTTCCTCCTAAAAATACAAACCACAGTGTATTTATTTTCCAAGGAGATCTACATTAGATTTTATATTTTCCCAGAATGTTTGGAATGCATATTTCCAACCCAGTCTCTTCCCTAGAGGGTTAAGAATTATCAAACTGACTTCCCCAGCTGGTTTTGTTCAAAGTGCCGTCATCCTCCTGAATTCAGTCAACATCCACCAGAAACAAAGACGTCAAACAAAACATATTAGGCTTCAGTATTCTCTTGTGAAGTTTTGGCCTCCAGCCAGAAAATTTTGTTATTTTCTGTGTAAGCTTTATTTTTCTTTCCCTGACCAGCAGTTAGTGTGGATCAAAAGAATGACTGCTTAAAAATACAATCATAAAAACAATAAACACTGGCCCTGACATAGCACTATGCACCTTTGGTCAAGTTTTGCATCTGTACTGGGCGTCCTTATATTTGGGAATGTGCTCCAATGTGAGGTTTTTAGCTTTTTTCAGCATCCCATGAATGTTCCTCTGTACCCAGAGGGAGACAGAAAACCTCCAGGCTGTATTAGGGCTCTGTTTAAATATCTTTTCCAGAAAGAGTGAAGAATGTCCACATCAGGAATAATTTTCTTCATTTTGCTGTTGCTATCTAAATGGATTAAATGTCTCAAATTTTATAAAGGGAATTTTTTTATGACTTTATGATCCTGGTAGAACTGGGGTCAACCATTCCTGCCCTTTCTCATAGCTTATGGCTTTGCTTTAAGCATCATGGGCTTTGCAGTCTATCCCACAGCTCTTGAACCAGATTTGGAAACAAATCTACTTCAGCAGATCCACATGGAGCTAGGAACAGATATTTGTTAGCCTGCCAAATGCTGTCCTGTCAGTCAGATCTCAGTGCTTTGAACCAGGCAGTTGTTGTGCAGGAAGTTGATGTTTCCACTACCGTGTTACACAAGAGGAAGAAAAGGGAGTTTACGACATTGCTGCCTCCTGCATAGCAGGGAGGACTGCTGCTTCTCCCCACAGCCTGTCCCCACCTGGGGTCCAGCTCCAGACCCACTGAGGCAATGGGACTACTCAAAGGTGCATCACACAAACATCCTCAAAGTACAGCCTGAGTAAGGAGATCATCAGGCATCCCATCATCTGGGTCTGTGACTTCAAGGGCTAAAACCAACCAACCAAACAAACCAAAAAGATTGTCAAAGAAACAAAAGCAAAAAAAAAGTTTTCATTTTTTTGCATATATCCTTCTATTTTTGTGCTCTTTATGTAATGATTCTGGACCTTCACATTCTTTACCCTGGATCTGGATTTTAAGTACCCAGGGCAAGTCAGGTGCCTGTGTCCCACTGGCTGCTGTAGTAGATGAATTGGCTGATTCAGCTTCACTAATTTTGAAACAACTTCTTTTATCCAGAGGGAAAACACAAATTTCAGTGGAGGTGTTTCTTATGTCCCAGTTGCATGGAATTTGGAAGAGATCCTGAATTCTGGCTGCTAAATACTTGTGTGGGTTAGAAAGCTGGAAGGTGGGTTTGGGCTAGAAGGCAGTGGGATGATGCATCAGCAGTCTCACAAACACATACAAACCAATATTTTCAGGTCAGGCTTACTCATCTTTACCCAGGGTGACCTGAAAGAGCCATCCAGCAGTGCTGTGAATCAAATCCCCAGCAGCTGTGGTGGATTGATTTGTTTATTTCTAAATCACAGTTATTGAATGTAACAGTGCACACTGACCCTACCACTTGCATTGGCTGCTTATTTTCAGCCCAGCTATCCCCACAGTTATCTACCAAATATTTCCTGCTGCAGTTCAGTCACTTAATTCTCATTCTAGTCTTCCCAAATAGCAGGAATAACTGTTCCCTGTTCTCTTTATACTTTTGCTTTCACCAGTGAATGGCTCTTCGTTTCATCTTTCCTTCCATGAGGGTTTGTTTTGTCCTACATCAGAGTGAGTGGTTGAACAACCTGTAAGAGCAGCTGAGACTCACCCAACTTCACCTCTACATTCTTTCAGTCAGACAAAAATTAAGCAAATTTACATGTAAATAGCAATAATGAAAGATCATATCCTAAACCCAGACTAGATTCTGGAAGGTTAGGGGAGTGGGTGGTCAAGGACAAGATGAAGAAAAGAGCCCACATTGGCTTTCTTCCTTCTTCCATAACTTAACTACACCCAGATACCCTGGCACGTGGTGTGTATGTTCCAGAGGTGCCATGTCAGTGAGACAGGCACTCCAGGAGCCTGCAGGGATAAAGGTTACACCAGCTGTGTTCCTGGATATGGTGAGAGGGAAACAGCCACTCTGCTATTTATACTACAAGTATTTTAAAGGGTAAAGTAGCCATTGTTTCTGTAGGTATTCTAAATAGCTGTTCTTTCCAGATAGAAAGCCTCACAGAGCTCTTCTGATGCATTTCCACATTTAACTGCATGGTAGCTCATGTCTCTTATGGCCACGATGTATCCCATATGCATAATTCCATCTTTAAGATGTGCTTTTGAAACAATAATTAAAGTAATTCAATTTGCCCCTCAACATAATTTTCATCCCACAAGACTAACAGGGCATGATATGCAGCAGCAGAAATTTTACCTTCTTACCTTTTCAGAAAGAATCCTTCTGGTGTTCTTGAATATTAAACACCAGCAATATCATGCCTAGGTCATGTGAGCCTTTAGATAGCTGTCAAATTTCAGGTACATAACAGAGAAGCCTGCTAGCATGAAGAGTAACTTAGCAAAAGAAACCAATACAGATGAAGCAGATTTGGATTGAGACCATAACAAATGAAGCCTTACATGACTTAGAATATTCTTTTACTTTATGTTAAAAGTCTGTGTACTCCAACTCAATGGCAGTATCCAATGTTAGGGATTCTGCTTGCATACTTCAATGAACCTGGAAGCATCAAGCTCTGAGATGATATCCCAAATCCAGCGTCAGTGAAACAATGCAGCCCAAAGCTGCTGATGAGGTGGAGTCTGTCCTCAGCTCTGTGGGGACTTTCCAGGGGCTTCTCATCTACAATGCACACAAGGTTTATGCAGAAATAAGTGGCAAAGCAGATTTAATCAGGTTATGGCTGGGATCAAAGGCCTGAGATCATGCTTTAGAACAAACGACCTGAATAAATAGCTGCAGAAGAGGAATGGATTTGATGGGATTTTTCAGTGTTCAGTTAAAAAAAAAAAGGAATTTTTTAATACAAAATAAATGGAAACTTTTAATTTCTAAAGATGAGCATCCCTCTATAAAAATCTGAAAAGATACAGGGATGCTGTTCTCCTGTGTTTTCTGAGACACTGACCCAGCTATTGCATTCTCCTGGTCCACATGGTGTTGTTGAATGCCCTTCATGCACCCAGTGACAACCACCACTGCTGCTGGACATCCACCTCTGTAGGTAGCAGGCTGTTAGTTTTGTGCCTTTCTGTGCATGGTTCAGAAAGACAGGCTTCCCTATTTTCCTTTGCTAGCACACAGAGGAGAGAAACTTTTGGCCCATTCTGCATTTCAAGATTTATTTTGTATCTACAAGTTTAGCTGTTGTGCTCACTAGAAGAAAATGTTTTAATTTTTTTTTTTTTTCTGAGAATCAGAGTAGAATTTTTTTCTTTAGGCTGAGGTTAAGAAAAAGGTAGGATAAGGTAGTAGAAGCATTTCTGCTTTTTCCTAGCTGTGCACTTTTAGGAACACTTGCGGATGGGAATCGCTTCCATGCATAAAGATAATGGATATAGAAAGGGATCAGGAACTCATATGCTTTGGGTAACTTAGAGAATAAACTGGGAGAAGGAGAAAATAAATGTACTTTCAACAGTGCAGTGGAATGATTACTTATGCAGTCATTTCTATATCCTATTTTTTCATTTCTCCTGGAAAGTAGTAAGCAAACGCCTGTGCTGATACAGTCATGAAATAAAATATTAAAATAAATCCAGAGAGATAGATGGCTGAAGCATTTTCACTGAGTTGCCTTTCCATGAAAGGCACCAGAATCAAAATATACCACAAAGATATGCTTATTTATGAAGGAACCCGAGCGGATTTTCACTTTACTCACCACAGAAATGAAAAGCCCACACACCAATGTAAGGACTTGCATTTTCCCTTTCCGAGCACTTCAATGCATCCCACTAAAGCGCTTGAGAAGGAACACTGAGACTTGGAACACTGCCAAAACACAATTTTATAGCGTTGTGGCCAGCGCTCAGAACCCATACTGTTATTTGCTGTCCTGTGACTGTGGAGTTTTGCTGCTTGTTTAACCAAACTTCTGAAGGATCCAGAGCAGATCCCTGCGATATTTTCTCTTGCACAGCTCATTTTGTCAGCTCTGTGTACCACTACCATCTACTGGCCAAACCGAGACTGACTGTGTTTCCAGGCACTGCGATCCATCTTAATTCATCCCATCTCAGAACAGCAAGGACGCCTGAGGGTTTATCCCTGATGGTTACTCACACATCTGCATCAGGGCTGCACCAGATTGTAAGATATCACTGCTGGCCTGCAGGGGTTTAAAACCAACATTCCACCAGTTGCCAAAGGAAATATTATAATACTATTATAGCTCAAGTAGAGTCCTCTTTTTTTTTTTGTGGATTTGTTTTTTGTTGGGTTTTTTGTTGGGTTTTTTTTTGAGCTGAGGATTTAGAACCCAGTTGCTGAATGTGTGCATTTTAGCTTTTAACCAAGTAAATGCCCTGGAGGAAGTGTATGCCATGGTTTTCATTACAGTGGGTTTATTATTACAAGAGACTGAGGATGCCTGTCACTACACTGAGGGAGGGATAACATGATGAAAGAAAAAAGCAGGGGATTAAATTAAATGGGAATTTGTGCAATGGTTCCTTGGGAAACAGAGCTGGTCAAGTGTCAACAGAGCATTCAAACTCCCTGTTTTTTCCCTATGATCCCTCTGGACTGTATAGCACGAATTTCAAACACTCCGTGTCTCCTTCACCATGCCCCAGCTACAAAAGGGTGTGTGTGCAAAGGCAGTGGAGGCAGGAGAGCAGAAGAGAGGAGGATCCCTACACAATGAAGGGCAGTACCCAGGAGAGGCACAGCCAGAAAGGACTTTGCTGAGGAGTCATGCTGCCCACTTAAAACCTTGTGCCACAACAACCCTTTGCTGTGTCCGGCCATGCTGGAATGTTCCCATCACAGACCTGTGCCCACGTGGGATGTGGCAGCTGCATTGAACATCTCTTTTCCTCAGAGACATGCTGCAAGGATTGCTAAAGGGACCAGGAGGTAAATTTTCTCCTGGAATGGCATCTGCAAAGACAAGCAGATGGAGTTTTGACAAACCTCAATATCTGGCAGAGAAGTTTGTGATGTTGACTTGATTGTACCTGTCTCTGGTGGGGATACCCTTCCATCACCCAAGAAGGATGTGGTATGAAAAGAACACTTCTCTTTGGGTAAGAACACTGAAGGAAGCTAACATGGCAAAAAAGCCCTGAACATTCACTGGCATGTTCAGGCCCTGTTGCACCCAGTCCTTGGACACACAAAGCACGTTGGTGCTATCCATGGAAGCTGCTGTGCTGCAGTCCACATATTTCTACCTCATTTGTGGAGAATACAATAAGGCCCCCACACAACACACCTTCCACAATTCAGCAGGAAAACTCCTCCAGCCATAGCTCATCACTGGTGGCCTCAGCTCACTACTGCAGGGAATAGGCAGTAAGCTGGGAGAATATCTGTAAATTAATGCAGCAAAATAAATGATTCCATCCACCATCCTTACTGTTGGTGCTCTGGCTCCCACCCCCTTCCAGCACCTCTTGCACACAAGTTCTGGGGCATCCTCATCCATGCCCTGGGAAACACTCAGACCACCCTGTGTGTGGAGATTGTGCGCAGTGCCCAGGTCTAGTCCAGTCACTCAGCCTGAAAGGAGGCTGGAGCCAGCTGTCCTCACACAGGAGGAGCCAGGGCAAAGCCTGGGCACTGCTCTTATGAGACACTTATAAGACACTTCTTAGTAAAGCTGGGGAAAGATTTAAGAAAAATTACAGAATGGACAATTATTAGTCATGCTTTAATTTTCCAGTTGAAATAACACGGTGAATCTCACTGCCAATGTCATCAAGGTCAGCAATAAAACCACAGTCACCACATACTCTGATCAGGGATGGTGTAGGAGATCTCTGATTAAGGGAAAACAATTGAAAGTCATTGATAACAAAATCCAGAAGGAAGACTAGAAAGCAATCATTGATTACATTATTGAGTGAATAATATCTGCAGTTTTAAAAAAGTTAAATGATGAAAGATTTAAAAATAAATATCTATGGGTCTGTTCCTTCAAAACCATTACAAAGTAGGAAGAAAACACTGCTTGAATTTTTTTTCTTTAATACAAGCTTATCGACATCAACGTTAATCAACAATCATGATTTTGAGGTTAGGCTTATTGATTATGCCATTACCCTTCAGATATATTTTAAGGAACAAAACATACCTCAAGGAAAATTGATAAAACACCTATGTCAAGTTTTGTGAAAAAATACAACTTCATTAACCACATTAAAATGTGACCAGAGTCTGTATAACTATCAACAGCATTGTAGCCCAAAAAACACATGTCCTCAGAGATGACACAGCTTAGTCCTGCAAACAAAAAAAAAAACCCTGCAAGCCACTCTGCTTGCTGTACTGCAAGAAAGCAGCATTTACACACTTCTCAGTGAATGTGATGAAGGGGGTTTATTGGTTTAAGTTCCTCCAGATGTAGTTTGAATAGGTGAAATAATCATGGGGAAAGAAGAGGTCATAAGCTTTTTTTTCTTTTGGTGGTAGAAAGCTATCGCAATTAATACATATAAACAACAGATAATCTGGCAATTGTACTCAAAAGTTGTATTCCAGAAACTCTAATAATGAACTGAAAATAAAAACAGTCCAATAGATAAATCTAGAGGACTAAACCAAAACTTAAAAAATATTACTGAAGACTAATGTATGGGGTCAAATCACTAGACAGAATGTACACAGAAAAGCAATCTATATTTTATATGATAGAAAAAAATCAGATTAAGAACTTGTGATAGCTACAACCTTAGAAGTCATCAAAAAGAGTAAACCAGTTCTGTAAACCAGCAGAGAAATATTCTATGTATGAAATATTTTTTTAAAAATAGTCCTATACATAGTTACGGCATGAACAGGCAATTTTGGGCCATGTGAAATCTAGCTAAAAGGCAGTCATACATTCTGTGCATGTGCACAAATATTGTGTAAAAACATTTCATTTGGCCTTAGCTGCTTGCTTAAGTCTGAGGAACATACTTCCATCTCAGGGCTCTTGCAAAACTTTTAGCATGAGTCACCTTAAAACAAGGAAACTGAGAAACAGAAGAACAAATGCAGCAGCTTTTAGAGATGGTGAAAACGACACTAAATCCATTGTGAAGTAACCATTGATAATGATTTGTTTTTCCACACTGCAATAAAAATAAATAAAAAAGCTCCCAGGGGTTTTCAAAGCTGTGTGTGGAGGACTGGTTGGATTGGTGGGAATTTCAAGGAGAGTAAACATTTCTGTCCTGGGCTGCTGCAAGTGAGACAGCACAGAAACCTAAGCTGGCCCCTTCACAACCATCAGCCTGCAGAGCAAAGGGTCAGCAAAATTCATCTTCTTTCTTAGCTCCTTGGTATGAACACTGAAAGGGAAAGCATCTGCTAAATGGAGTTAGAGGACTAGCACCCTTGGGGAACAGCAATGTGGCTCCCCCACAAGTCACCCTGAGCTTTGGAGAGCAGGGCCTCAGCAGAGTGTCCATAAATACTGCTCACAGGAACACTGCAGGTGAACAGTAAGGCCATTTGTTCCATACCTTCAGAGAGATTTATAACAGGGTTTTTTTCGTCAAGCAGATATTACCCGAAAATGTTTTTTAATGAAGGCTGATAGGATTCCATGTCTGAAATAATCTAGGTGAGAGATGACATAGCTAAATCTTTAATAGGATGCTGGATGCATCTCAAAGGAATGTAATATGTCCAGGATGACAAAGCCCATATGCCATTATATCTCTAGACTAATTTATTTTACAACATGGACTAGGCTTCACAGGCCAAACTACTAAAACTCTGTCAGTCCCAAGTCAAGAGTGACTTCATGTCCCTTCAAGCTTGGAAATCAATGTGGCAAGAATCTATTGTCTGAAAAATAACTGTTCATTTTGCAGAAAAAATAACTGCTCATTTTGCCAGAAAAAAAAAAAAAAAAAAAAAAGTCTTCCCCATAATCCTTGGAATATATTTCAGAGTTCCTAAATTCAAAGCCAAATTTTAATGCCAGCTTACAAGCATGTTCTGCAAAGTATAAAAACAAACCACAAAGGCCCAAACATTCCCAAAGGAGAAAGTAGCATGAAAATTCCCACTGCTTTGGGACCTCAAACATGTCTGCTCCAAGTGAGGGGCTGGAGGTTTACGGTCTGTGAGTATTTTCAATTCCTGGCTTGTCCCAGAGAAGAAAATTTCTTCATGGCTCTGCCTTGCATCCTCACCTCATCCTACCACAAAGCAAAAGCTCTCTAGGGTAGGCATCTCCTCCAGCATTGATATTGATGGCCATGAGGGTTTCTCAGGATATGGGCACTCCGAGGGACTCCCGAGAATGAGAAAACCACTGGAGGTTGTGAAGTTTCACACAGAAGAAAAGACTGCTTGCTACTTCTGATCCATTAGTTGTTCTCACTTCTCTCAAAGTCAGAAATGAGGATGCTTTCTTCCAAAGCAGGACCATCAGCATTAATCTGTGGCAAATAGGCGTTTCTGACCCACAGGATCCTGCGGAAGAGTTGGTTGTTCTCTTTGTGCAGGCACCACAGGAACAGGGAAATGGCAGCCAGCATCACCAATGTCACAAGAACAGCCAGAGCTACAAGCCCACTGTATGATGCTGAAAAGGAAGAACAGAAATTGTTACTAAGCAAATATAGCTACAATTATAAGTAATGTGAAACATAATAATATAGATCTTTTAAGGAACACATTACTACTTCTTATAGGTCACATATTTCAAATTACAGGTTTAACAGTGAAAAATATTGTCTCACAAAATATCAGCTCAAAATGTGTATTATTCCTTATAAAAAAAAAGTACAGAGTTTACCTTTTTCAGAGGATTCTGTTGTATCAATATCTGAAATAAAATCCAGAACAGTCACAAAATGACCCACAAAGGTTATTATGTATATTCACTTTAAAATGAATACTGAGAAGACAATCTACCTAAAACCAACAAGAATAGGCTGTTCTTTGTTTAATTTGACTCATGCCAATGTTATTCCAACTGGCCAAGTTAAACATAACCTAGTATGTTATTTAAAATCTCTTTAAATTGGTGGAATATATTAATTGGCATTTGTGCAAGGATGAGCAGCATTATTTACCCACTTTTCAAAGTACAGATTCATGAACAGAACCATGCAGAGGCAGATCAGCCTGGTTAGTGGGTCCAGCAGTGACTGGGGGATTTTGTGTGGGCTCTGGAAACACTTGAGCTCTATCACAGACCCACATTCCTACTGCTGTGGTGCCTGCACAGCTCTCCCAGGCTGGACCTGCCCTCCCCATGGGGGCTGTGGAGATCACCCTGATGCCTCAGGAAGGCTCCTGCAGCTCTGGCAGAGGCTGCCCAGGTTCCCCAAACAGGTCACCCCAGCTGCCCAGGGCTCTTAGAGGTATTTTTTTTCCCCAATGCCAAGGGACAGAATTAATAAAAGGAAAGTTGCCACCAAGTAAACAAGCAACAAGGAACAAGTAAAACAATGGTTGTAAGGACAGAACTGCCTTCTTTTATGGAAGCACATACCTGCATCCATTTTACATACAAAACCCTTTTTTTCTCTGCATGGAGATAATTGCCAGACTCCATCTGTGGTCCTCAAGCTGATGCAGAAATTCCCCTTGAGATTATCAAATTCAGGCTCTCTGATGCCCCAGTTAGAATAATTTAAAGGAGAACCATCAAACCAGGAGACTGTCTCATCTATGGGCAGAAGTCAAAAATTATTACAAAACAGAATAGTATTTTGAGAAATATTTCTGTTTCAGTTAGATTTACCCTCACATGAAAAATACAGTATTACAGAATACCAGGATTTTGTCTGTTTGGCCACTGTATTACTTTCTTTTCTTGAAGGATTTAAAAACATCCTATGTAGTTAACACAAAAGACAGTCTTAGTGTATCTTTAAGAAGGAAAAAAAGGCATTTACATGCATGTATGCATATTGAGTATTCAGAATACTGGTAACCATTGCAGAAAGCCTCACTGGTTTTACTACATCATAATCAGGCACAAATCATTGAACAAAATCTCAAAAGACAAAAGTGTTTTGAAAAATGGTTATTGAAAATAATTTTTTGGAAAATAACCAAAACTCAAACCAGATTCTTACATGCAGTTCTATTTTTCCCCAAACTTACTGTCTGTAACAAGCAGAATGTTCAACCAAACCATTTGTACAGAATAACCAAAACTGTGTAATTCTTCCAAAATGAAAGCATTTTCATCTTCATCTTGAATAGTCAGAAGATTTGATCCTTCAAATTAAACACAGAACAAATTTTCAAGCAATCCATTACATTAAAATTTAACATTGTATTTCAAAAAGTTAACATTATGAGTCTTAATTGAAGAGCTTGAAAAGTCTGGTTATACATTATAAATTCTTAAATTTGTAATAATTGTGAAAATGCTCAAGCAGATACAAAACTGTTCACACATGACTTTAAAACAAATTTGAGGGGAAAAATGTTCATGTTATGTTTTCTTGTAGAAACCAGTACTTTCACACAGAAAGGAACATTTTTTTGATGCATGCTGCCTCCAATTTCATAGTTGGCTTATGAGTTCCACTATCACTTGAAACAGAGAAAACATATGCCATGATTTCAGTCATTTCAGAAAATAAATATTGATTTAAGATATCACAATGACATTTGGTAGCTACAAAATAATCACTTACCTTGATTTTTGCAGACCTCATATGCTGTATCAAAACTCATGCCCTGAAGAACTGTGGAAAAGCTGTAGCAACTGTTTTTGAATTTGATCCAGGGTACAGTTTTTTCTGAACATAAGCCTTTATAGGCATTGAGTTTCTTTTCTGTGATAGAAGTAACAGCACAGCTTTATTGGCACAACAAAATACACATTAATATAACATTCCACACACTGTTTTGGAGTAATGCTAATAGCATGTTATTGTGTTATGTCTCTATTTTTTCAAAGTGAAAATCTAGTGGTTGCATATATTTTTATTCAATGAGTACAGCTGGTTTTATTTCTGATCAAAAACCTTGCTGGATTTCAACAGCAGGATCAGGACAATGTAAATGATAGTGATGTGCAGAGGAGGTCATGAGCTAACCAGGGTCCCAGGTGACCAACACCACTGAATGGGAACCATTTGAAGAATTGGATGCTGCCACAAGACCCAGCAGTCTGGCACTGAATGGAGTTCCAGACCTGAATTCCGGATTTAACTGAAGCTCAGGTGACTCACAGAGCATTGCAGGAAACACAAAGAAAAATATTCTTATCTTTACTAAAAAACACAATCTTTACCAAAAAAATTGCACAATCTTTCATGTGTTCATCAGCAAAGATATGATAAATTTTTCACTTTGCTCTAAATGCTTCCCTTCTCCCATCCCACAGTTAATTTCAGCCAACTGGATTTATTTCCATTCAAGCTAGGTCATTAGCAATCCTCATTTTTCACAGATAATATAGTGTTCACTGAAGAGACAGAATAGGTAATTTTCCTGTTTTTTTTCTGTTATGAAAGTTCTCTTTCCATTCTCCTACAGATCAGACCTGATGGCCAATATTTTATTGGAAAAAAATGGTTTCACAAATAGGAAATACAGAGAAATAGACTTCAGTTTTAAGTAATAGTGAGCCTTGTTTAGCATTGCTTAACCTCTAACCAATTAACCTCCTTTCACATATTTCCACTGTCAGTACACACATTTGCAGATGCAAAGATTTAACATAAATCTTGACTGACTTACTAGGTGGCACATGGCAAACTGCTCCTTGCAGAAGTTGTTCACAATTTGCACTTTTCCAGTGTCCTGAAGTATCAATGTAAACACAGCTGCCAAAGGCCTGGGACTCGTCATCTTCCCAGAAGGTAAACAAAGACCTGGTCCCATCTGACCATTCAAAGTTAAGCCCATTCTGCCAAAACAAATTTCAGGTTATTTTTCTGATATAATTTAGCACCACACAAGTTAATCTTCTTTTGGTGGCATCCTCACCAGAATTACAGAACGTCTACATTTTCTAAAGGCCCAGCAAGGAGCAACAAAAGGCAGAGCCAAGGATCCTCCCAACTCACTTTCAGGAGACTACAAACTACATCTAATTTTCTGTTTTCAGCAAGCAGTTATTTGGGCCATTGGGCTACTACAAATGAAACAATGAAATTTCAATGACAACATTACAAGAGATTTTTTCCCCCACGTTTTTAAACTTTTCTATGGCTTTTAGTTTTCAGTAGTCGCTGTACCAAACTGGTCACTGGACTTACACATTATGTTAAAAGAAGTAAAAAAACCAAAAAGTTTAGGGCTCATATTTTCCAGGGTTTCATCTCTAGATGCAAACTTTCAAATCAGTGACACAGCTCACTAGCTTGTAACTGGAAAATCTCCTCTGCAGCATTACACTGACAACCGGGAGCCTCCTACGTACGTCGGCAGTGAAGAGCCCGATCCAGTGGCTGTACCCCAGGCCGCTGATGATGACGGTGAGGAAGGCCTGGTGGTACTGGTCTGTAATGCTCACCAGCTCTGCACTGTTTGCCATGCAGGCTTGTAAGGCTGAAGACCATGTAAAATTCCCACGTATTAGTTTATACATTCTGTTTCCATATTCTAAAGTATCTGGCACAGGATACATATCGGATGCATTGATAAGATGTCTGGATGTGTCTGTCACAAACAGGAAAGAAAAGAACCTAATTTTAAAACAGACAACTTGATCACAGCTGAGTAGCTTCTAAAAAAAAAATCAGAACTATCGTTACAAACAAGTTTAAAAATTGAAAACTCCTTGGTTTTAGGAAGGCACTGTGAAATTTAAAAAAGAGAGCTCAGTTCAAATCCCCTGCTGCTTTCTTTCATTTTAGTCTCCTTCAGAAAATAATTCAAAGAAGGGGAAATGGAATGCAGGCAGGATGGCAGAAGCCAAGCACCAGCTCATCTTTCCAGGAACTGACACATCTGTTTGGACACTTGAGCAAATTTAGCAGTTCACTACTGCCAGCAAGAGGCTGTCTCACTACTCCCTTCCTTGCTTCTCTGCTCTTCCTACTGCAAATTCCTTGGTCTGGTGTTCGCCTGACCCTGCACAAAGCTGACACAGCCTGTAAAAAGCTGCAGAAAATGACAGTAATTAGATGAAAATAAATAAATAAAGCAGGAAGTGAGAAAAATATAGGGAAGTTTTCTGCTGAATTAGCAAGCTGAACCGCCTGATAGTTTGGGGTAGTGCCATGGGTGTCCCACTGGGGAGGCAGGATGGTCCATTTAACCCAGGAGCACTCTGCTGTGCATAGGGCAGTGCCCAGCTGCATCACAGCCGGGCCCATGGGCCACTCTCAGATCCACCTCCCTGCTGGGAAAATCTTCAATTGTAACAAACAGCATTCAGATATTGTGAATTCCTTTAGCTTTAACTGACAGTGCTTGGTCTCGTATTAATGTGGGCAAGTGGTCATCTCCTGTTCATACCAAGGTATATCTTGACCAGCCCACATCACTGGGATTTATTCCAAGAAAAGAAACTTTTTTGGAGGGCTATGACCAAAAAAGGATAATTGGAGGAATGGGATGTTCCCCAAATGGCCACCAGAGACCCTCAAAAGACCCCTACTCAAACATAAATAAGCTCCAAGAAGTGATTTAAATATGCAAAAGAATTCATGGAACGTTTAGCATATATGTACGAGTTTGGGGAAATGTAATGAATATGTATAAGTTTCACAGATTTCAACTAGTCTGTTGGCTGGCTGCAGGGCATGGAATAGGAGGCGATCTTCCCTGCACGCCTGGCACCGAAATAAAATAATTCAGCTTTCTAACACTGAAATTACAGCGTTGGAGAGTTTTATTCCTGACTTTCAGTGACACAGCTGAGAAACGTGGGTAGGATCCTGAGCACCCACTGCAGCCCAAATCCTCGCCAGAATCCCGGCCACCATAAGGCAACTGTTTTCCTTCCTGCCTTTCCACGCCTTCTCCATCTGTCTCAAGCAGCAGCAAGGGGTTAAAATACAAACGTTTGGGATGTAACTGAAACAAACCAACAGGAAAGCACGCTGATTTTTTTTTTTTCTGCACTGTGTACAGGATCTCTCCAGCCCTCCCCACAACTGCAGTTCCAAATAAATGATGTAAAATCCAGCTATGCTTTGCTTGAGTCACACGTAAGCACTGCCCAAAGCTGGTACTCATTCTGCTTCCCAGCTGCTGTGCCTCCCCTCCCAGGCAGCAGCAGCAGAGTGTTGTCTCTGCATTTTAGGGTTAAATGTAGGGGTGATAATACAATACAGAGCTGAGCCATACAAAACCACCCCTGCAGTAGAGGCAGCTGCCAAGGAGACTCCTCACAGGTTCAGATGCCAGCCCTCCTTTGCCCCAGGGTCACCAATGTGCCACTGGTCTATTTGGGTGCTGTGTCCTGGCAGTGTCCTGCTGGCAGAGGGGCTGCCCTGGCAGGGCTCCAGAGCTGCCCACAGCCCCCAGCCCAGAGGCAGCACCAAAATGTGGCTGGAGGAAGCACAATGAACCATGTTCCTCCCAAACACCAACCATGCTCCTCCCAAACACCAACCATGTTCCTCCCAAACCTCCTCCCTCCTTGCTTCTGGCAAGGGAACTTTATGGTACCAGAATTAGAGAAGTGTGGTACTAGAAAAGAGAAGCCAAGTTCTATTCAATAAGCCAGTCAGGTCCACACTGTTCAGACAAATGTATTTTCTAGAGTCTCTTCTGATCTAACATTGCAAGTCACCACCCCCCACCCTAAATCATATTTTCATCAAAATCATCCTCAGTTTAGCCTTTTATAGTTACTCTGCAGTCATGAGAGAAAATATGAAATTTCATCTCTATTTCTAATTCAAAGATACACTACAGAATGTTCAAAGTTAGGAGGAAAAGTTAATAAGAATATTTTTTAGCAATTACTTCTACATCCCAGCTACTGATTTATTAAATAGTGCAGAGCTAGTCTGTCTAAACAGCAAACTGTCTTAGAAATCTTTTATGCTCCTTGTTTTAGAGATACTTATAAAAAGCCGCTTCAAGATAAAAACAAATGAAGACAAATTCCATATAGTGAAGCAAGACAAAGCAAAGCAATGACAAAAACTTACCCTGAGTCTTCTGGCAGACAAACCCATAATTTTTCTGACAGTTTTCTAAGTACCATTTTCCCGTAAAATAAAAATTAGGGTTATTTGATACCAATGTACACAGGGGAAGTTGATCTTGAATGTTAAAATGCTCTCTCTGCAATCAACACAGAATCTTATATTAAATGCACTGTGTAAAACAATACATAGTTATTAAATTAAACTTAGGAGAATAATTATCTCAAAGTCTCTATAACAAACATTTAGATAGAACAATGAACAGTCCCATAAATACAATTTGAAACAATAAACTCATAATTAAAAAATCACAAGCTTTCAGTGAACAAACCAAAATGCTAACCCCAGTTGGGACCAACATGTTGTAAAACAATGTTTTAAAATAGGAAATTAATAATCTTGTTACTAAACTTTGCTCAGACCAAGCATCTAATACTAACCACATGATTCCAAGTTTGCTGCTTAAAACCAGCTGCAAGAGAATGTGAGTAGAGCCACAAATTATGTGAATGTCTGTCTCAATGTGCCTTGTTTGCTACTTCTAGTTGTGCCTGTAAATCTGTGCCCACAGCTCTCTGAAGTTACAAAAATTAAGAGCAGCCTAAACTGCTGTAACAACTTTGGCCCTGTCTTATGGAAGACATGATTTTTATGGATAAAACCAACTTCTCACTGCCACACCCCCCCTGAAAATACTCACATCCACTAGTTCAACTGGTGACCAGTTAGAATACCTTTGAGGATTTTCATTCAACCATTTTTCATAATCATCACTCTGGAAACCTATCCAAACACTTGTTTTCCACCCATATAAATTCATTGTTATGAAAGCTAGAAAATGAAACACAAACAAAAGAAAATAAACCTGTAAGTATCTAGGGATAGATGAAGTCTCTTGCAACACACTAAAGCATTGAAATAATAATAACCAATCAATGATGTTACACAGTTACTAGAAAATAAGAATGAGTGGCATTTCAGTATCATCTAACCATAAAATTAGTTAAATTGATTAATTTCAATTGGGTTAGGATCTAGTCCACTAGCTAATAATACCAGTCCAACCACAATACAGTCCAACTGAGGCTTTTTCCAGTTTTAGTTGAAGATTTCTCAACTAAAGACAGCCAGTGAGATTCCTCCCACATCCAAATAAGTGTTTTTACCACTTATTTGTGTGTGGGAAATTCAACTACAGTTTTTTATGAATAGGGTTCATAAATATTTCCAAATTTGATGGGATTTATTTCTCTGACAGTTCCAGCCTGGTGCTATACTACAGATAAGATTTTAAGTACTCCTAAAAGATAAAAATGAGATAATAAGGTAGAAATTTTAAATTGAAAATTTTTAACAGGTATTCAATTTTTGGGAGTATTTTTAAAGCATGGTAAGCACAAAAGAATTTGCAATTATTCCTTAAATTGTACCTATCACATATCTCAGTGAACCTTTAAATTTTGGCAAACTGAGAAACATTAGTGTGTTTAAAGCAGCGGAACCATGGGTAAGAGCTGAACAATCTTCTTTCCTAAATCTGTATCCAAGATTAAACTTTACTACAGCATCCTAATGAAGATGATGTGTTATTTATTTAACAATGTTTTCAGCACTCTACCTTGCTCCAGTTCATCTTCCAGGATAGCAAGTGACCCATCATAGTTACTGCAGAATTCTTGTGCAGAGTACCAGTTTCTCAGATGTTCTGGATCCTTTGGAATTTTTATTAAAAAGCACTGTTTCAAAAAACAAAACCAACAAACAAACAAACTTGCTTTATTTGCTTTCCTCCAGCCCTTCATCAATCACTAAGAGTGGTCACTAAAACATTTCACATGCTGTTCCTGAATGTTAAATATTTCACTGGTTTCTGTCCTGCCATGGACATCTTCAGCACGCTCAGTGTTAGTTTCCAGCTGTGATCTGGACTGCATTCAAATCAGTTGTTTCAAGGCAAACAGTTGAGGTTAAATTCATCCTTGCAGTCACTGCAGTGAGCACTGGGATAAATTCAGCCACCTCAATGCATGTTGCTATTAAGGAACTTAGGCATTTAAGAGAAGCCAGATGAAATAGTTACCTTTTGACCCTCAATTGCAAATTCACTTTGGCTTATAATTATCTTTAATGAAGCCCATTTGAAACAGCATGTTTCAGAGGACAGCAGCAATTAGGGATCCATTTAGCACATCAAGGGGTTAGAGACCTCTTTTGAGAGTACAAAAGACACTTGGAATTGACATATTTTGAAAAGAGAGGATGGAGCAGGCTTTTTATGACAAAGGCACAAATACAATTGCATAGCTTTGCATATACGAGTATTTACTCCCTGAAACTAAAGTAAATTTTTTAACACCTTGTTAAGACAATTTCTTAAAGTATGGGCAGCTATTTAACAGCAATAAATCTTGGTGCCACCGTGTCAGTGGTTATAAACCTAAGAGCTTTGTTTTCAAAAAGCAAGAAAATCTTCAAATACTAAGTAATCCTTAAGTACAATTTCTGTCCTACATATGGAATGCATTTTGAACAACAAAACAGCATAAAAAAAGGTTTTACTTTGAATCCAAAGTGCAACCAGCCTTTGGGACATGCTCCTTGCTGGTTTGGGTCTTTTGGAATCTCTTTCTCTATCTTCTTTGGAATTTCACGTTTACAAATACAGGGAAGAGAAACAGTACAGTTTTCATCACCCCAGAGTCCTGAGCAAAAAGAAAAATCACAGTTCAATGTTGGTTTGAGAACTGGAAAGGGATTTTTTCTTAGATAGCTTAGATATTGTTTAGTGTTTGAGTAAAAAGAGATTCTACATCAAATATATTTGGACATACTGCATTACAGTGGATTTGATGGTTCATGGGCACATCCTTTTATTTCCAGTTTAATTTTATTAAGTAATATCAATTCCTCTACACTGAATCATATAACATATGACTATAAAACTATTTATTTATTTTTTTTAATATGAAAAAAAAATATGCTTTCCAGATAAAATAGTTTGACTTCCTTACATTGAAAATTTTTGGCAAGATCCAGGGGATGATATGAAATGCTGACCTGCTTAGGAGGAAAACACACTTTTCAGGAAACTCAACAAATTTTTGGCCAGCCCCCACCTTTGGCCAGCTGAGGGGGGAGGGTGGGCATCTCTTCCTTTTATCTGATACTAAATATGGCAATGGCAAACTCAAGCATTCATAAGTCACGAATCAAAACCCCAAGATCATGTGCAGAAAAAAAGGTTTTATGTTTTTTCAGTTTTGACTTTCGAGCCTGGGATTACAAGACTGCAGTTGCATTAATCTTTTTCAGCTCCTCTCACAAACATAAAGCTGGCTATTTTTATTTTCCCTGGAACCTGACATGTTTACTTTATCATATGACTTGCAGATCATCAGACAACAGACACTGAAATGATAGAAGTCACTAAACCAGCAGCACTGTGACTTTTTTTAAAGACCCTAGTAAAATATAGAACTTTGCCATGTTTGAAAGGCTAGCACCTGAATTATGGCATCCAAAAATCCCTCAGCAGATTGGCTATGGGATCCAAAATAACGTAGAAACCTGAGTACTTAAAGTCATGTGCTGATAGAAAACAGCTCATAGATGTAGGAAAAATTGTTGCTAATTCCATGTGGGTCACTTGGTTATGAGAAAACTGTGAACACCAGCAATGCTTTAACATTATTCCGTTCCACATAAAAGCCCAATTAAAACTGAGGTATCAATATCACTGGAATCTTTGTATTTTGACATTAGAGAGTTGTAACTGTTAATATACTTTTAAAATCTAGTCTCTGAGCATGTTAATGATATTTCACTATTCTTTCCTTAATCACAGAAGCAGTCATGCAAATTATAACCATGGAACAGGACTTTAATATGGATTGCATTTCTCAAAAGCAATAAAAAAAATATAAACCCTTTGGCCAACAACAGAATCAAGTTACAATTACTGCAGCAAAAGGAAATATAAAAGAAACCTGTTTGTGATGAAATGAAGCCACATCTTTTCCCTGGTTTCTGCAGGTCTCTTTCCCTCCCTTCATCCCAGTTCTGGTACGTTACTGGTGATTCATCCCTCCAGCTGCAAAGAAACATTAAGAATGAAGTTTCACTTTTTCCTATCCTTACCTAAAATTACACCCTACATTAAAGGGTTCCAAAGGAGATGCAAGGGAGAATAAAGTAAACAAACAACCACTGTGACCAAGGTCAATATAAACGTCTTTCACAACTTTGCCAGAAGGAAACTGCAATGTGGAAATAAATTAAGAGCAATATTATCCTGAATTATATTTATATGAGAATTGAAATTGTCTCTTGAATATCCCACTCCAAACTGCTTTGGCCCATCATACTGGGACAGGGCATGCCAAGCACAACTCACAGCAGCTGTGGCACACACGAGCTCTTACCGAAACTCATCCCTGAGGTTCTCTGCATGCAATCCAATCCACCAGTGAACATCACTAGTCGACAGCTGTAAAAGAAATGTTTTGCCATGTGCTTAGATGTTGTTGCCCTTCTACCAAAGCATTAACAAACTCCTAAAGTCAGACTGTGTATTCAAATAGTATCTCCACTAGGTTCCAATGGGAAAAAAAAGGTGCTAAATCCTGCCCATGTTAATTCATGTAACTTCAGTGGGATTATTCACTTGAGTAGAGCATGATTTAGCTCCCATATTTCGACAGGATTGCTGATGTGTCTTCCATAACCCAGGAATTTACAGTTTTTTGGAACTTACAGCCTATCTGGTTTGAAAAGACTGTCATCTTAGACCACAATTTGTTTTCCCCCAATTCCTGAAATTAAACAATATTTCCTTTAAGCAGTAATATAGTGCTGATACTCGATGTTTCCAAAATGCTTTCTGAACATTTAATAACTTTGTATGGTTCATACCATAGTATTCTAGAGATGCTTTCCAGATTGATTGCTGTTCTCATGAAAGGATCTAGACCCTTGCTTCTAAAAGGTCAAGTGTTATTTAAAAGCCATGGAAATAATGTAATTCCAACAGCCATGTGTTATTGCTTTGGTGAATTGATTCTATTTTCCACTATTAATTGGTTTCACTTCAGGGTTACCCACTCAATCACAGTTTGGGGGCTTTTGAAAAAAGAAAAAACAAAAAGTTCTGAATGTGCAGGACACTAGAGAAGCCACTCAGTATCTGTAAAGCATTTATTTTTGGTCAGAAAGAACTGAAGTCCAGCCTGTGTTGTGCTTCCACACTGTCCTTCAAGTTACAGTTAGGATTTCTCCAGCTCACATCTTATTTAGCAATACCAAATGAAGAAAACACATTTCTGATGAAAGACTCTGGAATGCTCTCTGATTTGGTATTGCCTGGCCCCTGAGTTTCGTTTTCTAATCACAGCACTCAGCCTACATATTACAGTTTTAAAAGAAATAGTGAAAAATGTGATTCCAAATTCCATGCTAATAAATTCTGACCAAGTTTTCAAATGACATGTGCAAAGTCTATTTGGACTGCTGAGTATTATTTTAGATATTTCCATATTTACTCCTACTTCCACAGCAAAATAGTTACAATCACTCAAGGACAAACGTGGCTATGCTGAGAAAGCTCAGCCAAACCCAGCAGGCTTTAAAATAGCTCTGTATGTTGTATTCTGAGACAAAACCTCTAGAAGTTAAGCTGATTTCCAGTATAAAGAGACTAAACTTTGCTTTTTCATTGCAGAATGCTCATAAACTTTTGAAATACCCACTAATTTTAATGATCAATCCACTTTTAAAAGACCTCATGTAAGTAAACATTACTTTATAGCAGCATTCTGATTATCCATTTTAAGTGATCTTAATTTGGAAATATATATATATATTTTTTAATTTATATAATTTTTTAAAGTCATAAATATTCAGAGTTAGGTAATGTACTGACTACATCTCATCACAGTCTCTGGTAAATGTGGAAGAAGACAAGACAGCATAGCAAGTTATGTTGCTTTTCAGTAAAAGCTTTTTCTGCCATGATCTATTGGTTTAAATCTACTTAATCATGCTTTAAAATAAAATTACTTAAATGGGAGACACAAATTATATACATAATTCCATGCAAACTGAAAGACCCCATATTACTACAACACAATTCTATTTCTGCTTTCTGTTACAAGTTAAAAGGCCTGTACACAATAAGTGTGAGTCAAGAGCTTTTCTACCCAGAACTAGATGTTCTTCTAAAGATTACACTACAATATCCCTTTACATTACAGCTGTAGAATTTTTTCCTCAGTAAGGCAGACAGAATATTTGCATGAATTTAAAAAATTTTCATTATTTTGGTTTTACCGAGAACACCTAAGAGGAAACAGACTCAGTTTCTTGGGAATTCATCTACTTGTGAAGCTATTTCTCACTTTAAAAGCTGCTTGCTACATCAGAAAAGTTCCAGAGAAATTCTGCTCTGAACCAGAGGAGGAAATTTAGAGGAAAATGTCTTTTTTTTCCCATATAAAAATCCATTGTCACAAGGAGAAACCATGACAGCTCCCCTTGGATGGGGAGAGGTGGGCAGAGAGGAAGAAGCAGAGAAGGATGTACAGCACACATGAAACACACCTTTCTCTTTGCCCCCAATTACTTTCCCAACTTTGGGACAGGAATCTGGCTTTTGCTCCTCTTGGGTCTTTTGAGGCAGATTGACCAACTGCTCAACAGCAGAGCACATTCTGCAGATTTGAAATGTTACTGACTTCTTAAGCTAAATAGGGCTTCAGGGAGAGATATGGAAAATGAAGACAGCAAGAACATTATTTCTAAAGTAAAATGTCTTTTGGATTCTACCTAGAATAACAGGCAGACAGATTCTCTGAAAGATATGGCAGAAAACAGCCAGTTACCACCTGAGGGTTTATTTTTTGAAAAGGGTGCTTTTTCTTACCTTCCTTATTTTATTTTCAATAAAGGTTTGTTCACCAGAAGAATTTATTATTGCCAATGCACCACGAAGCCAGCCACAGACAAACTTACAGGTTTCCCATTCTGCAGGGCTGACATGGAAAAGATATTCTGCTCCTTGATAATATGACCAGGGCAATTCTAGAAAATGATCAAAAGAGTAAGTGGTGTGCAGGGGTAAAAAACTCATTTCAAGTATCATCTTTTTTTACCCCCATGGCCTGCCTGCAGCCACATGTCAGAGGACAATTATGCCACTAGGAACAGTAGAACCATATTTAACATATCAATTTGTGGTGACAAAAAATGAACTACGAGATTTTTTTTTCTAATACTCTATCCCCTGAGACTGCAGTGATATTAAGAGCAGTATCTGATGCTCTGGTGTTCCTAAACAACAGTGGTATATTTTATCTGTAACAAAAAGTTCTTTACTGTAAATTTTCAAATTAGAAATTTACAAATTTTCAAATTTTAATTATTTTATTTTTAACAAAAGCTTAAATTGTATTTCCAAGTGATATTGCTTCAAGATGAAAATAAGAAAATATTTTCATACCAGCTGTGTACCAAACTGGACTCATTGGTTTGACACCTGCAAAAAAAAATATAAACCAAAAATCATTATGAATATTGCTATTCTTGTTCAGGGATAAAAAAAGGAGTTAAACATGGAATAAAATAAAATAATTGCCACACTCACTAAAAAACATTTACAGTAGTTTTTATGAATAACAACTTTGAATGAGTATTTCCAACTAACTGGTAATCTTGCTATATGTTTTTAAATTGACTGTTCACATTAGATCTGTTAACTGGACAACAAACATAAGTGGAATAACCCATCTGGCTTTGCCATAATTTCATGCAGAAGACCAGTGAGAACTCCAGATGTGGCTAAAAAGGAGACTTTTAGATATTTTTTCCCTTGTCTCTACTGAATTGCAAGTAATGTGTATAACAGAGCACGTTTATTAACATTCTACCTTTTGGTATTTTGCATATCCATTCACGCTTTTCTTTGCAGTGTGCTGGGAAGATTGTTCTGTTTACTTTGAACACACCACAGTTTCTTGAGTCATCTTCAACATACTTGTCCTCCAAAAATGAAGATACAACCTGAAAACAGCACATTCATTCTCTTTCACTGACAACACAAGATGAAGCATTTAAAAACCTCAAGTAGAAAAAGGAAGGATTTAGACATATGTGTACAATGTGAACATCTAAAAAACAACTAGAGGACCACCTACATTATGATGGTAAAATTCAAATAATAGGGTCCATAGTCATGTTTGCACAATGTCCTGTCCAACTCACTGTTATCAGACTTCTTCATAAAATTAAGTGAATAGCTATGAAACCTAACAACTTTTTGACATGATTAGCAGCATTTGCCCACAGCTAAAAGCCTTTTCCTCAGTTCAATGTATGCTCAGATATGACTTGAAAGGTTACTGAAATACAGAGTAAAGAGATAGTTACAGGTGTTCTGTCAGACCACTGCCACGTCCCTCCAGAAAGTGCATTTCTTTTATTAAATCCAATCCAGAACTGTCTCTCTTCTGTTCTGTAACAGAAACAAAGAAAATAACATTTCTCATGCACTTTTTCCTTAGCCATTTTAGAAATAATTTTAATAGTACAAATACACGTATCAATTTCTTCTTGAATTCAATATATCATTCCATAATACATTTCTTAACTTTTTAGTATCCTCGAAGTAAACTCTTGCTTGGCCACTAAAATGTTAGATTATGTTTTACAAGATGAAAACATTTAAAATAGAATTAAAATGGTAGAACCTCCATTTCAATGAGGAATGTTAACTCACAAAAACACCACCTTGACAACAACAGCTGCTCAACATTTATCACAAAGACCATCTTCAAAAAGAATCACATTGCAATGTTGCTGATGCATTTCACCCATTTTTAAGCTCATGTTAGACTAGGGACTTCTTTGGACACTAGTAAAGAGGATGGAATAACACAAATTGTAGATCAGTAAGATTACGATAAATCTTGTTGGTGTTAAAAATATATTTACCTATCAAAAATTGTATATAATAGATTGTTTAAAAATGTCTCTTCGTAGATGTGGCTAAAACTAGCAAGATGGGCTCCAAAATCTTGACATAATGTTTCTGCTTCATCCCATGTTCTTCTCATCAGAACTTTTTCATTGTGAAATATCTGCAATAAAATAAACCTTGTCATAAATGTAGTTCATTTTAGAGAGCATTTTTTTCAGAAACTCATAAAAATTAAATATTAGTCACAGTTTTTCCAAACTAAAGCCAGATATATTTCAATCATAGCTCTGATTCTTGTTAGTTTCTCTCACTTTTAAATGCAGTGCAGGACGGTAATAGGAAATTTTTGTTTGTTGAGTGAAAGAAATAATGTTTCATCAAAAATGTTTTAGGAACAGCATATCCTTAAGCTGATGTAGAATCAGAAAAACTCAAAGCAAGTATGACATGTACCTTGTAGCAGCTGAGCAGATTAGGTTCTGACTCCCACCCAAAATAGCACGAACTTGAATATTTTTGAAAAGTAAGTTCAGGTTCTTCATAAGAATTGACTTTTTGCTTGCACAATGACATTGCTTTGAAGTTCTTACAGCTTTTCACCTCCCAGTAACCAACAGGGTGCTCCCCTCGCATAGCCACACATCCTCCAGAATGACCTAGACATGGGAATAAGTGCTGAATATCAGAATAAAACAACTGAATTTTGTGATTTTTTTGTCAAGTGGCTGTTTTATTGATATGAGTTTCTAGACAAAACCTTAATCAACTTACAAAACTAGCAAATTCTTTGGTCAGCAGCCAATTTATAAGCCTCTCTTGGCTGGCTTGAGCTTGTAAAATGAACCAGGACAAACAGTTCCTCTCAAAAAATTCAGGAGAAGAAATGGCATTAAAACATCATTACTTTTGCAAAATGCAATAGTAAAGCAATAAATGTAAAGAGTCCAAATCAGAGAGTCATTATTGAAATGGAGTATCTTTGTAAATATATCTCTATTTTCAGGTATTGCTTAGTGGTTTATGTTTCAAAGGTTGAACAACTATTTAATATTTTCACTTTTTGTTTCCTTGGAATATTTTCCTAAGAATTACTATGAAACAAACAAGATCAAACTAAAGAGGAAGAAGAAACCTCCACACTGTTATTCACAGAAATGTTTCTGGCAACCTCTGGCCTATTTTTCATATCAAATGCAAATTTCAAACCGTGACTGTTACTGAATAAAATTCATTACTTTTCTAGGATCTTTTGCTAGGAGTCTCAGGAAGACCTTGAAAACCTCATGAAGAAATGTATGGAAAGCATCAAGTTTGGTTTTTGACTTTTCAAAAAAATACAATGCATACCACAAATGTATTATAGTTCATAAAGGAATGTATGAAAAACACCTCATGGGAAAAGAAGAATTTCAGAGATTAGCTGTGTCTGTAAGGAGGGACTGTGGACAACTTCAGTTTATGGAGTCAACAGCAGATGTAAATTTATCTCTCTGCTCTCTTGGCCAGGCAGGGAGGAAAGGACTGGGACTCTTCAGTCCCTGCTAAGCCACTGGTGCCGTGGAGGAGACAGCACCCTCCTCAGTTTCCATTCCCAAGCCATTGCATTTTTTACCAGCATGCAACTCACGTGGCTGGTACTTGTTCCAGTTTGTGTAGCTCACAGAGCGATTCTTTCCTGCTGTACTGAGCCAGAAGTATTCTCCTGTGTTGTTAAGGTCTTGCAATCCTATCCAAAAATAAGTTCCCTCAGATTCTGCCATGCTGCGGATCATGCTGTTGATAAAAGCTTGTTCAAACCTTAATAAAATAATCAAAGTAAAGGTTTTTAGAATAAAATATGTAAATTGGTATTTCAGTGAATAGCTCTCATGGCATTATTTAAATTACCTCAGAAGAGAAAAATATAATGGAGGTACTTAATTTTCTTTACAGAATGCTGTGGGGAACTTGAGGTATAAGTCTGTAGCACAAGCCACAATTTTTCCCTATTTTTTTCAACACTTGAGCACATAAAAGAAACGCTGGAATCAGATCTTATAACCTCAGCACTTGAATTGCAAGATGTAAAGACAGAATGTATTAATGATGCACAAACAAACACAAGAAACTCCGGGTATGAGGGAAAAATGTTAGTGGGGTCTGAAAGGGCTCCAGAAGAAAGAAAAGAAAAACCTCTGCACAGAAGTGTCCCACTGAAACCAGCAGACACACAAACCAGCACTAAGAAACCAGATCTGAAAGACCCAAAGCACCAGCTGAACTGACTACAAAGAATCACTTTTTTCTTCTTTGACTGCTTCACTAAAGTTATGCAAGAGATAAACATCTTTTTGCAAGTTATAACTGTTGTGCATAGTAATCCAATTTTCACTTAAATGTAATTAGTCCTGATATAATTGGTATAGGATTATACAAGAATGTTTCGGTTTCTGAGGACATTTAATCAGCTGACAAAGAAAACTAAATAGCAAAGATGTTTTCCAGTTTGATGAAGACTCATTTGACTTTCTAGTTTCACAAATTTTGAAAAGAATGGCTAAACTAATGTATAAAACTGAATGTAACACTGTGATCAGTGTTACAGTATCTGTAACATTGTGAGTGACTCAGAACTTGTACTTAATTTTCATTTCCTCTGCACGTTCTCTTTTTATGCCTACTCTCCTTCCTCTACAACTTACTATCTAATGAACATTTTAGGATCAATAACTGAAAAGTTTTTGCAGTTTTCACTCCAGAAAACAAACCCCAGCAGTAATTTAACAAAGCCACTAAACTAACATGCTTTTGCTACTCCTTACTACTGCTGCTAACTGGAACTAATGTTATGAAATAACATCATAACTAGTGATGGCTACACTGAGAAGTGAAAAAAATAAAAATAAAAATAAGTAGAAAACTGCAGAAGACATGATTCTAGTGATGTGCAGCATGCCCTCATCTCCCTGCCACAACTGAGCTGCCAATGCTCAGCTGCAAGAATTTGTCCCTTATTCCCCCTGAAAGGACTTCTGTCACACTGCAGCTCAGTGCTGCACACCCTGTGCACAACCCTGAAACCACTGGGCAGAGCAAATTCCCATTGATGTAAATCCTTATGTAGGGTAGCCTGTGTTTTCCTAAAATAGCTACCTACTATTTATCTGATTGCTAGGGGTTACTTCCCCTGGTCTAAAGGGAGCAGTCATTTCCTCCTTATATTTTTGGGGGTTTTTTTTGGTTGTTTGGGGGCTTTTTTTAACAATAAATATTCAGCAGTTAAAGTATCGATGTAATTTATCTATTAGTATGTCAAACTTTAATGGAAAGCCAACATGAAGGGCAAATAACAAAGAGAGCAGAGAAAACCCAAGCATCTGGACATCTACAGAGGAGACAGCTCTTGCTAAAGCTGGAATAAAGGCAAATAAGAACATGGGAAGGCATGGGAAAAGAGCAACAAATGCTTTCAAACATTTACTCTCTTACCCTATTTGCTGAGAAATCACATAAAATGAATACATAAATAGAAACATTATTAAAACAATTGATTTGGACTGAAATTTTATATTTATATTTTTACTATAAAAATAAGTATACTTTCATTTTTTAGGATTGTACACCAATAAAGTTTCTTAAAGATGTTACATACACCTGCAGAAAGCATTTTCTTTAGATTTCTGCACGCCCAAGTGTGCACATTGCTACTAGTGTTTATTAGCCTAACAGTTGCTTTTTACTAAATTTATTTTCAATTAAAATGTAAGGCAAAGCACACCTTTGATTTTAGCCAATGTTAGTAATTATGCTCACCTCTCAAGCAAATATTATGTCACAATGGTGATATGTTTTGCCATGCAATGCTTCATAAAGTTAGAATAGCTCTTGTTAGAGGTATCTTCACACTGTCTAATAGGATTAACTACCTGTTTGTTACTGATACAAGTGCAGATGGGCAGAAATAACCACTGGAAGCATGTTCAAAACTTCGAGGGGTACTGTCGATTTTGTAACAATATCCACCATGTCTTTCCCATCCCTTAAAAGAAATGAACATTATTTTATAGATTATTAATTATTGTATAGTTGTTAAAAACTTGGCCCCCTTTTGTCTAATGGTCCCTGGCATCCCTATAGATTTTTTCTTTCCTGTCATGGTTGAAGAGCAGTTACCCTCAAGGTCACTGAAAATGTGGATATCAGATGAGCAAGAGCACTGAGTCAGTGGTCAACCTGCCTAATTTCATCTCATTATTAGTCTTTTACTTCATACTATTCACCCCCGGGTGTCCAAAAGACACCACCTGGACTGGTGTAAATTCTGCTGGTGTGAGTTCATGCAGCTTATCTGCTTGGTTTTATGATTAACTGTTTTAAATAAGCAAGAGAATAAAGAGATAATACACCCTCTCAGTCTTTTGATTAACTGGATGCAACTTTTTCACATTAGAAAGAAAAGGATCAAAGCCAAGGGACTGTAAGAGGGTTCAGCAATTGTTTTTACAGGGTGTGAAACACCAAGAAGCAGAAATTTATCCTCAGTAGAAGTTGCCAGAGTAGGCAAAAATACTTATGACCAGTAGCTCAATACCTGAGTATTGTATACATTGTATACAATACAATGTATTGATGTATTGTATACATCAATACCTGAGTAGTATACATTCCTGAGGGAATTCCTGAGGGAATTCCTGAGTGGCACAGGATTGAGAAGTTGAAGTGCTGTCAAACTGCCGACTACAGCTCATCAAGAAAACCTTGATGCTCGGCACATTTTTCACCCAGTCCGGACTGTGACAAACCCTTCTTAATATAATAACACACAAAACTCTTGAATGATGAAATACATTGGTCCAAATGAAATAAATGCAGTCACCCTAAACTTTTGGAAATGTTGAGCTGGAATCAAGCAGTAGTGTCCATAATGGTATGACAAGAACTCTGGATCTGGACACTACATCTGGCAAAAGACTGCATCTGACTCCAAACAGTTCAGTTTCAACCTTCTTCTAATTCAACTGAACTGGTTGTGTTTCTTTATTTCCCAAGAAACAAGACAGGAAATTAAAAAAAAGGAAGATGATGAGCTAAATATTAAAGCAGATTAGAAAAGATAGATTTTTTTCCTCCACAGTTTTGAATATAACAGAAATTCAACAATTTTCCTCTTTCCACACTGCGAAAAGGAACTGATGGCAAATTAAGTCATACTTCAACATGCTTCCTTTTACAACCAGAATGCAGAGCCTAAATGCCTGAAAATATGATGCAATGTCCTAGTTAGATAGCTGTGTTCCTTCCCATTTGTCTTTGAAAGCAAATGTACAAGTGGAAGAGTTCACCCTCCATGTCAATGAAACTGGTAGGTTTTCACCCTGACATTCCATTTCAATGTATGAAAACCATGTGTGGGACGAGGCACCACATAACAGCCATTATTTGCACAGATGGTGGACAAAAGGGCTTCACTTTTGATCTAGAAAGAAATAGGAACTTGGATCATAATCACTGATGAAACAACAAGCCATGAAAGGCATCTTGTGAAGGCTTTTAATCTTACATTAAAACTTCATTTGCATGCTTTTAAAGCAAACAATGCGATTTTTCCAAGCAAAACATGCATGTCTTTAAGATAAAAAACTAAAATTATTTCTCTGTTTGCATCCATATGTTCTGTAGTGTATTTAGAGGTTACCTATATAATTCTATGTCATTAATATAGTTCTAAAACAACCACAAACCCACTTACCTCTGGACAATTTGATACCAGTTCAGGAGAGACACTATTAAATTCCCCTGCTTTTTTGCAGATATAGAAAGATTTGTCTTCACATTTTTTAATCCTCCAATGTCCCTCCTAAGGAATAAAAGAGAGAGTATATTCTGTATATATTGATATTCTCATGCGTATCTATACAAACATTAGATCACACTCACTCGTTTAACTCTTCACTAAAAAAAAAGTAATTTTTCTTACTCCATGTACTTATCCTTAGATGGTCCATTTATTTCTACCAACACTGTCAGCAGGACATCCCAAATCAATCATATAAATGGGTTTGTCTCTTTGACTCAGTCTTCAGGATGTAAAGCATCTTAATTAACTAACACCATGGCCATGCCAGAGCAATTTTCTTTCTAGCTATCACAGTTCTTTGTAAGATTAATCTCTATATTTGAACAGTCCTTACTCAAGATATTACAAACTTTGTATCAGATAATTTTCACACATCTGTACATACTGGACATATATCAAAAACAATGCTTGAAAAATTTTATCTCAAACCTACTTTTCCTTTGTATTTTACATTTCCATTTGTTTGTTTACACTTGCAAACTGAGTAAAATACAACTCTGGAATCTAAAACCCCCCATTGTTCCAAAGTCCTATTTTCTGCTTCCAGTAGGAACAGACTTTACCCAGTCATTGTAATTGTCTTGGTTTTCCCCTGAGTTAAAGACTGCAACCTGGACCCACTACTGTAGAAACAACAGAAACCCTTCTTGATACAGTTTTCACACTCAGACAAAACATACTTTGCAAAAGAAAATTTAAGAATCACAGAGCTGCTTATGCAAGTCATGTATTAGTGAGTTTAAGTACTGTTAATTGCAAAAGTAAAGTAAATGCATGACCACATTACAAAAGAATTGACAGTGCCATGAATACCAACAAGACAGGACAGTGTTGTTTTAACATTACTCCCTGTTTTATAACCCCTGATTGATCTGGTATCAATCTCCTGCTTTTAACTTCTATATTTTCATGTAGACCTAGACTACTGTTTTGAAAGACCGCCCATAAAATTTACAGATATTTACACAAAGATAATACAGGCACAGCTGACAGTTTTCCAAAACATGAATTTGAAACTTTCAAGACCAGAACTTATGCATCATAAATTATGATACACACTACTTGGATTTTAAATTACTTTATCAGAATACCCACTCATATTTTTATAGCACTTTTTATTGAACATAAGCTCAAAATCTGTGATTAATTTTCTGTGCATCAGTACTGCAGAATGCATTGGTTTCTAAAGGCTGTACTACATTCATCACAACACAAATACATTAGGAATCAAAAACAAAGTCATACTCCAGGTCATGGTTTAAAAAAGTATGCACAGCAAGAAACAAAATTATTATGAGCTAAAATAAAAGTGCCTAATTCTTTTAAAAAGAAAACTTACAGGTCCTTGTGCAGAAACACAGAGTTGTCCTGTTCTTTGAAAGGTGTTAGGCTCTTTTCTGTGCCAGTTTGAGAATTTTACTGGGGTGCTATCTGACCACTCAAAAACAACAGGGGTGTTATTACTGTATAATCCAATCCATGTCTCTGTTACATTTTCTGTAAAAAAATGAGTTCAGATTTTAATGGTGAAGTGATAAAGCCCGTTTTTCCTCTAACCCGACACCAACATTAAAAATTATTAAAAAACATGGGATTTTCATAGGAATATCCTTCTTTCAGGAAAAAATAAAAGCTTTATAAACTTCAGGAAACCTTACTGACGAGACTATGTTCTACTGCTCTTGAAAACTAAATAATTTCAAAAATAGAATCAACATGCATGATAATATGCTTTAAAATCCTAAAAAAATACAAATTAAGAGCATATGCACTTTCTTGTAGTGTATGGGGCAGAAAAACTGACATGGAAGTGAAATATTTCTTCATATAATTTTCCATGGCACACAGCTTTATATTTCTCTGAGAGTTATAGGGTCCAGTGACAGCACAGCTGTAGCCAGTATCTGATAAATATAGGAGAGATGAGGCTTGCATTTTGATGTAAAGTCTTATTTTACCAGCTACTACAGGAGAAAAAGCACTGAGGCTTTCAGGCATGTAAGCCCTTCTCCTGAAGAGAAGCCTGAAGCAGGCTGGAGAGAAGCAGCAGACTGAAGCTGAATTCAAGTTGAGAAAAATTACATCTATCCATTACAGCATCCCTGCAAACAATGGTATTTGTTATCTATGGGGGGTCTTAACAGAGGTGAGGAAGATGATGGAGGTTAATCTCCTAATCTCCACATGACATTTTGCCCAAGCTCTCTGAGAAAAACTCACAACAAACTGTGCAGCTCTGCCAGCACACTGGTGTCAGTGGCAGGCAGAAAATATTCACTTTTCTTTGCTGCTGTTATGACAACAAAAGTATTGGCATTGCTGCATCAAAGAGCTTTTGTTCATTAAGTTCCTTGTGTAATTGTGCTACCTCTCAGGACAATGTGAACTAGCAGAAGTGCTTTGATACGCCCTGCTGACATCAAAGGGGACTCTGCCCTCATAGTAACAGCAGCAATTTTGCAGTGTGGATCAGGCCAGCTTGCAAGCCAAAGATACACTGAATTGGTTTTGCTTCTAAGCAGAACTCTAGTATAAGGTTGATGACTGAATATTTTGCAATAGTTTGCAATGAACCAGGCAAGAACAGGAAAGGACAAAAGCTAGCATGTTTACTATGGCATCACTGTGTCTACTTCATGGAGTCAAATCTTTGTTTTAAAAATGGTCATTGGAAAAGGTGACTATGCATTTCTAAGACTCCTAGAATGGGCAATATGTTTTCTTTTTTTGCAAGCATCATTTGGGTGTGCCACATAATATAGTGCTTAGATGGTAACGAGTTAAAGAGCAGCACAAAAGAGCACCACAAAACTCTTCAAGAAAAACCTGCACACTTAAACTCCCCAAACTCACCACTTTCAAGCAAGTTAAGGAGCAGCTCTTCATCTGCCATGGAGGATACACTAATGAGCCTGCTATTTTCACCTTGGCATGAGAGAGAAGCATCGTTCCAGCTCTTCTGCTCTTTATGAAGTCTGTAGCAGTTGCGATTGTGTGGGTACCAACCAGGGTCACAACGAGTGGCATAATACTGCCATGTATCTTTAAATGAGCACACCAAGTTCATATACATTAGAAAGAATTGCCAAGCTTATGCTATGTTCATAACACATTCAGAGATTATTTTTAACCTTAAAATGCTGAAAACAGAGTTTTCCAAGATGACTTAAGGAGGCCAAAACACCTGCTCTGTGGATCATCACCTACCAAGCAAACTGAAATTTATTCCACTTTATTTGATGATTGAACCATTCAGGCTGTTGGACTAGTGCAAACACTAATTCAGTTTAAAACACAGTTTATCTCCTTTATTACCTCTGAACCTGGTTCAAAGACAGATAAAGCTTTTTCAGGTGCATTACCTACAGAAAGTTTAGATAGTCTTTCCTTACTACATGAAACAAGCTGCTAAACTTTCTTTAAGTTACTAGGAAGGAGCTGAACCCATGTAGCTCTTACAAAAATTTATGTTAGAATAAACTAAATTCTGTTTTTAACTTTCTCACAGAACAGGAGCCTGAGTCATTCTATGCACTATATATCCTATACTCATTGTATAAACACTTGAAGTATATGTACAACACTTTTTTGTCATATCAAAAGTACAGCACATCATAAAAGCCCCTGCAAATTTTGTGCTGCATTTATCATTTACACAGCTTTCTTCTCTGTGTGTCACTCTTTAATTCCATCCACACTGAAAACCTATTTTGCAACTCATAAGTGTGGGTCTTATTGTAATATAAAAGAGAATGAGCATACTGATGGTGTAAGGAATCAAGTAAATGCCATTTGTATTAAAATCCTTTGTTCTAAGATTCTCAACATATTTTCAAAGACTGAATTTAAACAGAAGAAAGTGTTATTACATCAGTTAAATTGTATTCAACTTAAACTAGCAAACCCACACATTTAGTGCAGCTGTGACCCTGCTCTGCTGACTTTATGGTCAGGTGGCTTCTCTTGCTCTCCTTGCACACCCACAAGTAGGATACAGTAACACTGAGACACTTACCCAGCGTTTCATGCTCTGTCTTATTTAAATATTTTTTGCATACAAAAGGCAATCCAGATTCACACAGATAACTGCTCCAGCCATACTTCAGTCTTGGGTTAATCACTGCACAATGATCTTCTTTAAAACGGTTATCAGAGACATCTGCAGAGACATTTTTGAGAAGCACAAAATCACAAAAAATCAGTTCTTAGTTGTAAAATGGTGTTGTAAGGTTCTCTGCAACTTCTTGAATTAATGTATAAATATTCCTGCATACCCAAACTTCTAGTAATATTATACCAGTACTACGGACAGTTGAACATTTACCATTACATGTGTGGCAATGCCTCCTTGGCTGCTGCCCTCAGATGAGAGGCTGAAACAAGCTTGAGTGTCTATAATTGTTGGTGGACAGACTTCAAAATGTAGCAAACCAAGTCACTAAACTCATGTTAATGTGCTAATGGTAATTACAGTCTGGTAACATAAACAAATTGAAACTCCTTTCCTCCATAAAAGTAGCTACAATTTTTAAATATTCAACTGGAACATTAAAAACATCTTTAAAAGTAAATTACAAAAGAACTAGACCATTAATGCTTTGAACAGATAGATCTCACTTGATGTTATATCCCTAGAAAGGCTTTCAGTTAATGAATATGAATAAATATTTCTACCAAAAAAAAAGTGCACTCATTCACTTAATTCAACTTTCAAATATAGCTGTAGGAACAGCAGTGCTGTATCAAGTGCAGTTATAGAGAGCATATAATTATGGGGCTATAACATATGCAAGAGGAACATCAAGTACTTGCTCTCCAGTTCACAAACATTAGTGGGGCTCCATCTGACCACTGCCAGCCAGAGTCCTCATCCAGGCGATTCAGGCCCATCCACAGCATCATGTCTGTGGAATTTAACTGCCCTGGAACAGAAAAAAATAAACAAAGTAACACTGCATGCTTTCCCCAAGCTTTAAAATATCTACAGGCATAGATCTGCTGTCCTGACTTGTTACAATTTGAATAAAACAAAACTTCAAAGTAGCCTCCAGAGAGTTCAGGCTGATTGGCTTTTTTTTTTGTGTCCTTAGAAAAAGTCAGTTACTTTGTTAATCAACAAAAAATGAAAAGGAATAAACTCAGAAACCTGAAATCCTTCAAAAGCTGCTCATTCTGCAAACCCTTCCTGCATAAGTTGTTGCTGACCTTAGAAGTTAAGTCTAGAACAAGCAGCTACATAAATGCTACCCTGTTTACATAAACACTAGCCTGTTTCAGCTTTTCATAAACCAAACAACTTCCAGAAACCTTTACAGCCTTGCAGGCATATCAAAAAGCCTATGAAATAATTTTTAAAACTTCCTGTTAGCTTATATCCTTCAATTGAAAACCAGCAATAGTGGGAAGCGATGAACAAGAAATCTGAGGCAACCTCTGCATCAAAGCTCCACCACCCATTCCTCCACTCACACTAAAACACCCATGACATCCTTGCTTTCAGAAGGCTCTGCACAATTTGCCTGTGATATTTGCTCCAAGGGGCAGAGAAAATTGCTTATCAGAGAAGGAGTAACATGCATTTACAGAGCTGGCATTTTTTCCATACAGGACATTTACTTCAAGCCTGCAGAAATGTTCCTATCATTCCCATTTAGTGAAGTCCAGCTTACAAGGAAAACCTAGCAGGAGAAAAGGACACCAAGGTACATCGCAGAGAAGGTGAACACATGTATAATTCTCCAAAGTAAACAAATACACTCCCTAACCACAGCTGCAGGATGAATGGGAATCTCTGTGGGGAGGGAGAATTGAGAAAATTACAGCCTCACATAACATCACCACTTCTGCACTTCAGTTTATTAAGGTGGGGACTTACATTCATCCTTGCTCTTTCAAATAGCCCTACTGAGGTGTGTTACATGACACAGCCCCACAAGCAGCAATGGCAGAGACATCACACAGGGTATTAGGTTCCAAAGCTTACCCCACTGCCCAGGTAAGGAGGAAATCTAACTCCAAGTTTCCTACAAGGCCCCCAGAGCAATGTCTACTCACTGCTTAAGTTACTTATGTAGCTCTGCTCGTCGGGGTCGGTGACACTGAGCAGGTCCCCTCCTTGCAGCTGACAGGCAGCCCGAGCCTCACGCCAGCTCAGCACGGCCGCCAGGTTGAACTGGTAGCAGACGCCTGTGTTGGGGTTCTTCTTCCAAAAGATGTCACAGCCACTCTCTACTCAGAAACAGATTCGTCACCAACTGCCCAAGACTCAAATCAATCAGAAACGCAACACCTTGAACAATTTAATTAATTGATGACAGCAGTGACCCAATGGAAGCAGGATTATGATCGCCTTTTCTGCTACATTGTTAACACACATAGGGAAATAGGGCACTAATGAAATAAAATGTTGCTCCAAATTTCATACGGTTGATAAAACACTCGGGAGCTGATCTGCAGCTGGTGGTGATTTTCACAACTCTCATGAAACCAAGACAGCTACATTTTAATTTATTCTGGCTAATAATTTGTTTCTAAAGTTGAACGTTGAAATATTCAAACTGTGAACACCTCACCCAGCTTGTGGCAACACTCACTGGATCTTCTTGGACCTTGTACTCAAGAGAATAAACTTACTATAATTGAAAAGGTTAAGCAAGGCTGCAAATACCATCTATTTTAATGGCTGCCCAGAAATACACACTGCAAAGACACATTTACAGCTGTTTTTAAGATGCTTGGAACAGAGATCTAAAATGTAGCTTGAGCAGGAAAGGCTTTTCCAAACCACTTCTACTGATAGAAGACACTCTTTTGCTTATTTACACAAGAAGCTGTAATATCTACAAAGATTATACATCCAAAATCTTTTCAACAGCAAGTATTTTTAAAGCTATTGCTTTTTAGTATTTCAGGCCCAAGACATATCCAGCAATGCACAGAAGAAAAGGAATGTGACAGATGCAAGGCAGTCAAAAGCAGAACGTGACTTTGCAAGAGCAGCCCCAGGTTGTGTGTTCCACGTGAGCTGCCTGTGTGTCACTAGGACAGAGGGCTTTGCCTGCAGGGTAAGGTCACTGGGCTGCACAGAATAAGTTCCTTCTGCTGCCCCCCGTGGTTTTGCTGTTGAGATGAGGACTTTGAGTGTCAAAAGTCAAACAAAACCTATAACAAATTCGCTGAAATATTCCTCTGTGCTTTTTAAAAAGACATTCCCTTCTAATAGAAGGGAAGTAATCCAAAACCAGACTGTGTCCTAGTATTGCTAATAAAGAACAAACTCTTGGAGGAGGGAGAGAGAAGACAAGCAACATCTTACCAGCATTTGGGCAAAACCCCCATTTTTCTTCTTGTTCATAGTGAGTTGTTGTGGCACACCACTCAGACTCCTTTCCATCTCTAGTGCACTCATAATACCACTTGTTGTTATATTTAAATGGAAAAACGCATGGGAAACCAAAAGAATTTCCAAACAAAGTGTATGTTTCTGGACAAAAAAAAAAGCAGAGATTAAAAGAATGCAGACCACAAAAAATTTTTTTGCCCCCATATGTCATTATTCCTGTATTTATCAGTAGTGATAAAAATAAAATGTCTAAAGTGGCTTTTAAATTTTAATTTATAATTGATAACAAAGCCCTACAAGTGTGAGCAGAATAATTTCAGTAAATAGAATATGGAAATAATAACTTACAAAATTTGTCATCATGAGGCACATTCTTGTAACTTACTCCATTAACACAAAAAAATCCCAATCAAAACCACAACCCTCAAAATCGGATCAATTAACACAAAGTCTGCACCTACATTTCAGAACAACCACATAAAACAACAGTTAGTTAAATCACTACACACTCAGATGCAAATTCTACTTATTTATTAGTCTACGACAGACAAGTAATTTAACATTATTCCCCTGCTTCTCCCACTCTTTATAAAGTGGATTCCTAATGTGTTTTCCACTCTGTCATTCTTTGGGAAAGGAAATGTACAAGACAAAGGAATATTAAATAGACTTTTCAAAATAAGTTTTTATCCTGTGGAGAATAATAGCATAGCTAAAGAATTGATGTTCCATACATCTGTTGCCACAATCAATGCCTTACAAAATATTTAAATATTTTCCTACTGTATTTTGCAGACCAAAATATTGAGAGAATCCAGTGCAACTGAAAGCTGTAAAAGCTTTACCTCAGTGAGTGTCTCCTAAACCTCAGAGCTTCTAAAACAGGTCAAAGAACCACAATCACACTTTGAATGAAATTGTTTATCAAAGATTCCACATTGGTAGCTTTAAGACCAAAGTCCTTCAACTACAGAATCAATACATACTGCCAGGTTCCTAGAGGTTTCTAGACTTAAAGGCTGGCTGTGCACATATAAAAGAGCAGTTTACACATTGTAAATCCCCTTCTGATGTGAATAAACAGAAAATACAAGGAACAGGTCAAAAAATAAATCAGGATTGCTTTTCTGTCTGCCTGCTACCATGCTGCCAGCTACAGAGGGATTATCTCAGTCCTGGCAAGAAACCAAATTCAATTGCTGCAGACCTCTTAACGCAGTTACATATATTTTTTTTTTTTTTTTTTTTTTTTAAATATCCCTCACATGCCTTGCTTGGTGGACTAACCGGGCTGGCTTGCCTTTGCATGTGCATGAGTTGTGGTAGAAGGTGGAAAACAGAACCTGAAAAAGATTTTGCCAACACAATTCAGTACTTTGGTCCTGAAACTAAGCTAGAAGTACCTGCCTAGTGCTGATCCTCTCCTCACCTCTCTGAGATGTTGCAATATTAGGGCTAAACCAGGTCTACTTTCATCTCACTGTGTGTGCATGGCAAATGTGCATGACTTTTCATGGATTTATATATTTTCTATCTGGTCTTAAGTATAAATTCTATTAGGCTTTAAAAAAGAGGTTGGGCACTGTTTTCACAGTTCCTGAAGAAAGAGTTTGCTGAGAGCAGAGGCTGAGCTATACCTACAGGGGAAACCACTAAAACCAGATCTAGAACCCAAACACCCAGTTCAAGTGGGGAAAATCAACAACTCCAGTCTGAGACAGTGTGCAAACATCAGGTCTCTCCCTCTTACAGAAATGCTGAGGAAGGGCTAAAGGTACAGACTGTCTGTTGCTGTTTGAAGTCAGGGGGTTTATCTTAGTCCTTAAACCTAGAAAACTGCTCCTGTCTGCAGACCTGCATCTTGATGTACATTCCTACCTTCCCTGGCTGTACAGCAGGATTTATCAAAATTCTGATCTCTTTCAAAGTTTGGCACGTTCAGAGTCCAGGTGCTGAACGATGCAGACATAGGCCCATACACACTGCAATTACAGACTGATTTCAGGGACAGGATCTCTAAATCCTTTCTTATCTCTCTTTGGATTTATCTGATAATGGAAGATGCAGGAGAAGCAACAGCAAATCCTTATAAACTCTTTTAATTTTACAGGTGATTTGAAATTAGCATTTCCTGGTTTGCAAGGGTACTGGTGAGTTTGGGGGTCAATTTAACAAAAGAATATCAATTGTGTGGTATGCTCATCTCAACCACTGCACATAAAAAACTCACAAACTTTGAGGCCCAAACCGCAATAGAGACTGGAAGGGATTATAAGCACCTGATCTCCCTCCAACAGAACTTCTGAAAATTTCCCCATCTACACTTCTATGACAAAATTTTATTCTTACCTTGAAATGGGTGTTCACAAAGGTCTTCATCATAGGACATATACTGTTTCCATTGACAAGCAGATTTTTTTTTGGCCACAATATGTTTACTGTTTTCAACTGCTAATTTGAACTCTGATACACCAACTAAGGCTTTTCCATCACAGTTCCACCATAATGAGTATTGAGTAGAATCACATTCAAGCATAGCTAGTGGCTGCTCTGGTTTGCTGATGTTCAGCCCCAGACAGGTGCTGCTGCCTATGTTGAAGAGACGATGGTTGGACACCCATTTCCATAACATCTTTTCTGAGAGCTGACCGCAGTCTTCCAGAACAAGCCCAGCTCTGTCCACTTTAATGCACAAGCTGGAATTTTCACTCTGGATAATAAATATCCCTTTATCTGTAAGGGGAAGAAAATCCAACAAAATTTCAGTCCGTAGAATACTGCAATTGATTAAGTAGTATTAAAAGACAAACATTTTAATTGCAGATATTTAGGAAGAAAACTGAAAATATCCATCAGAATAATTGACATTCCAAAAAACTAAGGAGTACTGGTCTAATTTTTTGCCAGCTGATTTTTCTAAACATGTGGGCTACTTGCAAGCTCACAAAAATAAAACCAGGTAATACTTCTCAAGCTGGATAGCCAAAAATAACCTCAAACAAAAACAAGAGGTGCCCAAAACCATCAGTTATGTTTAAAGAAAAAAGACACTGGTCACCAAGACAGAGTAAAGGTCACAGTAATGGAGCAAAGGTTTAAGTAATACACCAATGCATGCTGTATACTGCAAAGTAATTCCCAATGTAGATTGGAGAGTGCAATTAAAGTACAAGCTAAATATTTTAAGACTGACACTGCCATATTCATTCTTTACTCTACAGCTACAGAGAAAGAAAGAAAATAACTTGCATTGTCAATAGGACACAGGAATAGCAGGATTTATCTATACCATTAGAACTGGTGGCCAAGGGTTAAAGTATGCCTTTCCTATTCAATACATATTGTTCAGCCATCTGTGACTACCCTCCACAAGAGCAGATGTTGTGGGGCTAGCCTGACATCCCAGATTTTTTGGAATCACACAGAAATTCACTGAAATATGTGACATAATGTTGTAAGTATGTGAAGAAAGTCAGCTGTTTAATGTCTTGGGAGCAAAAGTTTAACTGATCATATAGACTGAAAAAAAGAGGGCAGTTGAGGAACTGGAAATCAGCAAAATGTAAGTCTGTAACAGCTCAGCTACTTGATTCACTCAGAAATCCAATGGTAAATAACCCAGAGAGTTCTGTTCACATTGTATGTGAGATATTTATTTTATGTCTCAGGAGATTAAGTGTTGAGAACCTGAGCAGCACTTCCATTTTACCTTCAAATTTTACAGTGATAATTTCTGCCATGCATACTTTCAAGTTTCTGTAATTCATTACACCTAGCATACTGAAGCACTAACTATGACAATAAAAAATCCCTCTCAAATTGACATAGCCCACAAATGAAATATGAGATGCAGAGGGCCACTCAAATGCTGTGTCTGAGTTCAGTGCATAGAGCTTAGGTGTGGCCCTAAAAAAGGAAGCTGTTTCAAGCAGCACCATGACAGAGCTAACAGGCACACAGGAGATCAGCTCAACAATATAATGTGCATACCACAATCAGAACAGAGAGGATATGGGTTATGGAGAGATTTTTGGTTACAGATTCTGTATAGAACACATTATGATTTACAGAGAGGTGGCACTGCAGATGGTGGTACTGCTAACAGCGGCTGCTTCCCCCATGGCTATAGAGATTGGCAGTCTGATGGAGAAGGAGCAAGCCCTTCTGACTGGCAGAAGGTGAAAACCAGTGAAGTTTTGCAGTTCCTACTGGTTTCACCCTTCTTATCCAACCCAATCCTCCATGGGCAACACAGGTGTCTCTATTTACATGGCCAGAAGAAGTTTCTGCCTCTCATACTACAGGTATGTTTTTTCCATAGCAGTCTTATCTTTGCTGACCAGAAAATACACTGTTAATTTGCTAGGTAACTAAAACCCAGGATGTTAGCACTAGTAAACACTGATTAATGAGGTTAATTCACCAGGATACTTGGATTCACATGTAAATTGTGAGTTTGATGAAGTTTATCTATATCCACAGCATGCAGCATCTCCCATACAGCACATTCCTGGGGTGGGCAGAGCAAGACCAACCTTTCTCAACCTTTCTCAACCTTTGAAAGCCTTTATCTGTAAGGCCCTTAAGAATTGCAGTGACTGCAAAGAAAAGATAAGGTTCTTTCCCAGTGTACACAAATAACCCATCTGGATGATCTCTGTGAGTAACGTCCCTTTTTCATTCTGGGGCAACTTGCACCAAGAACAGCAAGACCATAATTCTTGAGCCCCCTTCCAAATGTGGTTTCCATTCCCCACATACAAAATGCAATTGGCAAGAGAGCTGTGCTTGCTTCCTGAAGACTGCCAGCAAACAGCCAGCTCACCGCAGAAGTAAGAGATGAGAGGTTCAGTGACAGCCCCATGAGCTCCAGCTCAGCTCTGGCTTCAAGTGGGGCAATGAGACAACTGGAACAACATCAAACCTGGGAATGCCTCCAGGCTCACCTCTTTTCAGCTTGCAAGGCTACACCATCCATTTTACAGCTGCTCACACAGATGGGTTTTGTTACAAAGCTCCTGGTGTCAGGGAGAGGTCTGTGCCCAAAGTCGTGCAGCTGAAGAGCTGCAACGGAGCTCTGTGGCCCCAGAGGACTCAAAGAGGAAGGCAGATAATCTGTGCTTTAGAAACTGAATGGGTGAAAGGAAGCCCTTAGAATAGATCCACTTCTCTACATCCATGCCCCTCCACACAAGGACAAGGTGACAAGAAACATATTTCTAGAAGAGAAGTCTGGAGCTGATGTTCAGCCCCAGATGAAGATGTAATTGCTGGCCAGTACCTCCAAGTTCCTGTTTACTTGGGCTCAACTCAGCTAATCGGGAATAAACGGCTGTAACAAAACTAGGCGAGCAAGATAGCTTCATTTCCTTCCTCCTTACCTCCCATTTCCTTCCCTCCAAAAGAACAGTGAGAATTGCTTGTGTGATAATAAAGAAACTAACTGGGATTTATTGGAAATGAGAATAGAACGATCGCTATTCTCCCCGGGTGCACGGAGGACCGCAATGGGCAGCGGGATAAGGAGCAGTGAGGACGCGAAGCAGAGCCAGCGGGGCAGGTCCCAGGGGCTCCGCGCCCGCCCCCGGCCCCTCGTCCCGGAGCGCTCGGAGCCGCCGGGGCTCGGCGGGGCTCGGCAAGCCCGGCGGGCCC
>WBNO01008742.1:78430-195308 GCA_013400575.1 Peucedramus taeniatus
GGCCCCGGGGGGCGGCGCGGGCGCCCCCAGCGAGGCCGCGGGAGGGGCGCGGGGAAGGTCGCGCCGGGAAAGGCCGCTCATGCAGCTCGAACCCTATGGCTACGTCAGAGCTGTGGGTTCAAACAAACGAAATACTCTGTAACAACCTTCTTTTCCATCTGTAAACACCTACTTTCTCTTGCCTTCAGATAAAAGTACCCCAAGTACTTTTATCTGAAAAAGAACCAGAAAACACGTGGAGACATTGGCGGTGGGAGGCCACAGTCAGCACAGTCCGTGTTCCCAGGTTCGCTGTTCTGTACCTGAGCATCCCCACTGTCCCAGATCCAATTCGGAGACTTGTGTTTTTCGCTAGGTCAGCTTTGACCTCGAAGTCATTTTATGTTTTGGCATGGGGAAAAAGAAATGCCATCTTCCATTTTGTTCATCTCTGTCTTCAATCGAATATTTGCAAGAGCTGGCCCCCTTGGGCTGAGTTTCAGTCTTGCAGAAAGTCAAAAGCAGAACCACTTGGTTAAAAATAGAGTAACTTGATGGGAATCCACAGGACTGTTTGTTTTTAATCTGCAAAAAGCATGTTTCTGGTGTGCTCTTTATGCACAGTAGACAACTAAGTATATAAACATGTACATAAGTGTAAAAAAAATAAATGCAGTGCTGGAATTGAGACTGTATCCCCATGTCTACTTCAATCATGATACAAGGATGGAAAACAGAAGCCTCTGGGTTTGGGGAAACTTCTTTCTGACAGTTTGGTAGAAGAAGGACTTGAGAAGCAAGAGAAAACAAACACTTAGAAAGAAGTAGATAAGTGGAGGAGTTTGTCCCTATTTAACAAATGATAAAAGTGTTTGACAGAACAAACAGCAGGAAATACTGCTGCAGAAGCTGGTCTAGGAGTGGTCTGACTGCAAGGCAGAAGGGCTCTTCTCAGGAAAGCTGCAGCCTTCTGAAATGTTCAGATTCTGGGAGAGAAACTTGTTAATGATCCATTTATGAAAATCTGGCCATTCAGACCTGTCTACATCTCTTCAGAAGTGTTTGGCCACTGCTGTGAGTACTGAGCTCCAGAAAAAGGCTCTCTTGCTGGATCACATTGAGAAATTCAGCTCTGTTCATAATAGAACACTTAAAAATAATAGTGCCAGAGAGCAAAAATGAAGCTGCTGTGGGAAGGAGTCCCACTTCAACTGGATTTTTCTGCTGATTTCAGCAAGATCCAAGTTATCACATTCTGAATATGTATTCCTAATCATTATCTTACCAAAGTATTTTTGTAAATATTTTGTAAATAAATGCAAATTAGCAACTTATTAATTCTAAGTGGTTTTCCTTGCTGTTTTTTATTTGCTATTGACTTCTTTCTCTTTGACTAAACAGTTTTTTACTGTCTTCAATCTATTTTGTTCTCCCCAAACTGGCACATCCTTTCTACTGCAGCTATAGTTATACTGACCTGGCTATTTATAGCTAAGGTATACTTATTAATTTACAATAATAAGAATTCTTGGCTGGCATAATGGCTTGTAGAACCAACATGATTGGCAACATTTTCTGAAGTAAACTTGATGGCAGTTAATAATACCTTTCTCATTAAATGGTATAATTGTCCATTTTTTGGGGGGGGAGTCTCTGGTTTAAAGCTTTATCTATCTTCTTTAAGGCATTTGCTGTATTGATTTGGCTTCTTTATTTTATTTTCTGTCTGGAACACACTTTCTGTAAATATTTTTTTCTTCATTTCTTTGTTAATGGCCTGTTCTCTTCCTTTTTTGTGCATACACATATGTATATGTGTATATGCATATAATTTCATATATATACATATACACTTGTTTGAACTGATCTGCCTTTGCTATTTAGGTACTCTACACAAATGTTCAATTCCTTCCCCTATCTTTTCTTAGACTTCACCTTCTGTGTGAGATCTATACAAAGATATGAATCCAGTGCTTGTTCATGACCTGCATCCACAAATAAAAGCCATCATTAAATTCACACTAATTCAATTTGCTTACAAACCCATTGCTTTTGCAAGGCACACACACAGATCCAGTGTGTCATGTGTTCAGCACCTCCTTACACAGTAATTTCTGCTCATAATCTGGAGTCTGAAGAAAAGGTCTTATTTTCTCCCCAGTCAACTAGAGTGGGAATAACAAACCTGAGAACAGCTAGGAAGAAAAAGAAGGCCCAAAATTCCTTGCATTAGCAGTGCCCAGCAAGCAATAATTCCATCTTTTTTGGAGGCATTGTCTGACATCTTATTTGGATCTGAAAAATGACAGTTCCTAGGCATTGCAAATCCACTCCCCAGCAGCCTTGGGCTGAGGCTGGTGCCAGGCAGAGAGGGGCAGATGGAGCCGTGTTGTGGCAGTTTTTGTGTTCTCCCTGGCAGGCCTTTTGTAGCTGCAGTGTGCTTGGAGCTCTGGGCTTTGTGGCTTTCTAAACCCTAACCCTAGGTATAACCCTAACCCTAGGCATAAGCCTAGCTCTAGGCTGAGCAGTACATTCACTTTCCCTTTCCCTTATAAGTTTTTCTTTTTACCCCAGAGACAGAAGTACTCTCATTTATCAGCTCTTCAAGTCATGTTACATCTGGGTATAGTCACTACAGGCACTGCTCCCACCTTCCCTAACTCCTCTGACACATCCCAGCCTTGACCAGTGACACCCTTTCTCCCTTCTGCAACCCCACCTGTGTGTGTTTCTGTCACATCACTCTGTTCTCCCATGCTCACAGGTAATTGCTGCGGCCACCAGGCTCTGCAGTTTCTGTCCCTGTCAGCTCACCTTGGTTAACACAGCCTTAGAGAACAGTCTGTACTGGCCAGTTTCAGGTTAGGTCAAATCCCCAGTTGTAAATTGCCAGTTTTATGTTCATTAGTCAGAATGTGGGGTTTTTTCCCCCTAAATGTGACTTCTTAATTTTATTTGTTAGCCAGTTAGCTTTAAGCTAGAAATTTCTTTTTCAAAATGAAAAACTCCTTTAAAGGGTGACAAGAGCCTTACTATGAGTTTATGCTTCTAAATTCTGCTAAATAGCAGCTGTTCTTTCTCAGGAAGGAAATTGAGAGAGTTACTCCCTTTGTGGCTCTTACTGTGCCACATGAGCCACCCCCAGGTGGATCCTTACCTTTCCAAGCCCTCCATCCCTCTTCCCCCAGTAAATGCTCACTTGGCACGAGTCTAGAATAGTTTGTCATAGTATATGATTTAGTAATAGGTAGAAATTTTACTATAAATCTAGCATGTCAGACTGGCTGTTGATTGGCAGTTATATCAAATTCAATAGCATGTAATTCATGAACTCATGTAGTTCATTTGATGTGGCACTAAGGGAAAAAAATCCAATATTTAAATACTTGCAATAAAACATAAATGGCTAATGGGGCCAGAGCTGCCTCTGGCCCATCCCTCTTTGTTTCTCAAAGCCTTTCTTCACCTCATCCTTTGCGTTTGAGATCCTTGGCAAAACTGTACCTGCTGTGTCATTCATCCTTCAATGTAACACCGTGGTTTTTTGCCATTCTTGTTAGTACTGTTCCTATGAAATCAATAGAAGAATGAAGCAGTTTTTGCAAAGATTTGCCACCAAAATAATGCCTAATGTGTTCCCAAAATAAAGCTATTAATATTACACTCTAGAAGACTGTGAACAACTCAGGAAGAACTGACAACTACTAACAAAGTACTACCAATCAGTCTAGTTGGAAAAAAACTTAACTGGGTGTAACACTTGGAACAAATATATATGCTTGCAGAAATTCTAGGGCATCATGTTTGCTCAGTGCTGACATGATTTCACAGGTTGGGAGAGGGTGTGCCTTTGCACCTTGTACACTCTTTCCCACAAGAGCTGATCACGTTTTCTCAGCCATGCTTACGTGCTCCAAAATTAAACTCCAAAATCCCACAGCTAATATAAAATACTTACTGTGTTCATTAGAGAATATATGCATGGGGAAACCCAATGAAATTTTACTTTGCCTCTTTCTTTATTTCTTTATATTTCTTTATCTTTCTTTCTCAATTTCTTCTCAGGTGAAATAATCCTTGTGTTAGATACCTTTCTTTGTATTCAATAAAAATGAGTAGACAGATTTTTTTTTGTTATCTTCAATATTTTGCTTTCTGGTAAATGAGATATAGACTCAGTCTCATACCTGAGGATTTATGAACCAGCATTTAAGAAAGGACTAAAGAGAAGATATGCACTTTTCTGTGTATTTCCAAAAGGATACAACTGCTGTTACCCTGACAGAATGGGTGGACCTTTAGCTTTAAGTAACTTGTGCAATTTAGGAATCTGTATGAAAGAATCATAGAATGGTTTGGGCTGGAAGAGAACTTAAAGATCATCTAGTTCTAAAAAAAGAAAGAATGACATATGTCATCAATCAGTGTTCCAGAAATAGGCTGCTCACAACATTCATCCATTAAGTCATTTCCTTGAAAAGTGAAAGGATCAAAAATGAAAAAAAAATCTAGACATTAAATTTCATGTGCTGTCTTTTAAAGTGAGGAGTGAGGAGGAAAATAATTTCTAATGTATGCCAATGCACGAAAAATTTGCTAAGATTTGTGAAATCATGTGAAAATAGTGATAACAACACAGGCCAAAATGGAAAATGAAGAAAGAACAGAAAGAAAACTTATTATAAAATTATTCTATTTTACAGTCTTTATTCAAGGTCAAATAATTCCTTTTTACACAAACAAGTTGAATGATTTACTCATTTATTTCAAATAGATGAAGCTAAAAATTATCTCTTTTTATTTTTAGATTGTGTGTGATAAGTTTTGGGGGCAATAAATCTGTACTACACACTGCAAAACAAACTTGAACTTCTACATAAAGGCAGATGAGGCATGGAGAGTATTGCACTTGACACCCAAATCTTGTATCCCAGACTCATTACCCACTAGTTACATTACAAAACAAACTTGAATGCAATCTGGACATTTATAATACAAATTATCATGCACCTTTTCTTAATCAAATGAAAAATTATCCATTTAAAATACATTATTGAAATTACTATTCTGTAGGGTGTATGACATATACAAATACCATAAAATTGCTGATGATTATTCTTTTATTCAATTCAACTCATTAGTGAATAGAAGTATTACCATTAAAAATGTTTTGGCCAATCTCAAGGTCCAGCCTCAGGTCAAAACAGTGTTGGTGAAAACAGCAGAAATACTTTTTCATCCCACTTACCACACACAAACTCTTGGTGAGAAAAACATTTTAAAAAGAGAAAAGTATGAACTTTGATACAAATTCTACAAGATGAAAATTATATAGTTAACAAAAAGGGATGAATACCAATCTTGTTTCTAGGGTGAATGCCAAGTGAAATCTTCAAAGTTCTTGAAATCTGGGAGTTTAGTCAAAATTTATGATCTAAATTAATGCTGTTAAATATGGCTCATATGTTATGAGTCGAGTTATTTGATATCCCTCAATAATAGAAATCTTCTTCACCAAGTACTGTTTCCTCTCTTCTGATGAATTCTTAATTGTTTGAGTGATTTCCATCCTGACAACTTTGAAGGTGCACAGAAAATTTATAGTACAGTCAGTCACAGCAGGGAAATTGCAAATCATTCTGCCTGGCTCCTGTACATTTTGATAATTTGGAGAGAGATTGTTAGGAGGAGAAATTGGACTGTAAACATAATAAATTGGATCTCTGCTGATGATCAGAAGACACAAGTGATGAGAAGAGGGTGAGAAGGTTTGTGAAATGAGATCTCCTGTAGGAACAGGGAATGTAGAGCCCCAAGCATTTGATATGAAATGCAAACACCACTTTGTTATTAACATTTGAAGCCTGAGATATGTTGGAATATTGAAATGGGCAGCCTACAGGAGAAAAGCTTTCAGCTCTAATATTGAGCAGCAAAATCAGATCTCAGAAACAGAACTTAAGAGGCATTTAATAAACAGTATACTTTTTTATTATTTGAAAAGTAATAAAAATATTTTAATTTCTTTCAGAGAACGTTTATAATTTGATGACTTCTATGTGAGAAACAAAAGAGTAACAGATAACCTACATGGGTGAAACCCAGATTTCCCCAGTCCCTTAGGCAATCCTCACCCAAGTGGAATCTGAGCGGATTCAGGGGCCAGCTTTGCATGCCATGAGTTTATCCATGTGCCAGGGAAACGGGATTTGGTCCCACGTGTAACTTGGACTGACATCTGTGGGAGTCCAGTGGTTGGAAGGGCCACAGATGTGAGCCTTTATCTGTGCAGTTTCTACTATGAGATATGCAGGAATACCAGAACACAGATGTGAATCTGTTCCAGTTTAATCACAGCCATCATTTCCATTGCACTGCTATAATTTTGGTGGTTCTAGCATCACCTTCTTTCCAAAGGCATCTGATGCTATTTCTTTTTGCACAGATATATGTATATAGGTTCTAATTCACTAATAGACAGTATTAACCAGTTTGTTTAAACAAAACAATCTTTGTAAACCAAAACTAATAGTTTCATTGAAACTAGATCCACATCTGTAGCCATTGACTCCAGGAGGCTTTGGATCAGGCCCTAAAACAGGCATGGGTCAGAGATAGCTAATATATCAGTCTCAGTTCCAGAAATTGTGGAGGATGTGGAGACTGAAGTTGCACAGGCTTGGTAAGTATTTACTACAAAATGGACATCAACTTTTTCAGATCAAATACACTCAGATCAATACTTTTTCAGATCAAACTCCCTATTTACCTTAGGGAATGTATGTGATAATTTGTAACAGTGCCAAAGTACCTTTGATTTCTAAGTCTTCATTTCTAAGTACCTTCATATGTACATTTCGAACATCTGTTTCAGAGTAGCAAAAAATGCAGCTGAAAAGTGATATTAAAAAATAAAGTTTACTATTGTTACCTTAAAGTAGCCCAATGTTATAATTTTTCTATGCCAGCATGTTAGTTACTTTTATACTTTCTTTATCCAGTGCTACGCATGCTAACAGATTATAATTAAAAATATAGGGCAATTAATTTGTAATTAGCTAAAATGGAGATTTAAAATTCCTCATTAACATAATGGAAATTAATATGAAATGAAATCCATAGATCTTTTTGTTGTTTAGTTTGAGGGGAAAAAAACCAAACCAAATCTAAAACCAATCAACCCAGCCCAAAGGAACTGAATATGTTATTACACACAAGAATAAACAGTTGGGCTGCTGGGCATTGAAAGAACCTCACAACTATGGACATATCAACAAAAAAGTACTGTCTTTGTGTGTGATAATAAACCTTTTGTGTGAACATTTCTGCATGAAAAGGACTCCTGAGCCGCTTTGTGTGATGGCCCAGCATGTGAAGTGTATTGTGAGCACCCAAATAATTTACAGGATGCAAATGGTGAAATGGAGTTCTGCTAATCCTCTGGTTTAAAAGTGTGTCTACTGGGCTCTCTAATTTACAAATATTTATCTTTTTCTCTGTATCCTTTTTACCAGAATTTAAAAGAAAAAAAAGCAGTCTGTGTCTGGAGCAGAAAACAACTGCAAGTGAATAAGGCTTGATTGGCTTGATTTAACTTTCCCTGAGATAATCCCAGGGCTAGGTCCTTAAAGAACATCAAAGAGCAACAAGGAAAAGAAAGAGAGAAACAGGACAAGAAAGAAGAATTAGAGAAGAAATGTTTCTGTATAACTGACATTTACAGAAGACAGGCAATATCACTACTTTTTTTCTGGTGAGAAACTATTCAGTCACACAGGTGATATGGGAAAGCTCAATCCTCAGTAGTTTAAACTGCATTCATAAAAAAACCAAAATCTTTTCTAAATTTAAACCAAATAGACTGGTACAAATACATTCCTAAACACCAATTGATGGAATTCGAAGTAGTATAAATTCACTGTATATATCGAATTTAACAAAAAATAAGCTTACATGATAATTTATAATCCTCAGTAGTAAAGACAAAATTAAAATTATTTGTGATGCCATTTTTTTAAGATGGGGGCTGTAACAATAAACGGCCATTTAAAAAAAATATTTCTACTAACCCTTACTACTAATATGTTATCTTTATTTGTCCCAACAAAAGATATATATTCTCTAACAGAATGGTTATACCACTGCAACTTGTAAACAAATATCACATAATCAGCTGAGAAGAAACAAGTTTAGATTTAGATTTCCTGCCAGTAAAACTAAGTTTGTAGTGTCAGAGGTGCTAATAGAAATCTGCAGCCATGGGTCTTTTATGCATATCTTGGTTCTTGTAAGTCACATTTTTAAAAGTGGTTGTTGAGCCTCTGTACAGTGGATTTGTTTCCTAAAAAAAACAAAACCAAAACAAACAAACAAACAAACCCAAACAAAGACAGATTAAATGGGAGTCACACAATGTTTGTATAGAAGTAATGTATCTTTGAGGACTTTAGAATAGCTTTTGGTAGCTCACTTGTGTTCCAAGCCACTGAAATTCAGACTGACCTGAATTCAGGCAGCACAAACCAGCCTGGGCTCAGGAACACGCTTCCCTTCACATCAGCCTCCCAGATTAAAGTAATGCGCATCATCAAACAATACCTCATCAAATGTGTCTGATAAAATTTGTGAATCAAATCTGGCAGTTAGACCTTTATAAAACCAGAGAGAGTGTCTCAGCAGTCAGATGTGACTTGTCATGGTGCTCTCATCACATACAGTACCTGCTGTGTGCTGGGAGAAGGACAAATCTCACCTGAGCTTTTCATCCTGGCCTCTCATCAATCACTTCCTAGCCTTTCCTCTTGTGACAGAAAAGAAAATTAAAATGCTTCCATCAGCTGTATCCTTCCCTTCCATCTTACCATACCTAGCTCTCCTGAAGGATCAAGAAAACATTCTCAGGTGGCCTTGCCTGTAAGTTAGTGATTTTTCCCAGGTCAAAAGCTGAAAGGCTGACAGTGCCCATTCTTGGGAAAAGTTGCAGACACAGGACTTTTTAGGAGAGTGGAGCTGTTGAACACATTATCTGTCCTCCTGACACCCGCCAGAAATGCTTACTCAACGTGCTTTTTTTGAAAAGATCCTCAGAAGCTCCAAAGCTTTTGCAAAAGGGCAAAAAAGTCAAGGGTGGAAAAGAAAGAAGAAAAGGGAACATGTGGTGCAAGCTTACATTAGATGTCCAGAGCTATAGATAGAAAACAAGGCCTGGATTTCTCTGTCCTTTCCCCTACATTTGGGACAGTTCTATTCACTTTTGCTTGGTGGGAGGGGGCTTGGATCATGACAGAGGCCAGGAATAACCTCCCTTTCCTAAACAGCTCTGTTTCTGGGCAGAGGGGTACACCTTGGATAATCACACAGGCAGACAACAGCATTGTTAGGGTTAATCAAAGACTGGCTACTAATTAAAAATTATTAACAAAAAACCAGTTATCTACACATTCTTACATGTGGAAGAAATTAAACCAGGATATTAAACAATAGATAATTTTCATCCATTAAAGAATCATAATTTTACTTTATAGAATAGTAAATGTGGTGAAAACCTACCAGCAAAATCTATCCATTTAAAAGAACAAAATCAAGACCCAGAATTTTAAAGGCAGTTGTGCATCATGTAACCAAACTAAAGAACCTTGTATAAAATCAATGTATTCAATGTAATCAATGTATAATCAAGTCACATACCGTTTGCCATTTAACTTTTGATTTTTCTGCTTCAAACTTGGCCACCTCTTTTCGGTCTTGAAGTGACACCAGTAATTTCCATATACAAAGTAAAACAATGCCAATGAGAAGGATAGCAAGGGTGACACCCACCACTATCATTGGGATATTTGGATGCTGTGCACAATCTGGGGAAACAAAAACAGTTATGACTGTGAATAACCAATTAATAAATTTTAGGCAATTAAAAACAGAGCAATTAAGCAAACTCAGCAATTAAGAAATGTGCTGAGATTCTCATTTGCCATGAGCTGGGCATGCCTTTTTCTTCAAGTTCATGTTATTTTTCTTCTGCTAGCTTACTAAAGGTTTGTGAAACCAGCTGAAAAATATTGCATTAAAATGTTTTAAAAATTATTTCCTAAGTTATTCCACTGCTCTTTTACCATGACAATTAGCAGCTGTTTGCTGGATACAGACCCAGATTCTGAAAAGTCAGAATGTTGGTTTCAGATCTCTTTCAATATAATTATAAAAAACAGGGCTGAGTTGACAAAATTATGAATTTTACAATGTTATGGCTGGAGCTCTAGTTCAATTAACTGATATTCAGTGGGTTGCAGAAGAAAAGATTCTAGTGAGGTCTATGTCAGGGTAAAGTGACCAAATATGTTGATAAAATAGAGGAAATTACATTTTTCTCAGGAAAACAATGAGGAAAAAAATTGTTCAGATTTGTTGAAAATGTTGGACTGGGCAACTGGAAGGAATTTTGTATTTCAAGTTCTGCAATAAATTTTGCAATAAAATATTTCAGAAAGTCAAAATTAAAACTGAAATATTTGCTTCACCAAAACCCAAAGAAGTTTGATTGTTTTGATATTAGAAAGTACTGTCTATGAAAGTTGGTGAACACTATTATTTTACAAAATTTTCTTCCAAACCATGGTTTGAGAACATTAAATAATTCATTTCGGTCTGGCTTGTCTTGCATGATTGCATTTCACATTCTGTTTTTGCTTGATGGCCTCAGTTAACTAATTCTGAGGGGCTCTGGTTTGAGCACTGGGCTGATGTTCTGGCTACTGGTGCCATATTGACCTCAGTTCCATGAATGAAATTGTATTTCTAGAGAATTTCTTGAGGTCTCATCCCAGTTCACATTTTAAGGTCCAGCAGCAGAACAGCAGATGACAGTGAAACTGGTTATTGTAGTGTTGAGGAAGAGCCCTTACACAGAGGTCAATGAACTCATAGAGGTCAGTGAAAAGAAGATATTTCTTCTTTTTTTTTTTTCTTTCTTTTTTTTTTTTTTTTGTCGAATCTACTTAAAATGCATAATAAAATATTGAATAAAGATAAAATCTTACCTTTAAATTCTTGAATCTTAGGGATTTAGGGGTGTAGTTTAAGAGGTGTGCTTCTTTAGTATACCTTTGTTACAAGTACCTTTGTATACATAATTTTTAAGTGAATTACATTTTTATCACATCATGCAAATGATGTTTGGTATGATCCTCTTAGAACTGCACAAACTGTTGAAAAAATTAACTTATTCTTACAGCTCAAGGATCATTCTGTCCATTTTTCATGAAAGCCAAGTATTTATGTCACCACTGCATTAAATAAGTACTTGAGATCTTTGGCTGGGCAGAGAAGAGCTACAAACACAAGGAGGAGATGTGCTGCTTTGAAGAGCTTTGTTTCTAGATTGCTAACCTTGTCTGTGGTTTTAAATCAGATTTCACCTACAAAAACCAATATTCACTGCTTACCTTTCCGTTCTATGTTGTGAATGACTGTCCTTCCCTGTTCATCCACAGCCAGTAGAAATGTGGTTACACATTCATTTTCCCCCTGCAAAGAGCAGGAAATGGATTTATCCTCTGAATAATCTGCAGAGGAAAGGAAAAAAGTAATTCATCAGATCAAATGAAATTTAACCTTTAATAACCAGAGAGACTGCTGGCATCATGTTTGTCACAGCCTTGTCTGCAGATGGTAAAGAGTGAAAGACAAAAGCAGAAATACTCTCAGAATTTCTACTAAATTTAACGGCTTTTCTTCCAATCCCAATTTTGTTTAGTTTCTGATTTTTCACTTATATTTCAGAAGACCTGATCCAGATGTTGTCAATCTGCACTGACCATCTAGTGCACCTTGTTTTTTTAGTGTACTGTGAATTTCAATGAATTGGAAGTGCTCCCAAGACTCTTAACTGGCAGCTGTCTAGGAAATGTAATAGCCCCAAATAATGAGACAAAGTAACCAGTGGAACAAAGTTATGTTCCTTTGGTTTGCAGCTACTCCTGCCGCCTGTAGATCATGTTTCAGAAGAAGATATACATACATCAAGCAGCTGTGGGTGCTGTTAAAAGGGCTGCCATTCATTTCCTACACAATAGGCCCTCAAAGGTCACTGTGTGTCCAGTACTGTTACAGGAATAACAGTAAATAAAGATAACAAATAATAACAAAATAAGATTAAAAACAGAAAACTGCCATGCTGAGATTTTTGTAACGGGATTCCAGATGAAGTAAATAAAGTGACCTGAGATGGCAGTCTGACCCCATTTATTCATCCCTCCACTTACTGTTGATTGCACAAAAATGTAATTCATTCTTTCCTTCCAGGTTATTCCTAACAGGGGAGCTGAGAAAAATTCATTCAAAGGGAACAGAGGGACAGAAGGAAGCTGACTTTGAGGGACAATATAAAGCAAATAAGCAATCAAAATATGAGAGTACAAGTGCAGAGCCAGAAATGTCATCATTTGGAGTGTAACCATAGTATAATATATTACAGAGGAAAAAATACTTTATACCTGTGTGCAATAATACCTCTGGAGCTGAATGTTTCTTTTTTCATATAGTCCATGATTTGAGATATCACTGGAAATCTAGGTATGCTTTTCAATATATTTTAGTCAAACTTCATAGGATTTATTTTTTAGAAGAATGAAAAAGAGTAGGCTTCTCAAGCATTTCTTTAAAATAATTGTCACTATTTTCCACCCATTCAAAACTCTTAATGAAATTTCACAAGCTATTGTGCTAAAAATTTTGAAGTCCTCAAATTTTAATATGAAGAGTAATTGAATAGAAATCAGACAAGAATAGAGCATTTTAAAGAAACCTACACTACATTAAAAAAAAGTGCTTGCTCTATTTTTTCTTCCCCATATTGCTTATTATCATAAGATTTTGTCTTATAGAAAATACTCTTAAACACCATAGAAAATAAGGAACTACAGACTACCCTCCAGTCCTTTTCTCTGCTTGTTATGAAAAGAGAACCCTAGCTGGTTGGATTTTAATGGAAACCTGCTCTTGATTTGAGCCTCGTATTTAACCTGTTGCTGGCCCTTGGTGGCAGCACCTTGTGTTATCTGCCAAGGGGGCAGACAGCCTAAACTTGCTGATTTAACAAGATTTGATTTTGTTAGAAGGGCCATGAACTGCAGGCTTATGGCTCTTGTTGGCACGTCACAGTTCCAGTAACACTGTGAAAAGTTTTGCAATGTTTGTGCTTTCCCAACTCTTTTAAACAAGCAGATTCAAAATACTAACTTGCTTACCAAGAGGAAAAAAAAGGATAAGGATAGTTGTTAGCTATCCTGAAAATGGAGAAAAACTTGCAAGCATATACCAAATATCATCCAGAAGTCAGTAACTGCACATAGATTAGTTATTTTTACATAGTAATTTTTTGTTTAATGTCATAATTTGAAAGCAAGGGGAGCAGAATACTAATTATGTAGAAATGAAAGCAAAAATGCCAGTTCAAGCTATTCAGAATCCAGCTTATGGTTAGCATTTTTATTTCTCTGATGTTATTTTTAGAATTAGGGATCACTAAAGAGAGACCATTGCATATGTTATTTGCAGTTCATCAGCATAAAAATTTGCCTAGGTAGGTAAATTCCTGTAATTTACATCTGTGTAATTTTCTGCTTTCTGCAGTGAATAGTCACACTCTTCTGCAGCCTAATTCTGGTCATTTAAATTGTATTTGAAATAACTGGAGTCACACTGGAGGAGAAATCGGGTAACAGTGGCAAACAGGAGACTCAAAGCATGAAAGACTGTTTCCTAGCAGATACATTTATAAAAGATTCAGCAACAAAAATGTTGACTGTAAATTTAAATGTCATTATGCCCTTTTTTGTTTGCATTTTGCCCAACGAAATGCTTTTTTTGAGCAGAGTTCACCTCACTCTGACTCATAGCAGAGCAGTGCTGATGTAGAGGTTTATTCAGCCTCCAGTACTCACTTTGCTGCTGCACTGGTATTTGTGAGGGGGACCACTATGGGGTAGGAAAAACATAGATTCTCCAAGGAAAGTATAACTGTTCCTGCTGAGCTTGTGGCAGGAGCAGCCTGGTGCCCTGTGGCTGGGGTGCTGGCAGGAGATGCCTTTTGGGAATTTTGGTTCCTTTTGCCTAATGAGTAGAGCAACAATAGCTCCTCCTACGCCTATGTGGCAAAGGGGCAATTAGCCTAATTCAAATGTTCAAGTATTTAAAGTGAATGAAAGGAGAAGTTTGAAAGTGGTGCCTGCTGTGGAGATCAGCCCAGCATGTGTGAAGCCATCAGCACCTGCAGAGCTGCTGGACACCCCATGGCCTGGCAGACCCCTGGGCTGACCTCACCTGCTGGTGGGGAGCAGAAGAAACCCATGGCAAACCCAGAACCAAAGCAGGGAGGTGAAAGCCACGACTCAGAGCCTAAATTTCATTTAATTTAAAGTGGGCACTCCCAGGAAACAGGAAAATGTAAAGCCCACGCTTTTTTGTTGCTTCATACTTCCAGTCATTGTATTGCAACATCCATGGCAAAAGAGAAACAAAATTTTTGAAGTGCTAATGTTCTATTTAACCTAGAGCTTTTACGTTTTTCTTTCCCCAAAAGCCTTGAAGCATTAAAGAAATTAAAATATAAACCAGAAAAAAATATACTACCCCCATGAAGTTGCTCAATAATCTGTCTTAAATATTATGTGGTGTGCTAGTTATACCACTTTCAGATTGGTGGGTTTTGTTCAGAAAATATTTTTTATTCTATGATTATATTTTAGCTGTTATTTTAAAGATTAATTTTTTTCTTTCAGGACTTCTTGATGAGGCTACGCAAGCATTTCTTTTTTTTTTTTAAGGCATCTGGATGGGAACATGAAGGTTGCCGTAACTGCTGTAAATAAATTTTAAATCTAAAGAAGTAGCTGACGTCCCAATCAGGGAAGCACAAGACATGAAAAAAGGGAAATATGCAGGAATAGGAGGTTATATTGTCATGTTCATATTCCTGTGACCTCTATATGTGAATAGAACCATATAAAAGGCTGTTTCTGCTCTTGATTAGCATTCATTATATTTAAAAGTATACAATTTTTTATTCCTAGCTACAAATATCTTCCATCTTACAAAAACAACCTGAAAACCTTACTAACTGAAGAGATACAATACAAGTGCTTATATGTCTTTTAAGCCTGTAAAGATATTTTTATATTTATAGATATATTCTGAAGTATTGCCATCAAAAACAAAAGGTGTGACTTTGCTGGAAGGATGTACACCAGTGACATTTCTGCATGCACACAGCTCTGGATAGGCTTCCAAGAGCTTGCAGACACAATCCTTAGACATGCACACTGGATTCTGCATTGTCATCCTCATTCTTACATTTGTCTTGTTAAATGCTTATGGTACATCTGTGATGTGGATATAACTAGCCTATGTCCTGCCTTACTTAACAATTGCTTGTGCCAAAGGATTGGGACTAGAATTGCCACTGGAATAAACACAGGCTGCCTGCTGAGCAGGCACCTTCCTTTACAGAAAAAAAAAATTGCACTTTTTTGATTTAAAGGTTTGTTTTGGTTCTTTTTGATTGTGATGGGGTTTGTTGGGTTTTTTTCCTGATAGTCTTATTTTACTCGAGATTAATTCCTGTTCCAGAAATTTTCATTGATGCAGGGCACTTTTGAATTAAAGCAAACAGATGAAAGATGTTCTTAGCTTTTTAGAATCCAAGAAACAACTTTGCCAGTGGTTAAAGGGCTATGTTTAGTCACCAGCTGTAATCAAGAATCTGCCTAAGGACTGGAATCAGGCTTTGTATTTGCAAGGCTGAAGAAGCCCCACTGGAGCTCATGGTACAGGCATAACTTAAACTCACGAACTTTCATCTATCACTGATTTACAGGGACTGGTATCTATTAAATTCTATACTTTCCTGCATACACTACTTAGAAAATAGGCATGATCCAATGAGTTAATTACCTGGAAGGGTTACACAAGCCCTGTTCTGCATTTCCTACTTGCCTCAGAAGAGCCATAGACAGAGAGTAATTCCCTTATGACTCATAATATAATTCCACAGCAGAAAAACAAGGCTACTTTCAAATATAAAATTACTGAAAGTGGAACCTCCTGCTAATCACACACACACAAAAAAGGAAGATTGAGTATACCAACCCCTTGCCATGCTGACAGTTGCATCGACCAATTTGCATTTTTCACTGCAATCTCCCAGTGACTTGTCACCAGAAGCCAAGTGACATTCCACACAGCTCCTGTGGAAAATAATTCAGCAGCTCATCAATCTCTGTCTGCCACAAAGCAACAATACAAAAGCCAGCATGTGTGCATCTGCATTTTAAAAAGCAGTTAAATAAAAGGTTTTCTGCTATGGATACAGTTCTCAGGAATATGATAGGTACCACCACAAAAAAAGTCCTAGGAAAATCAAAGGAAAAAACCCACCTGAATAAAGGTACTGTGGATAAGCTCTGTCTTGTCCTCTATTCTCCCCCAGTTTGTTAGCTACCAGACAGAACCCCAGGCAACATTATTCATGTAGGTCATGTAGGTCAGACATGTGGTTACTCACATGTAACAATCCTCTTGAAAAATTAAAAAAAAAAATCTGAACAGTAAATATTCTCACACTAAATACCAGCTGAAGGAATTCCTGTCAGATGAACAATATCTGAAATTGACTTCAAAGAGATCAAGCTGAGGCACCTACTATGACTTTGCCTTTGTTGCAAGTCTATTGAATAATTCATTAAAACACTTTCCAGGTGTCTCAACAGTTGTCTCTTGAATATGGTTACTTGTCTCAGGAATTATTTAGATCCTATTTATACTAATGAAACTTACAGGAAAATTATTTTTTATTCAGTGGTGGAATGATTGAAATACTATTTAAAAACACAGAGTCTAGACCAATTCCTTTAGAAATCTCCCTGTAAATTCAATGAGGATTTCAATAAATCCAGGGTTTATTAATGGAAAATAAAACAACAAACAGAATTCATATATGAACATTTTTGATGGAAAATGTGTTTTCTGAGTTTTCACAAATAGCTTCAGCCAAATTGAGTGGCTGAGATTCTGAGAAGCAGACTGAAGGACTGACTTCATTAAAAAAAATGGGAAAGAAAAGAGAGGAGAAGAGAGGACAGGAGAGGAAAAAGGAAAAGAAAAAGTAAAAAGGAGAACTACAACAAAACATAAAAAAAAAAAAACCTGGCTATCTCCTGTTGCATTGAGTTACATATATCCATGGGAATAAGCTCAGGCTGCTGAGTTTATCTTCAAGAGATGGAGGTGACCTTATCCCTCACTCTGGAAATGGTGAATAGTACAAGTGAGTGGGTAATGGGATAGCCTCTATCTCATGGAGATAAATTCAGTGTTGGTGGTGGTTTTGTCATATTCACCATGTTTCTCATGCTACCCTCTCTTTCTCAGCTGCCTTGCCATTGATCTCCACCCCTCTGACCTGGTCTTTCAGCTCTCTCAGTTACCCTCCCAGGTATTCCCAATGTTCTCTCTCTTTTGGCTTTTTGTGCCCTGCATTTCAGCAAGGGAAGACACTGAAGCAGAAAGAAAACATCCAACACTGCATACAATATCCATGTTTAAACGGGTTAATGTAATGCCTATCGCGTAACTTTATATTTCTTATTCTTTGCCAAATTGGGCAGAGCAAAGCAGCAGCATTGTGCTTTTTGTTTAGAGCTATTGCATGCAGAAATTCTCTTTGAACATACTGAGAGGCTTAGTTTTCTTAGGGCAAATTTAGCACTAACAGAAAGAGATCAATGAATTAATCACATCATTGAATAGCTTTTCACTCAGATACACTGTAGACTGCAATGACAGGTATGAAAATACAGTGTTGGACAGAAAAGGGTCTCAACTCTGAATAAGGAGACAGGAAATTGTCACGAACCATGCAAACTAAACTGCTCAGCACTTGGAAAGCAAAGCCAGGGTACTTTATAACATGTGTTCTGTGAAGTCTAATCCAACTTCTAGCTTAAATTTCTGCTGAAGACTGCTCCATTTGGACTGCAGCCCTACAAGAGCTCATGTAATACAAGCATGAGCAATGGTGTACTTAGGGTGGTCATCTTCACAACCAGTGTATTTTTGGTTGCTTTTCCTGTCATGCACCATAGCAGACACCTGGCATCACAGCAGGAAAGCTACAAAAACTGAGTGTGCTCAGTGGACAGAAGACATTTCACCATTTACAATAAATTTATCATCAACCTATACATGACATACAGCTACCCACTTATTCATTCCCAGACTATTATCTAGTTTATTATACTTACACATTTTTAATTTAGCCAAGCTTAACTGAATTTGGACTATGAATTTGGGAATGTGTGAAGCCTAAGTGGACAACATGACCTTACTCATTCATATGTATGAGAATGGTAATACAAATGCCAAATTTTTCTCTGAGGCCATATAAGTGTCAGGTAAGGCCACCATTCTGATCAATTATACAGCCAGGGACAGCAATGGAAGTGTAAAGCTTTACCTGTTGTGCTTGAAGTTGACTTAATTGTTTCACATAAAGTCCTTTTGTACAAGAGTAATGCTCATGAATGGTTGATATAAGAATTGTGACTACCCACCTCAAAGGACAAAAAAGCTCTTGGGTTCTGGTCTGTAAATCCAGTTTACAGACATGGCAGTAAACACACTGCTGAGGCAGTATAGGATATAGATACCTGGATGATATAAACACCAGAGGTTTAAAGCTACCACATTACCATCTGGAGCTGCAGGGGTCACCGCAGAGAGGGCATTTTTCACACGTTTGGCCCGAAGCCCCTGGATGGGTGCAAGCACATGTCCCACAGATGCATTCACCTCTCCCACTGCACAGTGTCCCATCCTCAGCAATGCAGGTGCTGGTATCAGTTGTGCAATTACAGTATTCACCAGTCCATCCACTGTGGCACCTGCATTCCCCACAGTCACAGTCACCATTGCCTGGAAAGACATTTATTATACTTCAAATCAGTTACTGATAATTCAAAAATAATCTGAAGGATGATCTTTAAAATTATTCTCTTTAACAGAAAATAATTTACTCTCTCCAGCTTTTTTTCCAAACATCTTTCTTTCTCTCCCAGAATCTTCAGTTTTAAATCAGAGAATGAGATTTTTGCTTATCCTTATGGCTGTAAGCCAGTGCAGCTCCATTCTCTTTACTGGAGTCCTCCATGCAGATCTTGTCACATGGCAGTGCACAACCTAATTTGTGAATATTTCCAATTTATAATGGCATGGCTGAAACCATTTTAAGTCTAAAGACCATTCATCACTAGTAATTCTTTAAACGGAATTGATTGCGACTGAATACACGATGAAAATACAAATTCCCAAGCTCCCAGCTGAGGGTGAGCCCACAAAGCCCTAAGTGGGGACAGCAACAGCAGCACTGAGGGCCGTACCTGCGCACTGCAGGCCGCGGTGCCTGACGCAGGAGAAGTCGTTGCACTCGCAGCGGGGCCCGTAGACCTTTCCGTAGGGGGACGGGTGGCACAGGCACTGCCCGCAGTAGCAGTCGCCTCTCCCGCTGCAGGAGCTCTGCTCGGCCGGGCCCCTGCAGGAGCTGGCACCCAGGGAGCTCTCGTGGCACTCGCAGCGCGGCCCCACGTACCCGGCGCTGCACACGCACACCCCGCACTCCAGCGAGCCTTTCTGGCTGCACTTGGGGCTCTTCTTCTCGGCCTTGGCCTGGCAGGTACAGCTGCACAGGGGATGAATTTCCATCTCCAGCATGTCGCTGAGCCCCACGGGTTTTATCTTGATATGCCTTCTGGTTTTTTCGCAAGAAGAGAGGCTAACAGTCACATTGAAAGAGACCTGGAAGAGAGAATGGGGCTGCTGGGAGCACAGGGTACTCTGCAGGAGGGTGCTCAGGAAGTGCATGCAGAGGACAGATCAAGAGGGTGATAGATACTGCCTGCTTTATGGTGACTTGTCTGGAGGAAGATCGTTTAAAAAAGAGCAAACTCTATCTTGGTGTCCTAAATTATATGAACTTAATGTCTTTGGAGAATACATTCTTCACTTACTGTATCTCCCACTTTCACATGAGAGCATTTCCTCTGATGTGGAAAAAAGGTCCCATTGTTACAGATGGCCGTGAAGGAGAGATTGAGCCCTTCCGTATCTCCCAGGATCTCCAATTCAACCTCAGACCTCAGCTCCTTCAAGGAAAAAAGTGTGAGATGAATGGAGTGATAACACTGCCATGTGCTGCCCCTGCTCCACATCTGTGGAACGTGGACTGTAATTTATCCTGACTTACACAGGAGTACACTCATCTTTGGCACTTTGTTTACAGAACTCTCTATTGCAAGAAAAACGGGGAACAAGCAAAATAAAGCAAATGCCAACAGACCCAGCTTTCAGTGGAAAGTAACAGTGGTATCACTTTAATATCTGCTATCACAGGGCTTATTTCCTGCCCTTCCAGGAGAACAAATTCAATGTTTTATTAAATCACCTTTCATAACTCTGCTGACTGATGCAGGTTTTAGGTCTGGACTTTCTGAGGAGTGGATTTGCATCCCTGATTGCATTGCTGAGTCTGGGCTTTTTCTGATTAACCAAATTGTGTCAATATTGCTCCCTCCCTTCCTTTCTTCTCACAATAGAAATTCCTGCTTCATGAGCTGTTTGTGCTATTTTAACCTGTATTCAACTACATTCCCATTATTTAAATAATTTGTTCAATCAAACTTCCATTTTGTGAGTCACAAACTGTCTTTCTGAAATCATTCATACTAGGTATCTACATTTTAAGTCTTCAAAATATTTTATAGCAACTTTGCTTACACAACCTTATTCCAAAGCCTATCACAGGCCATGGGGAAAGTCCCTGTGACTTCATTAGTCTGTGGATCCAGTAAATGGAAATTTTTCAAAAGTACCTCGTCAACTGCTGAGAAAACATCTTACTGACTTGACTTTGTGCTCATGGAAGTTTAATTGCTTGCAAAATACCCCCTGCCCTTCAATCAGAGCACAGAGAACTTGCTGACCCTACTTCTGTGAGTCATTCTACTAAAGGTAGCAGGTTGACTCAATGGAGTAAAGGTCTGGTGGGGTAAATCAAAGTAAAAATAGAATAGGTATAAACCTGCATAGACAAATCCCTGTCCTACGTACATGTTCTGGATTCCTAAGAAATTTGTCTTAGGGTTGTAAAATTGTGCCCTGGGCATCAGGTTTGTAATGCTGGTAACTTTGGATATGTCCAAATTTCCATTTCCCTTTGACTGGAGGTAGGTGTTTGTGTTGCTATTGAAACAATGCGGACTTGTCGATAATAATTTGTTTGCCATAGGCAAAAAGGGTCCAAAAGGACCCAAACCAGCAAATCTCTGGGTAAAGCTGTGACTCTGGGCATGTGTTTATGTTGCAGGATGTATCACCAGTAGTCCCTCTTCCACTAGCTGCAAAATTACAAAGTGCGAACGGAGTGCAACTGTGAGAGAAAATTAAATGCTGCTGAACACCAAATTGTAATACTTTGAATTCTGGAGTCTGTATTGGGTCATTTGAATGTGCCTTGCTGTTGTGAGAGATCAAACTATGCATCTTACTGCAGTGAAAATGAACACAAACTGTGATAAATTCAAGGTTTTTAGGTCCTAATATATGTGAGTACTTCTAATGATGTTTTAAAACTACTAAGCTGTCTGGCCATAGTTTGAGGACAAATAGCAGACAGTTAATAGCAAATAGCAGCTTTAAGCCATTCACAGAGAAACAAAATATTTTCTGAATGGAAAAGGCAGAGAAGTGCAACAAAAAATTTTCTGAATAGAACAACAGACAAAGAAGTGCTAAATACTTGTGCCATTCTGTTACCCGTCCTTTATAATACGTTATTTCTTTGTTCTCATTTATGTGTAAGTGCAGGGATTAAAAACTGAAAAAAAAGGCCATTTTTCTGAAATTTTAAATTCTTGGAATGGCTTTAATCAAATGGCCTGCTATCTGTCACAAAGCATTTTAGCCTACAGTTCTGCAAAACGAAGTTGTGCAGAATTCAATGCTAAAGAAAGGGATAGAAATATGCTTACAAAAGAAAATGAACCATACTTGGAAAGAACATGAGAACTCCTTGCAACAAATATTTTGACAGCTCAGACTTTCTTAACTTACTTACTTACTTCCTCTCTGAAGCTTTTATATGGCAACACATGGTGAATGGCATCAGCAAACCTTGTGTTTGCACAGCAAGTAAACACTCAAAAGGACTTTAAAAATGTTAAAAGATTTAGCCTAACTCTACTCCTGGGGGAAAAAAGTTATTTATTCTCTTGTGAGTGAAGAAGCAGAGACACAGGACATTGAATCACACTTCTGAGAGTATAATGAAAAGTTTCTAACAAAAGTAGCATTAGTTCTGTTTTGCATGTGATTTTCATCTGTAGGTCTCCTGTCATTTCCTTCTTCACAGTCTAAAAAAATTTGGATACCTTTACTCCTGTCAAATAAAGGGGGTTTTAGTGCTTCCTGCTTGGAAGATTTTTCAATTACAAAACAATAAGATTGTTAACCTTTAAAGTTAAGTGTAATAAAATGGGTTTTGGGAAATTTTGAGTGTGACATGTTGCTACTTGCACACTTCTTACATCTTTAAAGAAACGTGGGATTTTAAGAACGTGCATGCAGCTCTGGTGCGTGGTCCAGACATGCTGTGCCTGGATGAGGTTGTGACAAGTTATGGCCCAAAGGCAGGAGCACCCTTCCTGCAGTCACCTCCCTGCCACTGCTGCAGGGCAGCAAGCACAGAGCTCAGAGCTCCTCCAAACCCTGCCCATGGAGCAGATGAGAACAGAATCATTCGAAACAGCTCAGGAGCTGCATCGTGGTCACCACTGCCAACTCTGGGACCTGCTCTGCTCAAAGCATGCAGCAGCTAAAAAGGCAGCAGAACCAGGAGGCTGAGGACAAGGCAGAGGACATAACTGTGCCTTTGTATAAACCTTAGTGTGCCTTCACTGTGTACTGCAAGCTCTTGTGGGCTCCACATCTCAGGAGGCACTCAGGAGAGTCAGGGAGGGCAAAGAGATGTCAGATAAAGCTACCAAGGGGATGGAGCAGCCAAGGAGAGACTTAAAGGACTGGGAGACTAATTTGGAGAGAAGATTGCTGTGTGGAAAGTGTCTCAGTGACACAATATAATGAAATTATGAAGACACAAAGATAAGGTGAATGCAGAGCTGTTATTCACCAAACCCCACAACTGGGGAACTAAGGTGCACTCAGTGAAAATTTAAAGCATTAGAAGTAGGTTAAAATAGGAATAAGAAAATTGTGCCTTGACACAGTGGAACTGAGCCCCTTCTCATCAGAGAAGGCAACAGAAGCCAAAAATATCAGCAGGTTCAAAAAGGAGAATAGGGAAAAAAATCACAGGCCATAGGAACATAAGCAGATGCTAAGGAGGAGAGGCAAGGATTCACTCTTCACATTTTCAATATTCCAGTGAGGTAACTTATGGTACAGTAAAAGCATCAGGACACAGCACTGGGACAATTTTGGTGTGTTTTTTCCATTACTTAATTACAACAAAATGGTATTTCAGCTATTAAATGTAGGAACCCATGTCTATATATTAGACTGCCAGCTTGAAGGAATGCTGATAGGAACCAGATGTGACCAGCAGCAGGTTGGAATCCAGAAGTGAAATTCTATTGCTGCTCAAAGTTTAGCAATAACTTTGCTCATAAGAAAATTTCCTCATCCTTATTTATTACAAATTGTACAATCCCAAGATTAACCCTGAAGTTCTCTCCTTATATAACTTTTTATAAAACAGAGAATCTCTGGGTATTTTGCATTTCGTTTTAAAAAGTTGTAATTCAGCAATTGTATTGCCTTCATTGCTTTTATAAGAGTTAGAGGAATTTGGTTTCTTTCCTATCACTAAGACCAACGTAATTTTGGCACAGTGATGACTATCTTATTCAGTGATAAAAAGAAGAGAAGAAAAAAAAGTAAGGAAAGAAACAGAAGCTATTTGCAAAAGGTTGTTTGTCATTGTAGACAACTGGTAGAGCAGGTTTTTAATAAAAATGGGCTGAGACGGAACAGAGAAATCTATGGAACATCAGCGTATTTGTAAATTGATGTATCTGTGCAAAGATCTGTACAACTGCCTAAAAACATTGCTCTGACAGAAGAGAACTGGGCACCCAGGATGCATTTTACAAACAAAGCTCTGTAGAGCAGTGCTGTGTTTATGTTCCTGATATAATTAAAGTGTTTCTTTGTATTACTTAAACAAACCCGTTCAAGTCCTGGCATTACCTAAACAAACCCATGTTGGCTCCTATATTGCTCTTTCTGAAAACCTCAGAACAGCCTCACAGAGGCAGCATCAAATTGCTAAAGCAGAGAAGAGCACTGAGTACAGCATAGTGTTTTTTCCCCCAGATATTCCTGCAAAGCAATTGTCTGTCTGCTCTGGTGCCAGCTACCAACAGGGAGACTTGAGTCCCTGTTGAGATGTGGAACTGAGAGACCTGAATATTAAAGAAGGCTTAAGAGTAGGTGTAAAATACAGGAATATGAAGAAGGCAATGCAGACGACAAACTGATTTAAATTCAGCATTCCAGCAGAACTAAGGATTGACAGAAGGTTATAGGAATTTTGTTTCTGTGCTTACTTAATCCTCAGAGTGAACACTTCTCCTGTTAAGGTCAGCACCTAACACAAAAAATGATGTAATCAGTTCATAAAAGGAATCAAAGACATTTCTTTTTACCAAACTGCAAACCAAAGTCAAACCTGTAAACATGAAGGAAGAGGCTGCACTATAACCATCTTACCTGATATGCAGCAATGATCAGCTGGAGAATATTTCCAGAATCCTTCTGTAGACGTCCAACGGTAGCGCCAGGAATAAGCTTTGCATAATTCTGGAAATATAAAAAAATGAATTTAAAGCACAACAAAAGTCTAGGTGACAAGGAGCTACCAGCTAAAAAAAAAAACCAAACCCAAAGAAAGAAAAAAACCAAAAATAACCATCCCAAAACCCAAAAAAACCCAAAAACTCCCAACAAAACAAAAAACTTCAAAACAAAAATGAAGGAGCTGACAACAAAACCAAGTACATTGAAGCCAACTGAAATAAATAACAGTAACATTTTCAAGGATTCTTGCAGTCTGTATTGCACGTCTTAATTAAAAAGTCAGATGGTGAAGAGATGGTTTCATTTAAAATTCATTGAACATATACTGTTAAATCACCTCTATGTGATTGGAAGTTTGATACTATAGTATCCTTCAAGCTCTAATTTTTCAAATTTAGAGGGAGGATATGTTTTATCAACAGTTGTATTTCTCTTTAATAAAAATATCCAGAAACAGATTCAGCTGCTCTACTGTTGTTGCACTGCTCAATAGTCTTGGACCCTACATCTAGCAACTGTAGTCATTTTTTTTTAACTTTGCACGTGTATCTCAGTGCTCTGTGGCTCTGATGAATTGTATGTTGAATTTCTGTGAATAATACAGTGCCAATTTAGCAATTTATTTCAGTGATAAGTTCTCTTTTCTTTTTTGCATTAAATTGCACTGTGACACTAACATGATACTTGACAGCTAGGTTTTAAATATCATGAATTAAAATTTGTCCTGCCTGATGGTTAACTTCCATGAACTTCCCTTGCTTTAACCCATGCCTTTGGAAAACAACATGTTCATCTTTTTTAAAAAAGCATTGTAGCACTAGTTTTCCTTTACACGTTATCATATCAATGCTGTTATTTTAAACAAAAGGAAAATATCCAGAGAACTATTAATAAACATGGGTAATTTGATACTCCTATATCCTTCTTATCCTTCATATCTCCAAAAGCTCTGTGATTATTTGATGTATTATGTATGGAATAGTTATCATTCATTAGATTTCTAGTGCTATTGTAAATCAGTGGGATTAACTGCATTTTATGCTACAGCTGGCAACTTTGCATTCCTGACTCCTCCTGTGATTAGTGCTCTCTCAAGGATTCTTGGAATATTGAAACTCTGTGTTTTGTACATGTGGATCTTCTGAGAGAAAGGATTACAAACCTGGAATTTAAAATAAAGTCCCCTTTAATCTGTGGTATGCAAAACAAACAGCAGGGATGTGCTGCTCTGGTCACTTTGGTTGATCTCTCCTCTATGAACAAAAATTTTTTGCGTGGTGATACAAGGATGGTATTTCAAGCCCAGGCTGAGTGTGTGTCTCCAGCCCATTGGTTAAACCTCACCTCTTAGCAAATATTTCTGTTCAACCACTGCCAAGGTGAGGCAGATGGATGCTTTTGGGGTGTTACTATTGCAAAACATCCAAAGGATAAAATGGAATTTAGTCCTTTGGCAAATATTCATTAAAAGGGGAACTGGCATTTTATAGGGATACTCTGATTCATGTAAAAGAAATTTGAAAATTATGTATTTGAGCTCAGTGGGGTTATGTCTATATTTCAGCAGTGTAAATGATAGAAGAATTTTCATCATAAATAATGTGCCATGCCAAATATATAAAAAATAATTTGAAATTCTGTATGAGTGTGGAGACTAGAGTATTTTTAGTTCAATTTTCAGCAGGGCAGTACAGCACAGCCTGAAACCCTAATTTTCAACCTATTTCCCCTGTGAGATATGAAAAGAAATAATTAATCCAAAAAGAGTAATTTATGTTTCAAAAGAAGTGCTGCTTATTCAGGACTAAAGACAGAGTCTTTCCCTTACCTAAGTTTGAATACATTTTTAAAGAATTTTGCTTGAAAACAAATAATATCAACAATAGTAGCAACAACTTCATGAAAGCTTAAAGACTGGTGTTTTCTTTTGTACCAAAGTAGACTTCGCTAAAATATAATTATTATTGCCATATTCACAGATGCTTTTTGAGTGAATAGTTTTTATAGAATAAAAACATCCCCTGATGCTTTGGCAGGACTCAGCTGAGACTAATGATGCTAGAAGTTGGACATATGTGAATGTATTAGAAAATACCTGTTGTTTTTTTTTTTTTAAATAATTTTAAAAATAATCTCAAATTATCAGGGCTCAGTGTAGAGAATTTTCTCTCTTCTCTGGCATCAGATCTAAGTAATCTCTTGAGGTTATTGTGCAGCTTTTTAGGTGCATGGAAGGTTCAAAAGCAACAGCAGCTCTGTTACAAGCATAGGTGTTCTGTGCTTGTGCCACCCCTAATATTTTTGTGAGATAATAATACACATGTAAGCAGATAAACTGAAAATTCAGTTGAAGAGGATCAAAAATACTACATGATTGAATTATTTTTGGCAAAATTGTTGGGGATTATGCAGGGCTAGAAATACAAAATATATATTTGAGAGTCTGAGCACTGCACTTAAGACTAATGGAATCTATCAAGTCTATTTAAAGAGGTGCTTTCTAAGTCCTCACACTCAATTATAAATAGCAATAGTCAGTATTGGTATCTGATGTAATTAGAAGCTGAGTTCAAGTAGATTTGAGATGAGATATTTGGAGATAACCTTTCCACCTCAAAGGATAAATGGGAGGGTTTTTTGAGGGAGACTACAGAATCTCCACCACTGAAGCTTTTCAAGAGAAGTGAAACACCAAAACTTTTAAAGTCCTCTGCCACCACTTCCAGGCTACCTGAGCAGGGGCCTTACCACAAGAATAATTCCCATTGTCTTGCTTTGTTCTTTTTACATTCTTAAGCATAGATACTGGTCATTTACATTTATATTACAAATTCGCATCACAGAGATGAAAACATGGTAGTATTTATTTCCCTGTTTTCACTTCCTACATAGACTCTTTAAAAGTAATTATTGTTTGGAAAAACTGCACTGTGACACTTGTGTATGATTTCTGTACTTGCTTTGACTGATTTTTCACATCACCTACAGGACAAAAGCAGGCTATAAGAAATACAGCTATCCATTAGTGGAATTAGTGGATATATACTAATATATATATATAAAATAAATATTCCATTCGTGGAAGAAAGCAGTATTAAAAGACTAAATCAGCAGATAGATTATATTCAGTGGCATTATTATACACCCTGTAAAATAGAAGGTAATTGTACTTCCTTTTTTCTAACAAAGAAAGCAACAAGAGCAAACCATTCCCTAGCTGGGTTAACCATGATTTGTATTTTTTGTTAGCTATAAGCACTTGTTATGGCTCCCTGTTACCAAAGGGTGCCTCTTGGTAACCTTGATACTGACCTAAGACATAGGGATACTGAAACAGAAACAGCTTGATAAGAATTCTGGTGGCCAGCTTTGAGGATGACCACAAACTATTTCCAAGATAAAACACAGTGCCATCATCAAGAGAAATGTTTCTTTGGATGAAAAAAGGCTCTGTAAATCAAACAGTAGTTGGTATTTCCCAACTACCTTCCTAGAACAGCCCCTATTCATGAAGCACCTATTAAAAAATAACCTGTAAGGAAAAATGTTTCACCTGTCATTAATTTGATCTCTATTAAGAAATAGTTGAAGCCACTGCATTTGTAAGTAGTCGACTTCTACTGTTAACAATCTAAATTTTCATGATCCAGCTCAGTATTCAATACAGTCTTCAAAAATGCAGAGCAGTCAATGGTTCAAGACACAGAATGTTCCTTCCCTTGTCAAGGCTGTAATCTGAGAATCAGTTTATGCAATTTGTGACTCTTCTCACTTTTCTCAAACAGCTGGAGCATCAGTCTTACTCAAAACAACTCCATCCCTAGAATCAGTTGCAGAAGTACTTGGGGGTCTTCCCTTGGTTACACAGAGGACAGAAATAGAAAAACATCCTACTGGTGACTACCTCAAGGACTCAGCTGCTCTCTCCTTTTCCCTACTCTTTCTTTCCTATCTTCCATGTGGCAATCACAGCAGAGGAGCACCTCTCCTCATTACTGTACTTCTGGTGTTAATACAGAATGCTTTGCAAAGGCTTCTCCTACAGAAAACTGCTCTTACAGTATCAGCAGGATCATCCTTATTGGCTTCCTCTCAACCAACCTGAATAAATTTGGACAAGCAATTTCTCTCTGCTTGTCCCCTTTCACACAGCAGGGTGTAGCCAGGCAGCCAAGCTTAGGCTGCAAAACCCCTTATTACCCATTATGAGCTCTTATCTAGAATCTCTTTTAGTGTGTGAAGATCTTTTCAAAGGAGCAGGACTGGATAGAAAATGAAATAAGAACTGAAAGAGTCACAGAAATAAAGAAAAATGAAAAAAAAAACCCCGACAAAACAAGATCTCAGAGCTGAGCATGAAGATAACTGAATGTTTCAGGTTTTATAAAAGTGAGAAAAGGTTCAGCTCTCCTCTAGCCTTATAAAATACAAAAGGCTAATCACAATGATGACACTGAATAGCTTAGCAATGCATAGGTTGTCAATCCTTGACTTAAAGGATTAGTGTGATTCAACTTGAAATCTGATTTAAAAGTTACCTTAGAACACCAAAATCAATACATGAAGAAAGACTTGAGCAGAAGAGCTTTCCTCTGATATACAATTTCCTAGTTATTTTTATCACATAAATCTCTTGTAGAATTCAGTCTTTAGTTCTAGAATTACTATATCAGCTGTGAAAAAAGGTGAACTTTAAAACAAACACTGCCAAACTGAACATTTTCGTTTGCTCACCTCATATATGTGAACTTGCTCATTTGTTACAGCAAAAATTAATAGAACATTGTTTTGCACGAGTTTGTCAATTAATTGTCCAATTGTAGGATACTCCTGCAAACAAACAAAAGAGAGGCACATAAATCTGTTTCTTATGTGCTTTCAGTTCCTGTCTCCCATGAAAGACACATTCAAGTGATCATAATGAGCACTTTGTTCTCTGTGTAGTATAAACTTTAATTAGGAATACACATATACAGAATAAAAGTTAGCGCCTGTAATTTCCTCATGTTGTTTTTAAAGAAACCCCTCTGTGAAAAGTACAGAGCCAGATTCCACAGTGGGGGCTTTGGCTCAGTAGCATCTGTGTTATATATCCATATTTAATCCAAAGAACTACACTGCACCAGAGCAACAGTATTTGTCCTACAATGAACACCATAGTGTATGTAGTCAGTATTCTTGAACACTGAATCCTAAACTGGTAAGTTCTCATACAGGAACAGTATCCTGCAAATTCCTGAACTGGTCCTGAATTCACACCCTTTCAGGGAACATAATTAATGCAAATCATGCCTTCCCTCAGAAGAAAATACTATTTAAGTACTAATTATAGTCTAATTCCATGGGCTTTTCTGTTGTAGAAATTGTATTTTTTCTTTCTTTTTTCTTAGTTATAATCTATCCTAACTCCATACAAACACACTGTTCTCTCTTTATTGAAACATGCAGTTACAAATAAAATAGATTACATAAAATATCTGGATTCCCCAGCTTTTACACTTTTCAGTGCTAAAAGTGTAATTCACTAGTTTTCTAAGTTGTGTTAGTCTTTAAATTTCCAGAATGTGAGAGTGTACAAAATTTGTAGGTAATTACCAGAACAGTTGACATGGAATATTCATTATTGTGGTCCAAATGACAGTTCCCATCATTAGGAATAACAATCCCTGCCAGTTTACTGTCCATCCCAAAATGGGAATCAGCATCACTCACAAACACCAGCAAATGTAGAGAATCATTCCTCCAGCCAATTTTTTCCTGTTATTTAAAACACATCAGTTTAGCAAACTTTATTGCATCACAACATAGAAAAACAGAAAAAAAATCTTAAAAAAAAAAAAAAAAAAAAGAATAGCATCATTCTACTAAGGAAGTATCAAAGACAACACATCTCCTAGGAGAAAATGTTCATTCCATTGTCTTTGGCTAACATTTTGTTTCCCCATCCCTGTGTTTAGCAACATGGGTTGGCCATGCTCATGTCAATCTGCTTACTACTCTAAACATAGTTAATAAAAAAATATTTAAACAGAAAAACAGACACAGTAATTATAGTGATATTTGGGCTTATTTGTCCCTGGCAATTAAAAGGAAACTTAGACTAAAATATTGCAATATGCATATTTTACTTGTACAGCCAAAAGTATTTTCACACAAATTTAATGAGGCTCTTGGTTTGTGTTAAAATTTTTTGCAAAATAATCTGTCACTTTGAAATACCAACATATACTACTAGAAGAGATAATATATGGAATAATATTACACCTAGAAGTTTCAATTACCTTGCAAACAGCTGCCTGCATTATTGCATCAAATCCTCCCTCTGGAGTGTCTATGTTAGCAGAAATTCGCTGTCCTTTCACAATTTCATTGAATTTTTCAGCATCATTTGTAAGTGGCAAAACATTTTTATATCCAAAGGTGGGTAAGCACTCATATGGTACACTTCTGCAAGAAAAGTGAGACAGCTTATGTTATGGATAACAGAGGGTGAAAAATCACAGTGACTACTTCAGAAGGCTGCCTGGATTAGTTTGGGTCTTCTGTCTCTTGTCTGTACCTGAGAAGAATTAGTGAAAAACCTAAGATAATTAAAGATCATTCAGTATCTTGGGCAATGGAAAAGATCTGCATAAGGCTGGGAAATGCCTCCTAGAGCAGAGTAATTCAGCCAGCTACCAATGTGCAGCCCTTGCCATGCCTTCTGCTGTGCCTTGATCTCATATTTGGAAGCAAATTGGGATCTGTAGCTCCTTAATGGCACTCAGAGACAACCACCAAGGTGCTGCAGTCCTGCTGCAGGTTCAGAGACAGCTTCTCCCCATCACAGGTTAGCTAAGGGCTAGGGCAGCCAGGGGCTGGGGAGATTGCTAACCTTAAGGGGGGAAAAAAAGCAGGAGAACAGCATTGATGGCTAAATGAAACTGGTATTCCATGTTGGGTTTGCAACTCCTTAGTATAGTTCACAAAATCCTTTTATTTATATTTATATAAATTCTAAACATATATCTGTTCTAAAAAATGAAAGAAATTAAAGAAAAATACAAAACTACATGCCCCATATCTTTTTGTTAACACATTAAGTTGTAACTAGCAGCAAAAGCTAAAAAGCAGACTCACTCCCACATCCCTCTATCCTAATAACATAAGACTCAATAGAAAAATGATCAAAAGGTGAAACTAAACAAATCTTGTTCCACAAACCGACTCATTTACAGCTGGAAGAGGGGAGAGTTTCCAGTGAAGCAGCTGAAATTAATTTTAGCCTAAAGATTATGACAGTGTTGGCATGCAAACAGATGTTGGGACTTTCCCTGCCTACCTGCAAGGGTTGTTTATTTCTGCAGCTGTAGTTTTGATAAATGGTGAAACTGGTTTTTCAACAAAAGATCCAAACCCCAATCTAAAGTTGCTTGTCAGTTTTGACATCTCTTTGGAAAGAGTTGAACCCAGTTCTTTGATTGTATTCAGATCATCATCCATGGAAGCTGAAAGATCCATGAGGTAGTAGAGATCAATTGGATAATCTTCAGTCTGACGAACCTTGATTTGTATTGTTTCTTCATGCCCTGTTAAGGTCAGGGGAAAGTGGGATACATATCAGCACTTCTGTGCAGAAAACATGAGCAATGCCAATTTCTTCATAAACTTTAATATGGTGACAATTATCTGGTATTTTAAACCACCAGTAGCATTAACAAAAATATTTCAAAGATTATCTGTCAACCAAAAAATCTCAGATAAGGGTCTGAAAGATTAAAAGTAGCTCCAATGTTTGTGGTTTTTTCAAAACAGTTCTTCAGTAATGCCATAAGCATAGAATTAAAACTGATGTAATAATTTGAAAAAATATGAAAACTTCCCTTCAGTAGTATGCAGCTTTAGAAAGTTCAGATATGAGGCTAATTAAAACTAGAGATAGGACTTTGGGGTCCTATCATATCCTTAATAAATTTAAATAAAGTCAAAGTGTACAGAGAGATTTTATTCTCAGTTCCAACACTATGACCTGACCTAACTGGATGTCTCCTACTTTTTTTTATTCCAAATATTCTCCAGGAAAAATTCACATCTGAAGGACCCCAAGGTTCTGGAATGCTACCATAAATGTCACTGGTACCTTGTAAATTCTCAAAGCAAAATTTTATGCTGCCTCTGAGATACTCTGTTTGCCAGACCAGCAGGGGAGAGGCACAGGAGCTCAGCTGGGCAGGAGCCAGGGGCTTTCATCCTCTCCCTGCCACCTCATTGGCAAGAGAAGAGAGGAACTAAAAATACATATATCCTTTTTTTTTTATGATGTACCCAGCACTTCTGAAAATATTCTGAACTCAGCCTAGTTTTCATGTGATGAGTCAACAGATAATTTTGGATTCAACACAGGTTTTCGTCTTTATTCTGTCAAGATATTTTTTAGATTGTTCAGTCCAAGATGCTTCAGTGTATCTCACTGTCTGAAATAAACCTATGAACTGGGGCTTACCTGGTCGCAGCCTCAGAGTTAATTTCTGGGGAGAAATCTGTGTGACATCAGAACTGTTCTTCTGGTATGATGTAGTTAGGGGATCATTTCTGTGAATTTCTACTTCTGAAATGGGAAACTCAATGAAATTCAGCTGACATCCTTTGGACAAAAGATTTTCCAGGGTATCACACCTCCCATGAATTCCAGACGAGTCTGTGTAATTCTAATACAAACAGGAGAAGGAAGAGATGAGTTAAATGTTTTAACTGACTAGCCACAAGCACCTGCTCCACAAAAGGTCAGTCCAACTCAGGGAATGGAAACAAAGGTGCAAGTTTGTGCAAACTAGTGCAGAACTGGATATAGGTGGCACAGAAACCCAAATTTGCCCTTCATGGGTCATGTCACACAGGTGTATAATTAATGTAACTTACACCGACTTGTTATCCTGGGAGAAACTGCTCTATTGTTGGGGACTGGGAATTGTGCCACTCACTGCATTTGGCTTCTCACAGTACAGGGAATGATAACACAAAGCCCCTCTGAGACACTGGTTTTTCTATCACAGGATTATGCCACAAATTCATCAGTCTTTCCTAGACAGTTTAGAACTGCTGATTGAAGTACATAATTTAATAAAAGAAGTCTTGCTGATAATGAACTCCTGGACAACCTCAGACAAACAGATTGTGGGTACTCAGTGTTTACTGCTTCTTTTTTTTCTGACCTACCCTTTCTCCTCAGCTCTCATTTAACCTGTTCACTGAAGTATGCATCAAGTCATTGTTCCTCTGCCTGGTGCCCAGCAGTGACCACAGCCTGTCCCCACAGTTCCTCAGCACTAGTGGTGCTTTCAGCATCCCCACACCTAAATTTGGCCCAGCATCCTCCTTGACCTTCTGCCAGCCAGACGAAATCAAAAGCCTATAGATATCAACTGGATATCTCACAGTTCATTGTCATTGCTCAATTCAAAGCACTGATATGCATTCCTTTCCACAGCACTGCTGCAGGGTAGGTACTAACCTCACATGGTGGTGAAGTTAATGGTTGCTTTTGCAAAGAGGTTTCTGTGCCTTATTACCATTTCCCAGAGTTGTGTCTAGAGTTAAGATTCTCAAAATCAGTCAGCTGTCTCTTGGGAGCTGCTCTGGCCTGCAAGCCCTTTTGACCAAAGCCTGGGCAATGCCTGGCAGAATCAACTCTGAAACATTCAACTCCTGGCAGTCATGGGTCCATACCATGCATCTGCTCTTTTCTCCTAGGTCTGGGCAAGCAACCCATGGATCAGCCACTAAGCCACAAATATTCCCTGAATTCAGTCACTGAAAAACTTTTCATGCAAAACAAAACAAATTTACTTTAAACCTATTAAACCCAGAACTATTTCCAGCAAAATATCACCCTTCATGCCTGAAAATTGTCACGGATCTTATATATTTTGATGGAAGTGTTGAGGCACCTGCTGGGAACAGTGGTTTATTATTCTCCAGACTGAACCTGAAGCCTTTGCTCAGGCAAAACTCTCACCCACTGCTTCTTGAATACAGTACACATAAATTACATGTACCATTATAAACCTTTCACAGGGAGATCCATATAATCTCCTTTAGTTACACAGTTTGTAACTTTTCAAAACGTGTGAAGAGACAACCTCAAATTTCAAATACAATTACAAAGTGTGTTCTTATCCTACAGAAAACAGTGGTTTCTTTAGAGGTGCTTTTGTTTGCTCTGACACTAAAGCTCCTATGCCTTTTGCACGCTCGATCTGCTGTTTTCTAACAAAGAAATGAATGAGCTTATGAACAAAGAAGAAAAATTGTGTTTACTACAGTGAAGTCTTCAATAGTTCCACTGTTTTGTTTGTTTTGGTTTTGGGTTTTTTTAAATCAATAAATTATATTGGGCTCTTTTTTCCCTGAAAATTCATGGCAGTAGTCAAAATTATGTGATCCAATTTCAACAAAATCCTGTTTTATAGTACAGATATAAAAACTACTGCAAACACACGAATGTGGGGTCTTTTTGACCTCCATGGTAATATATTTTGCAAATGGCAAAAGACGTCTTTTCAGAATTTTTTTTAAAACATGCATTTCTTCTTTCTGAGCTATTTCATAAAGAATATTTTAGTTCCATGCTGTGTCATTTTGCTGTACCCAAAACCAACAAAAACTGTCAGCAGCAAAGGTGCAATCCAGAAACTAAAATTAAGAAGACTTTATTTCTCTAGTATTTCTGTCAAGTTTTTGGCTGTGATAACTATCTTATTAATGCTAATGAACTAAGAGCTAGAATATTTACTGTGAAGTGGGGAGATATAATTTAGCACCATTTATAGGAGAAAGTTTTAAAAGCAGAAATGTGAAGTCTCTTCCCCAGGGTTACACCAACAGTCTGAAACAAAGGTATAGGAAACAAATCCAGATATATTTTTAAGTCAAATGTTTTAGCCAAAAGACACCTATATCATACAAATTATCAAGCTGACATTATTGTCATATTTAAAATCAACCACAGGTTAATAATCTCTATATGGAAGTTTTACATCTGCAAACTTTTTCACTGTTGATACCTGCAAACCTTCTGTTTACAGTGTCTGGCTTGGCGCGTAATCTGTAAAATACAGTCTGGCCTCTGACTTTGTGTCTGGTGCTTCATCTCAGTGCTAGGGGTGAGCCAGCCCTCGGGCTGATGACCTGAGACACCCTAATAACACTTCTATTTCTGCCTTAGATTTGGAAGCTCGATGTTTTTGTGTTTTTTTCAAACAATAAAACAAACAAACAAACAAACAAACAAACATCCTAACAACCATACTATGAATAACAGACCATGTAGAGTAGATTAAATTCCACTTCTGATCCCCAGAAAGGCTTCACTAAGCACTGCATGCATTACAAAACCCTGGGCTGACCCAATTAAGTCAATACTTCATCGTCATTTGAAGTGACTACAAAGACTTCAAGTCTTACTTTGAAATTTTTTTTTATCACTCTACCTCTTGCAAACACCAAGCGCAGTGTGGTCCGGAAAGCAAACAATCTTCACAAGTCACTGTGCTTTCCTGAGAACAGGTCCCTGAATTTAAATCCAAGAAGATAAAAGGCTGTTAATAATATGCTGAATCATTCAATTTATGAAGAAACTTGTCATTTAGAGAATGTGGGTGGTGAAAAATGCACATATTTAGCCATATTTAGGATTACTGATAAAATTTCTTCTTAACAGGAGTTCTATTGGTAAAAGATTAACTCTCCAATAAAGATTAAAACCTCAGAATTGCTGGCAATTAACATACCTTCTTTTGCATGCTTTATGGGTGGCATTCACTTAGAACATGTTAACTTGTTCCCTCCAGTGCACCTGATAAAGTGTTACATGTTTTTCGGGTATGGTGCAGGTAAGTAATTTCCCATGTAGCCAGGGATATTAAAACAGCAGATTTATGCTCATTCTGTATGCTTTATATTGCTTCTCTCAGCTCTCTAGATACTTGATGTGATTTTTGTCCATTGTGTAACCACCAGAGAAACACTCAGCCATATGTATAATATGAAAGATTCTTAGCAGATCAAACTGTGATTAGTGAAAACAGAATTGCTCGAATGACTGTCTCTTTCAAACCTGTTGTGCTATGTAATGCCCACCAAATTGTAGATGAATTGGCAATACAGCCCTACAGCAGTCTGTCAAAAAAAGGTCATTAAATAGAAAGGAAAGATTAAACACAGAAGGCAGAAAGCTATTTTGTGTCAACTTCAAGCAAGAAACAATGCAAAATGGTTTTGAAATGGATCTCCCTGCCCCTGAGCCTTACCTTGCACATAGTTATTTCTTTGTAGAAATAGGAAACAGAGGCAAAGCAATTCAATCCCCATTCGTTTTCAGTGCTGGCTGCATGACAAAAAAATAATAGCTTGTTAATTATCGTCTGCATAAATGTAGAATGTTGTAAAAACCATGCATTCCTGGAGGGTATGTTTTCAGATGTCACGTACACCGGATTGAGAGGAAACTTCAGCCCCAGCGGGACGGACCATGAACAAAAGTGAAAACAAGGGCTACCTGGGCAGGTAGAGAGGACAAGCTGTGCACACAGTAACGTGAACATGGTTATCACTTCCTTGTTTTCCTGGACTCCTTATAAGGCATACGGGGAAAATTCATTCAGGTGAAGATTTCTGTCAGTCCCAGTCACTCTGGGTCCTAGAGCAACCCAGCAAACCGTGTTTGTGCTGTGCAATAACCCTTCTAAAGCTCCTCCAAAATAACAACTTTAATTGTGCCCTGAGGGGAGATGGATCACTGAGATTGCCAAGTGAGTATACCTGGAGAGAAGTAAAAATCCCATTTTTTCAGATTTCCTGACATGGAGGGAAACTCATAAAGGCAATTGTGAAGAAAAAAAAACCCAAACCAATCACAGATTAAAACTGAGGACTTTGCTTCAGTATTTCAAGATACCAAGTACATTGATTTTATTAACATTCCAACCTGAAAGGGAAATGCTGCAGTTGTGGATTTTTTTTAATATATAGAAGCAGGAATAATTTTATTCCAAATACAGTAACTGACTTGAAAAAAGAATCATGTCAGCTTTAACTCTGCCTAATAAGTGGCTGAATATTCTACAGCACAGAAGAAACTGCATAACAAGTTATTGCTATCTCTCCTCCACCTTCCCAACCTGAAATGAACGCAAAATATGTATTTCTTACCACCTTATTAAAAGGAAATAAAATTCCTTATTTTCAGATTTCATGTCTTCCCATCTTTCATGCTCTGCTATTGACTGTTTTAAAAATCTTTTTTTCATGATGAGTACTGTCTTTTCATAAGGATTTGCAATAATCAAAGTAGGGATGGGTCTGTATTAGTTAAATTCAACATGCCTGAAACATTCCTGGGCATTGAGGCCAACTGGCACAGAAAGACCTGAGTTTATTATTGCAAAGTGCCTATTAGGACCATTCTAGCAACCAAATTGTGCCCAGAAATTGTTTGCAGTGTTGATTGGAAGAGGTCAAATTCATGCCAGGGAGCATTTTAACAGTCTAATAGCATAGACAATGTCATTCCAGTGCCTGGAAATGTTCCCAGGCACATCCAATTTTGCTAGTATTTACACAGACTATGGGTAGTTTCAATAGCAACTCACACTGGATTACATCAGGACTACCTTTGCTCTGCCCTTGTGTTCCCACCCCTTTGCTCCTACTAGTCATCGTTCAGGTCCAAACACGCCGTGTCTCAAACTGATCCAACCAAAACCCAATCACCTTCTCTGGGAAAGGTGGAGGACTGGTTTTCATCTGATTTTGTCCCTTAAACCCTGTGGCTGCCCAGTCCAGAGTTCAAGGCAGAACTGGAGGGAAAGGTGAGAGTGTGTTAGGCTAAATTTAGCCCAGAGTAAGCTGTTGTGGAACCATATCTTAACAATTCTATTTACAGCAACATTCCTAAATCTCCTTCAACTGCTCTCTATGCCTCAGAGTGCCCTTTGCAAGGCACTTGTTCACCTACAGCAATTTACTGTGGCATGAAAAAAGCATTGATTAGATTATGTTCCCTCAGTTTGTGAAGACACAAACTCTGTGAGAATACTCTATGTAATTACATAAGGTCAAAAAGAAGTGGAACCAACCAATGGTGTTTGCTCTTGCTAAGAAAAGCATCCTCCTGTAATACACCACTCAAATATCCTACTTCCCTGGGTCTGACTGACATTGGTGTATGTGTCCTTTAAGATTGTTAATATGTCTACAGCCTCGCAGCCCTCTAAAACCCAGTGCTTTCTCTTTCAGTGTAGAAGGTCACCTTGTAGCTCTTAGGGGCTACTGACCCCTGGCAAAATAGCAACGCTTCAAAGCACAGGGCTTGGTGGCAGCGCTTCAGTCACCAGCAGTGTCTCAAACTAAGGACCAGCCAGCTGAACAGCTGCCAATTAGCAAATGCTTATTATTGGATTCAAGATATCAAACTTTGAAGTGTAGAGATAATTAGTAATGCAGTCTACAAAAAACTTACAAATTTTATTTGATATTATGAGCTCCCCGTTTGCTTGTGAGGTAATATTTTATATAGGTCTTGGCAAGAATAGCATGACTAGAGGCAAAGTGCTTGCTCTGAGTGAGGTGGCTGCCAAAGACTGTCTGAATTAAGCCTTTCCTGAATAAAATAGCTAAGTTTCTGCAAATTATTAGGAATCTCTTAGATTATTAGGAGCTCTATTAGGTCTCCCTGGATTGTATGGAGAGAGCAGAGAAGGAAATGAAAGTAGCAGAATTAACAACAAAGACAAGGAAAAAAAAATGGAGAGCAGGAACCTAAAAGAGGCCCTGAAAGAGAGACAGTGTGCACCAAGAGTAAACATTGAGCAAGGTAAGAATACCTAGACAGGAAGCAGACAGATGATTTGTGTTTTGAAACATCACCTGTGAAAACTAAAGGTAAGTTGACCAGGAAGTTCCCCTACTAGATAAATGCTTTATTTATTTATTTATTTATTGCTTTAATTATCACTAGAAGATAGAATCTCAGTCTGGAGTAGCCATGCTGATGTGGGAAGGATGTGTAAAATGCTTTGGGGTCATGGCACTACTTGGTTTGACAACAGGGCTCCCATTCTTCATAAGGTTTTTAGTACAGTCTCGCATCACCCACCCAAATTAAAGGCATTGATTCAATGAGATACAACTAAAAAGAAGTTTATAGCACAGAAGGACACAATTATGATTGTTTCCATCAGCCACTATATCATTTTGGAGAAAATTCTGGTCTCTATTAAATCAGAGTTACAGTTTTTAAATGACACATCAGAACAGAAAACATCTGTTTATCATTCAGTATAAGCAGTGCTAAACAATGCAAGTCTTCCCTCCATTCCTGGCACAAATATAGCCCTGACCTCTCAGCTTCACACACATCCCAGCTCTTAATTCCCAGTGATCTAGTCATACACACTCACACCCTGAAAGCCTGGAAAAATATGGAAAATTTAAAGTCTGAATGTCCCCCAGTTGAGTTGATTCCCAATATTTACAAAGGTGCAGGAAGGCACCTCTTGCACTTGAGAAAAGCTTTCTCAAGTTTGTGAGAACTTGAGAAAAGTTCTCCCTTCTCTGCACCCTTTTCCTCCTCCTCAATACATCTGGAAGAGGCAAAGGGCTGCACTCCTTAGGCCAGAGGCAGGTTGCTTTGTACATTAAACATCTGGTGACTTTTTTTTCTGTCTGGTTGGCTTCCCAATCAAATCCTCAAAGCTCCTGACAATCTCTAGTGGGGAATCAAAGTAGACTTTAAGACTTCAGTCAAACTTTTTAACCTGAAAGGTAGTAAGTGAAGATTCTACAAAAGTCTACAGGTTAAAACACTTCTCTCCCAAAGCAGACACACGTTCCATAGCTGCATAGTCAAGTGCTTCCATACTCTTGGGCCAGCTGAAATGGAAAGCATTTTCTTTGAAAAGTCTGCACAGAAATATATGCCCCAGCAGCCTGATAGACCCAGTTCCAAAGAACACCAGTGGCAGATATTTTAGAAGATGCCTGTCAGTTAGCTAAACAGTGAAGTCTGAAAAGAAATTCTAAGCTTGAAATTCTGATTCATCTTTAAGGAGATGATGTGAGTATCCACACAGTGGTGTGAGAGTATTGCACACAGGCCAGTTCAGCACAAGCAGAAACCACACACAAGTACTGCAAAGACACTGCAAGGACTGTCCTGTCTCTGTCTCTGCTGCAGTACAGATCTGACAATGCTTTAGGGAGAGCTGGCAAAAACATTTCAGGAGGAAGCAACAATCCCTAACAAACAGTTGTATTTAATGGGGAAATTCATAGTGAAGGTGAAAGTGACAAATCATCAAAATCAGAAACTTTTGCTTCTTCTTTTTTTTTTTTTTTTTTAGTTGATATATCTGCTCTCTCTTTCTTTATTAGTCAGCATGGTGGGACATGGGTATTGCTCCAACAGAAAATAACATCTGTTCAAAGAAACTGCTGTAAGCATTTGAGTCCTGTATGAGTGACCTGGAGCTTGCTGAAAGCAAAGATATGAACATACAGTGATGGAGTTGCTTCATTCCAGCTCCTGTGTTTTGGGGTGTACTAATATAATATCCCCTTGGGGGCCCATGACCAAAACACTGCCACAGAGCCCAGTGAGATGTGGTCTCTCCTATCCTCCAGGCACTGTTTGCAAGCATGGCTACACACGATGGAGGGCAGTTTTGGAAGAAGAGGAGGGGTGTCCGTAGCCTTTTCTGGAGGGTCACAGGAGATGGAGAATCACACAGAGGAGAGGAATTTTCCCCTCTGGCTCTGGGCAAAACAAGGTGTTGGGAATTGGTGACTCAGGCTGTGATTCATGCTCTGGTCTCCTCTTGTTTCCTGAGCAGCGTGCTGCTGTCAGAGGAGGGCAGGGAATGAAGTCAACAACCTGCCTCTGAACAAGCAGAGGGGCAGAGGAGGAAGGAGGAGGGACTGCTCTCCAGCTGTACAGTGAGCAGCAGGGAGGAAACTCAGGGTGTTTTCAAGTTGTATTCACCTTGCCCACAGCTCTGACCTGGCTGGTTCCAGCCAAGGGTGTGAGTAAATCTTTGTTCTCAGTTTTTTTGGCATGGGTGAGCAACATGAAAGATTTGTTTGCTTTTCTGATTTGAAAACACTCTCACACTCAAAGATAAGTAATCAGACCTCTGAACTGCAGAAGGGCTCGGGTGGAACTTGTAGGAAAATGGAGTGGGACTGCCAACCAGTCCATGACACTCAAGCTATGCCAGGGACTTCCACACAGCTCATCAAATCTCACCTTGGTTTGTGTTTCTTTTCTTGGTTACGTTACACATAAGAATGTGGGGCAGAGACAGCAGAGCAAGCTCAGTGCTGGTGGGTGATCACGCTGGGGATGGGAACTACACTGAGCTCTGACTCTTCAGACCCCTGCACTTTAGCTGAAGAGCTTTTCATAACTTACTTTGTTCAGATTAATGCTAAATTCAAACCAGACCTGCAGACCCCATCACAGAAGGGACAAGCCTGGCCTTGCTGTTGCAACAGCACCAAGGGAAAGGCAACCCTGTATCCCAGCCCTGCAGCAGGCCAGGCTTGCTTTTGGAAAAGGCTGTAAGGTTGGGTAAACACAATGTCTTCAGGCCTGACCACCCATATATAAATTCTAAACTACAGAGCTGGGATTAAATCACTTGTAAAAACTGATTCTGCTCTGGTTTTATGCATAGAAAATTATTTTATAGCTAACCTCTATAGCTACAGAGGTATAATGCTTTGCTAAACATAGGGCTTAAATAAGGTTATTTTAGAATAACCAAAACAGATAAGAATGCTTAGCCTACCCATGCAGCTGCTAAATACTGAGCAAAGTGGGCTCAGGTACTGCATGAAAGCAGCTCCATTTCTGAAGGCTCCCGGAGCTGTTCTGGCTGGGCCAGTTTGGTTCCATTTACAGACACCCAGCGCTCAGGCCACTCGCCCTCTCCAGCGGCTGCGTCTCTTTGTGAGAAAAGAGCAGAATTTACGGTTTCAGAAGCCTTCTGTGCAGAGTGCTGCCATCTTATGGCTACTCTGCTCCTCTGGAGTAGGAAAATTATCACTCTTAAACTCATGTGGAAAAAAGGTGATATTGAGAGTCCTATTACCTTTTAACAATATTTTGCTTTGTGATATTTTATTGTGTTTATATAAAAACCTTTGGAGATATTCACATCTTTGTAAAACTATTTATTCACTTATGTTATATTATTCACTTATGTTATATTAGAATTGTAATTTTGTTTGCATCCTTTTTTCAAATTCCATCTCTTACATTAAACAGAACATTACTTCCATTGTCTTTATTATAAGTTTGGTTATAAGCTTCTGAAATGTCAGGAATTGTTTGCAATATCTTTATCAGTGTAAATTATTACTGTATTTTACAAATCTTGCCTTATACTTATGCATTTCTTCCGAAAGCAGGAAGGAAATTTAAACCAACGGTGTCTGCTCACATGCAAGCAGGAACAATATTATACAGAATGATGAATGAAAAACAATATTATACAGAATGATTACTGCTTCTACAATTCTTAAAGTACTGGTCAGAACTGCTGATATTATATATCTAATAAACCCATGCAAAAATAGGAATATGTAAATAGAGCCACCTCTAAATAAAAATAAAATCAAACTAAATCAAATCCAAGTATTTTGCTGAGTAATACCAAAAGAACAAGGCAGAGCAGATTTTCTCTAACAGTGTTTTCAAGAGTTCAAAATTATTAATCATGTAAATGCTGTCAATAATATTAGATACACTGAAACCTTAGGCTTCTTATCTCATGTTTGTCATGGTCTAGTTTGACACTTAACAAACAGATTTATCAAAATTTTAAACGAATCTTTTAAAAAAGTTAATTCTTAACTTTCTGTAGCATGTCAGTATGACACGGGCCACAGAGTCATGCTTTCCATCGGAACCAATAAATCCACAGAAATTTCAAAAAATACTATTGCCACAGCAATAAAAAGGAGAGGGCACAACACTGCAAAGGATCTTATAGATACTGAAAACGTGTCCTTTCACCTTACACAGCTGTCTTAATAAACTTACGGTAATCCATCATAAGTCTTGTCAGACTGCTTGACTCTCTAGCAGAGAGGCACAGAGAAAGTGGCTCTACTCACCTTTATGCAAGAGCTACGTGAATTGTATCATCCAATTTGCAAGCAAATAGCTTCCATTTTATTGTGATACCCACACCTAATGTGGTTTGTCCCTGTCACTCTTACTAGAAGACTTTCAGAGACTTCGCTCTTTTCATGGCTGGAAGCTGCCTGAGCTCCAGCCTGGATGGACTAACTTCCAATATATATCCATTTATTTTAATGATAACATTGTCTGGCAACTTAAATAGCATCTTTCCTCCCTAGTATTTGCCCTGCCCTTCTTTCCCCTCCCCTTGATGTATTTTTAGAGAGCACTTGCATATCTCTCATTCTTTGTTTTAGCCTGTACTGCTTTTCTGCGTTTCCTTCAATGTACCTTCCTAATTATGGCTGGAAAAGGAAAAGTTGTGGAGCAAGGATAATTTTTGCAGTTTTGTACTCCCCATGGGATGCCTTTTGCAGCTGCAGTGTGCCTGGAGCTCTGGGCTTTGTGGTTTTGAAAAGCCTAACCCTAGGTGTAACCCTAACACTAACCCTAGGCACTAAAAGCAGCCTTGGGCTAAGGCTGTTGGTAAAGGAAAAGCTGTGGAACAAGGAATGCTTTGGCCTGTTTTGTGTTCCCCATGGGATGCCTTTTGCAGCTGCAGTGTGCCTGGAGCTCTGGGCTTTGTGGTTTTGAAAAGCCTAACCCTAGGTGTAACTCTAACACACTGTTCTCAGTACTCAGAGGAGCTTTGACCAGAGGAGCCTCTTATAATGGTGTTTGTACTCAGGTATTCCTTCTTTAAGTCTCCTACATGATATTTGAGGAGGACCATTTTGGCTTTTCCCATGGCTCCACCCCAGTTCTCTCAGGATCCTTCTATGACTGACCAAGACATGATGGTCTTCCTCTTACCCAACCAACTCACCACAATTTACAACAGAAATAATTTCTACCTCAATCTGGGTGTGATCCAGCACTTGCACTAATAAATTCCACCTGACACTTACAGATCTCTGTTCCTTCATAATTTTCTGTACTTTATCTTCACACTATTGTTTATTATTTCTTGCAAAATGCGTATGAAATTTCCAGTTAATGAAGCTGTAGATGTCAGGTTACTTTTTCCTCTGCCTTTTATCTCTCCTTTGTTTTGGGAGATCTTTAAAGTAAAACTTGATCCTTCACCTGAAATTTTTTTTTCTTCTTTGAGCAATTTAGGGTGGATAACAAACACCATTTCACTGTGGGTCTACTACACCTTGTTTATAAATTTTTCAAGTTTGTAAATGTTAGCTTTTATTTCTACAGATTCTTCCATTTTTCTCCAAGGTCTGGATCATCATCTTTACAGAAAAGAAGAGCATCTTTTTGGTTCGGGCTGTATCTACATAGTCTTTAATCTCTACCAGAGAGAGAGTACTTGCCACCTACCAGACTCCCTTCTATTCATGTGATAGGAGAAACTTTCACTTTTTCAAATATTGTTGCAGATGGTGTGTCTGCAAACTTGACGGATCTGACTGCACCCTCCACTTCCAGGTTCCCAAAATACCATTTTCACTGATGATCTGGTATGGTGGGGGATTTGACTCTCTTTGCTAACTCCTAATATTTTTATTTCTTTTTTAAGGATTTGTAAGGTGCTAGCACTCTTCATTGTCTCCTTACAGTACAAATTACAGATTTTTAAATTATTATTTAAATTTTAATAGTTTTGGAGCCTTCGTCTAATTAATATCACTAATTTCTTTAGGTAAAATACTTCACAAAGACAAATTTTGAGAAACCAGCTGGACTATTCTTGTTCATTCTTTCATTTATTTTCAATTTAATCAAGTTGGGATAACTTTAGCTAGGTTATTTTCTACAACCAGCTGCTCTATGTCATCACTACCTAACAAAGATCACCTAGAATAGCCTCATGGTAGGCCAGTGACTGCTTGCTGATGAAATCTGCCAGCTATTACACCCTGGAATAACTGGCTCTACTGTTATCAGCAACATTTGCTTTATACTCTATTTCTGACGAGTTAAAATCTCCTGCAGTGAGGCAATGCTTGGGAGCTTCTCTTTCATGCTTGCAGTCATCTGAGTTAGATCTCTCTGTAAAATGTTGTTCCTTAGTGGCCCTTCAGAAGACCTTTACCTTGTCATATTCCATTCTGCCCAGGCCACCTCTCTCTGGTTTTATTTCTGTTTTCTAAAAAGACTACACATTAGTTTAAGTGTGTTTCAGTCATAGATCACCCATCCACCATCCTTCACTAATCGTAGAAGATTTGGGGTCATCTTTTATGACAATGTGCAAATTATTTTTAAAGCATCACATCCCTTTTAGTCCTAACACTCAGGCCACACACACCACATTCCCACACGTGTCAGTGTTGATTTTGCCTGTCCATTTTTCTCCCATCTGATATTTCTTTCCCTGCTTTTCAGAACCAGACATCAAAATTGCTTACGAGTGTTCCCCAATATCCTCTCCTATTGCTTAGAATTCTTTTACTGATTATTCTGATGTGTGTGTGTGTGTGTGTGTGTATGTTGTTATCATCTATTAATTTGCAACATGCTACATGATCTGTTACACTATAATGATACCAATCATAGCAATCTTGGTTCCAGAAAATCAATGCCATGTTTGCTCCAACAGAGTTCATACAGTTTGTGTGAAAAATCCTCCTTCTTCTTGAAAGCTAAATTCTATACAACACTCCTCATAACACCAATTCTTAAGACATCTGCTGCTCTTTATTATCTTGCATGCTTTAACACACCCTCTTCAGGAATGAAAACCTGCAGTGGGAGCTTTTCCTTCAGGACAAGCCTACTCACACAGATTTCCTCTGGTTTTTGTTCTTTCCAGTGCTCATTCCTTTAGTCTTTTATCCTACAATGTGATCTGGTAAACTTATATTTCATCCCATAAATGATTGCACTGCCAGTGGCACTAAAATGGCCTCTCTTTTATAAATGGAATAAATAATAAACTGCATGCACGTTCTGTGTGTGTATTTACCTGGAATACAATCATTTCAGCTTAATACTATGCTCTAGTAGTACTGCTGAACTTATATTTCTGCGGCAGTTTTAAAATAGTTTCTGTTAAAATAAGTATTTTTGCATGAAAGAGCTAAAGTGAAAGCTTGTATATACTTTTGAACTTGAGTAGCTTTGTGAAATGTTTCATCAGTTCTCCTGGAGATATTTTAGTCATTGGGAGTTAATCATTACCTGAAATTATGGGAAAAAACCTATTCAAAGTCAGTCTACCATGTAGTGTTGTGTTAGGGAAGAAATGCAGACACTGACTCATAGCTGTCAGTTATTTATTCAGTTATGATGTGTTTCTTTCCAACATTATTTTTCTTCTGATCTACAGTAAAATACTGATCTGGTGGATGAGATTTTCTCAGTTAGAGCAAGACCCTGTCCACTCTAATCAATAGAGACATTTGAGTGTCAAACGACCAGAAGAACACAGAATTTTAAAACAGTACAAGTAAAAGGTAAAGAGGTCAATGAGTTAACATTAGTCTGGAAGGGGCATCTGAGTGTCCTCTAAAATCAAAAAAACTGTGCTCGGCAATGTCTGAGAGCAACAGAAAAAGCCAAGAAAAAATTCAAACAGGTCAAACACTGGTTTGCTCCCATGACCATGCCAAGTCATGGATATGGCAACAATCAAACCTCCAGGGAACAGCAGGCACAGGGCTTGGGCTGACACACAGGAGGTGCCTCACTCTGCAATGTCCATAGATATAGTCAAGAGCAAACTGGTTCCTAACTCGGGCGTATCCGATGCTACAGAGCACATTTTCTTTCTATACTACAAAGCCAGGAAAGCTCCCCTCTAGCTGTGTAGTGTGTCAGCTTTCTTGCATGTAGGGAAAACAGAAGCACCTTCTGCCTGTGTCATGTTAATATGAATATTAGACAAGATGGGCACACGTTGTAACAGTCAAAAATCATGGTAAAAATTTGAATTTAGATTATCTAGTAATAAGTGTCAACACTTGTGGAAAGTGCCTATTTGTCATGTTCTTATGATGTCACAATTTTCTGTCTAATTTTGTGAAAATTGATCAATATTCTCAGTTTTAAGCAAACAGAGAAGTAAACAAAACCATTGCAGTTTTTTCTCAGACTGTGCTGACACACAGCTATTCACAATGCCTCTGCATCACATTACTGATGAAAACATTCATTTTTACTAGGTCTCCTACATCATCAGTTTGCTCAAGGGGAGTAATGAAGCCTATTTTTCCTTCATCCTGAACTGATGTTTATGTTCTCATACGTTACCATCTGATTTGTCCTGACCACTTGAAAAGGAGTGTTTTTCTCTTCTTTCCCTGCCGCTTCAAAATTCCCTCCTAAGTTTATTTGCTGTGCTTGTGGGTTGAGCAATGACAGTTTAATTTAGCTCATGCTTCTGAACTTGCATATTAAAGAATCTTTCAAGAGTTGGCTTTTTGCTGACATTCTTCCAAGTTCATGGTTTTTAGGGTGCATCATTTTCTTCATGAACCTGGTATTGTGCTGCTTCTGTTATAGTGAAGCTTGAGGAAGGTTGTTCCTCAGAGTAGTTTCTCTCCTCTTACAACTAGAACAAATCCAGGCTCAGGGTCAGACAAAGCATCACAAGCTCCAACCTGGGCAGCCTTCCTGGCTGAGGAAATTCCTCAGTGCAGTTCTTGTGGCAGAAATCTGACAATCTCTATCTGTTTACAATGTCTATTAACACTCTGAATAACAGCACAGGCACTGCAGAGGCCTTGACTCTATTCCACAAGGATGGCAGGTAAATATTGCCAGAAAAATAACAGTCCACTGTCAGGAGCAGGGGATTTCCAAATCTGAGCCTGAAAGCCTGAGTGGAGGACAGCCAAACACAAGAGATGTGGAAGCCAGAAAAGGGTCAGAGAGGGAGCAAAGCTTGCTGAAGCTGATTTTAAACAACCATTTGATATATTGGCTGTGGTTGTAATATCCACCACTGTTGGATGAGATTAATTGCTGCTAGCATGGTTCTCAAGGAGGGAAGAAGCATCTTCTAAGGATGCCAAGGTTCATCATTCCAAGTGGGTTTTCTGCCCTGGGGAGAAACGGCAACATTTGCATTTTCTACCCCCAGACAGTTCTGCTGAATGAAGAAAAATCAATCTCTCCATGATCCTCTGCAGACACAGCCAGGAGGCTTCATCATATCAGTGCCATTCCTAAGTAGTCTGGTAGAGCCTCATTTCAGGGGCAGCTAGTGCTAAATAAAACCTCATTTGGTTTGACTCTACCTCCCACACAAGTGATCTGCAGAAGGCTGAGGATTGCCTTAGAGCCTTCAGGCTGTCTGGCTCCCAGCAATGGGAAACAAACCCCAAGGAGATGCCTATCCCCAGGTTCACAACTCTGTACTCCAGGAAAAGGATGAGATCCACTGCCAGAGCACCACTACCTCAGTTCTGCTCTGCTAAACTCTATCTGCTTTGGGTGCTACTGGAAAAAAGTGCTGAGTACAGATAATAAAATGGCTTTATGTTTTCTTATGTATAGGATACCAGAGAGCAAGACAGATCAGAGTTTTGAATACCTTTGAGAGACTAACCAGGTCACAGATGTCTGATTTAAGAGGCATATTCCTATCTTCCTAAACTTTCAAAAAGAAATATTGTTAATGACAGGACTGGCATTTCATGCATTTCCCCAAGCTCCTTCACTCTTAACTGATAGCATGAATGTTTAATTAAAGCTTTGGCAGAGAAGTAGATCAGCACTGCTGTATCTTTTTCCCCTCAAGGCGAGCTTCAGCAAGCTGATGCAGATTGCTTGGTTGGTGAGATATATCAATATTATAAGGCACCATGTATCAGGCTGAGCACATTAAAGGCTGTGTTAAATTTTAACATAGATCATGAATCGCTTAAACTAATTCAGCTAACCAGAATTAGTATGAAAAGTAGGAGTAAAAAGGGGCTGGTTTTTGTTCTGGTTTTATATAAGCAGGAGGATGAGGCACCTGAGCAAAGGTTCATATACAACAACAACTGTAACTCTGCTCATGTAGGAACGATTCAGACATTTGGATCACAATGCAGAAAGATTTTCATTTTCATTTTGTTGAAAACCTCATTATAGCTTTCTGAGAATTAAAATTTTGACAGCTTGGTTTGAGGGAGCCTTTTAAGACCATCAACTCTGATATAAAATAAACAGTGTATATGAAACAAAACTTTTTAAAATAAGTTTTCTCTGATGTCTCCTGAAGAGAGAACAGGAAATGTTCAAAGTGAATGCTGCCTTAATTAGTTTTTCTCTTTTTCACCATTTATTGGCATTGTTAGCTAAATTTTCTTACAAAGCTGTTCAGCTGCTAAGTTATTTTGGGTTAAATCACAAACATAGTCATTGAAGTGCATTGAACAGTCTTTTGGCTTTACTTGCACAAATAATGATTGTATGCCCTTCACAGCATGATAAGTATTTACATGATATTACATACTTTGGGCAATATGTCATCATGATTCACCATTCTTTATCTCTATTTTTGCTGATTTTGCTTCTTTTATAGCTCACCTCTGTCTAGACCAACACACAACTCCTTTTAAACACAAGCTTAACCACACCTAGACATGCAAGCTCAGCTGGGCAAAGAGGTGATGTTTTCATCAGATTAACAGTTTGCCTTTCTGTTTCAGCAGCACAGAAATAACTTTGTCCTCTGAAAAAAACTTCCTTTTTTTCCTCCTTGTTGTAGGATGTGCATTGATGAAGCATCTGACAATGACGTTCACTGAGGACTATTATTAAAAGCACTTGCTGCAATAAGTTTACTCATTCACTTTCTGCACATTCTTGGTAAGCCTGTGGTATCTCAGAACCTGTGCCTGTCACTGGGGACAGCACAGAAGCACTCACTGAGCTCTGCCAGAAGGAAAGGCACGGCTTTTGGCATTGGGAATAGCAGTAGCTCCAGAGTGAAAGACCATTGTTCAGAAGTGGCACAATCATCAGAGCTGGTGGCACAGCAAAAGCAGCGCTGAGAGCATTGCAACCAGAGATGCAAGTAACAGGTCTATTCATAGCCCTGCTTTTCCCCAGGGGATGGCGTCTTGCGAGCGACTTCATTAACTGCTGACAGCAGACAGACTGCGCCGCGCTGGGAGCGAAAGGGAAACACTCATCAGATGGCCCCAGCCACAACTGAGGAAACGCACAGAAGAGATAACTGGCAAGCGTGGTGCTTTCCTGGCTGTTCAGAAGAAGTTAGTCACATCCCTGAATGCAATGCTCTGTTTCTTTTCTTTCAGCAGGGCTCTCTTCTTGCGCACAGAGTTGCTCTGCACAAAGGGTGCTGCTGTCGATTCAATGCACCCTTGGAATCTGCCCAGGCTGTAGAACATGGCATCTGAATTCCAGATCAGTTGCTAGTTGTAAGAAAACACCCCAAATATCTTGGCGTTTGTTTCTTTTAATAGTCAGGAGAAGACAGCCACCAAGCCTTGTTACCTGTCTTTCAAATCCTTGCTCTGTGTGACCACCCACACTGTCAATAGAACATCCCTCACAGTGTGGCCAGCAGGATGCATGTTCTCTTTGGTGTCTCCAAGGCATTTACTCACAGAACAGGGTCACACAGCCCAAATTGCCTGTATCCTTAAAACCAGGGATCCTCACTCCATCCACAAGTTTAAAAACCTCCATCCTTACTGAACCAGCTCTGAGGTTGTTTGCCTGCCCGTGCTGTCCACACTCAAAAGATCTTACTAACAGCTAAAGACCTGAAACACAAGGCTTTCTACACATAGGTATTTCCTCCTGTGTGCCAAAAATGTACAGAAAAACATTGCCTTACCTGCTGCTCCCCAGTGCACTTGGACATTTCTCGTGTGCAGAGCAGATTCTCTGGCACTGCAGACATCCTTGCACTGCAGCCCAGCTTTCTGCAGGATCACAGAGAGCTTCTCTTTTTCCACATGGCAGCTGCCTTGCTTCTTACCAGCCCTGGAATCAAGCCTCTGTTTTAAAAGCACACCACCATCCTGCTCCTTCAAACTTCAGTTTTCTCAGTGGATTCTCCAGGCTCACCAAGTGTCTGTGTTTCAAACATTAATACTTTGATTACTGTCTTTCTTTAGCAGACTTTCTACTCTCCAAACTCTATCTCCTATAGAAAGTCTGACAAAAACTGGCCTAAAATGCCATTAGTCAAAATCCTGTTCTTCCCAGAGGAAACACTACTGGTCCTTCATAAGTAAGCAGGCTATTTATAGGAATGGTGACAGTGTGTCTAACCCCATGGTACAATGAGAATGAGGCAGTCCAGACAAGACAGGATGATAGAGGCTGTTCATAAAATCAAAACTGGAATTCATGTGCTGTACGTCAATAGGAATTTAAGCAACCACTTTCTTTTGCCATTTCAGAAGGAAGAAATAAAGGCCCTCTTAGCACAGGGACACACAGCACATTGTCACTGGAATAATTCATCCATTATTTTAAAGAATAATGTTGAAGTTCTGTATCTGTTATAATCCTAATCTCCCCTCTTTCCACAGGGCAGTGCTTCCACCTCACAGGCACCTGCTTTCACACTTCCCAAAGGAGCTTCTTCCTCATAAACTGCATTATGTGTTCATCTTAATAGACATAAAACCAGGTTCTTTGATCTGAGCAGCAAAATACAATTAGTTTGGGATAGAGAACAGAGGAATCGCAGACAAGCCCCAGACAAAAGCAGAAATGGCAGGGAGGCAGAATTACCTTAGGGAATGCACAAGGAAGCATCAGTGCCAGCTGGGTTACAAATCAGAGCAGCAAGCAGCTGTAACACTCTTCTAAGGAACTGGGTGGGAAGCCAAGCATAAAGAGCAGAGGCAGCCCAGTGTTCACATCATTTCCCTGGGCAGTAGTTGAGGAGCTGGGGGAGCACTGTAAGAAAAGAGAAAAGACATAAAAAATAGCCAGAGATGAGATGAGGATCTAATGTTGTCTTAGGAATGCATGTAGTTGAGAATTAGAAAAACCTGTGAAGAGGCAGGGAAATGACATTCCTTGGAGTGGGGCTGGAAGCTGCAGTGCCTGGGGCACCCTACAGTGGCACAGTGGGCTCAGCAGGCCACCAGCCCCTTCCTCATGGCCAGGCTGCCCTGATATGGGGGCAGACCCCACGGGTCCCAGCTGAGGACCCCTCACCACCAGTGCTGACACTTTTCTCTCTCCCCACAGTAATAAATAAAGCCACCACCCCATCTCTTCAAGACCCAAATAGGAAGATAACCAGCTCCTGTTCCACCCTGTCTCAGTATGCCTGGCTGGGGCATGGCCCTTTGGGCTCGTGCATGTAGGTGAGGAGGCAACAGCACCCTGTGCTGACTCTGCCCATGCTGAAGCCCTGTGGGATGTGCTGCCATGGAACTGACACCCTGTACTGTCCTGCCCCCCACTCCTGCCTACAAAGAAATGCAGCCCCTTAGCAAACTTCACCCCTTTGTGTCTGTAGGTGACTCCCAGCAGCGAGCTGGTGGCACAGTTCCTGGGAGTCCCTCAGAGGCTGGGTGATGTCAGGGGCTGCAGGGCACCCCCACAAAACTCTGCCACACTCCAGCTCTGCTCAGCCTGTCCCTCTCCCGAGCCACCCTCAGATGGGGCCTGTTGAGCTGCAATGTGGCACTCAGGGAGAACCACATCTGGAGAAGAGCCCAGGGAGGGAAGTCGTGGGGATTGGTGGAGGTGGCTTCTTCAACATCAGTGTCACCCATGACTGTGTTTGCTTTTTGGCAGAAAGTTGCCTTGGGCCAGAGATGGCTCCATGTTCAGTCCAGCCTGTGCTGGGGTGTGAAAGGACAGTGGTGGAAGGCAATTTCCTGCAAGAGCCTCAGCTGTGAAGGTGATTCAGAGGGGAGGGAGGAGGGGAACAAATGACAATCAAAAGAGCCTCAAGGAGCTGGGCACGGAGTGGAATGAATAGGCAAAGCAGTAAAACCAGATTAGGAAAAGTAGGTTATACTGCAAGAGAAGAGTCCCTTAGAACAGGATGGAAAAACTCACAGAGCACAAAGTTTGCTCAGAAGGAGCAGTGACACTTGTGGCCCCCTATAAACCCACATCATGACTTTTCACTGATGAGTCCCTGGGAGCTGATTAGGACCTAAAGTTGTAAATTGGCTGTTGTAAATTAGGAGGCCAGAAGTGCCTGGAGAACACGGACACAGCAAGAAAGCCCAACACGCTCCCGCAGGCAGGCCCCAGGCAGGGTGGGCAGCACCTCCCTGCCTGCCCCTCCCCGGCTGCAGACACAGGCAGGAATGGCCTGGGCAGGCTGGGCCTGGCACCGAGCAGCACGGTCCTGATGTGCCCAAGGGCTGATGGCAGCTGGGGAGCACCGGGGGAGGGGAGGCTGAGGCTGGAGAGGGGCTGAGCTGTCCTGACAGCCGCAGGTGAGAGCAGCAGGTCAGCAGCACCAGAGAGCTCCCCTGCCTCTCACAGACCCAGCCCATGTGCCAGGTGCTGAGGTGCATTTATAGATATGGACACAACACCAATCAGAAAGAACTTCCTGAGCTATCAGCATTGATGTGGCACTAGGTCTGTGACAGACTAGGGAATTCTATTACATACCTCTAAAAATGAAATATAAATAGCTACAGAATGGCTTGCTAATAGTAAATAGCAATAAAACTTCTCTACCAAATTTTAAAAATCACACAAAAAGAGAAAGACAAAACTCTTCCCTATTGTGCTTGCCTACTACACACCTCCCAAAAGACATGGCTGGATTTTGGCCTTGATACCCGGAGGAATATATTGCTAATAACTAGAACTGAATTTGTACTTAGGCATGTAATCCATGGAAAAATATTACCCAGGTTGTCTGCAGTTGTAGCAACTCATTACCATAATTTTCATTTTTATTTTTTTCTTTATACAGGCACAGAATTAAAAATCAATTTCCTTCTTAAATAAAAATCTGAGGCTGGATACATCCCACGCATAATTCTGTAATTTCAGATTCTTGTGATTGATTATTTCTTCAGTAATCCCTAAGGATCTAGAGTGGAAAATTTGAAGGGAAAGAAGATGTTTGTTAAACACAACTATGTGTGCCTTAATGCACAAACAATAAGTAAGACCAGAAAATATTTTGCCTGCAATAAAATGCAGACTCCCTTAATCCCCAGAAATTCACTGCTTTTCTTCAGAGCAAACATTTATTGCTAATGTACACTGCCCTGAACTAGGTAAAACTCACAGCTGCAAGAACAGTGGTGGTAAACCAGAGCACCAGACATGAAATGAACAAAACCACGTGTTAAGTTATTTTTGAGAGGCTCAGTGAAATTAAATGTTGTCATTGCTTAAGATAATCTACCTCACTGACTGTATTAAATTTGCCTAGATACATCTCTGAGAGCAAAATATGTAGCTGCCTGGCATAAAACATGGAGATACAGGAACCAAACAAGCTCCCATGAGAGAACTTTATCAAAGCAAGGAGAATAAAATCCTTTATACCCCTCTTATACAAAATTAAATAACAGAAACACCTGACTATTTTATGGGAGAGATTCACCTGAGATATATTTATTCAAGGCAAAAAACCTGAGGCCTATGTCCTTGAACATATTTACTTAATCTTGGTTAAACCTTTTGGTCAAACAAGGGCTAAGTTAAGTTACATCACTTTACATCCTGAAGGACAAATTTTGCCTTTACTTGATTTGTAGTTATAAAAAATGCTGGAGGTAGTGATGGAAGCACTTTTTATGTTTTTACTTCTGTTTCAGTGTGGCTTCAATCAGAAACAGAATTTTGTGGTAGAAATTGAACAAATATCATACATATATATACAACTCATACCCAGAATTTCAACACAGGCAAAGTAATTCTATAGCAGCAGAGGTAAACTTTGCACTGAAGTTGCTAGAGAGGAGGCATGACAGTGGGGGTGCACTCAGAGCATGGTGCAATCTGAAAGTAAAGAGCACTTGAAGAGTGTATGGACTGAGGAGGGACTTTGAGAGGCTTCAGGAGAGGATGAGCTTTGTCTCTGCTGAGAGAACTGCTGAGCACTGTGCTGGGGGGAAATGCAGGCAGCACTCAGGGTCTGCCCCAGACCAGCACAGTGCCAGAAATCACTGATCAGAACAGGACTGAGTAACTACATGAGTTTTATTCTACCAGTCATAAGCCTGAGTGAAGGGAAATGCAATGTAGTGCTAATAGTCTCAAAATATCAGTAAGGAAAATTTAGATCAGAATGTTATTTTCATAATTAATAAAACAGGTAACAATTGTACCATGCAATAAATGGTTACAGGTGTCATGTAGGATTATTAAAAACACCACAGATAATTTCATTACAATGCTACAATTGCTTTTTAAAAAAAAAAAAAATTCTTAATTCAGTAAAATACCTGAATAAGCCAGAATGAGCTTTGTTATGCTCATTATTATGCTCAACATTATGCTCAATGTTATTATTATAATTAATTAATTATTTTAATTATTATTATTAACAATAATAATAATAAGGCTGCATAAATGAGCACTAGTGTTTAAAAAAATCAAAGATATTAAATTCATTAATAATAGAGCAACCCTGACAAAACAGCTAAACTTCAAACATGCTTTTTTCCTAGCCAAATCAATTTCTGAAAAACCTTACAAGGTAAAGGATACACCACCAAGCCTTTCATGCTTTTTTACAAAAATTATGAAAATAAATTATCATTAACTAATTTATATGTATTTCAAGATGAATTATATTCTCTTTTGCAGTCAGCATCATATATTATTAAGAAATTTGTTGGAAACACAGGGAAATAGTTGAAAAAATTTTTTTTTTAATTCATCAGCTGAGTGTACTTTTTAATATTATTAACTGCAAATTAGAGTGATAACAGGAACAGACCTAGAATATGTGTTCTGAAGCCTTTAATGATGCATTGCACTACTTACCATTCAGGACAGACCTTTCAATTCAGAAAGTGCTGAATGCATTACCAGGCCCATTGTCCAGAACCTCTGCCAGACATATCAATCGTCTCTATTGTGGTAATAAAGAGATTCCTGGCATTCTGGTATTAAGAAACCAGAAGTAATATATTAGTTTTACTTTACCTCTGCTACTTAATAAGGAGCACATACAATAGAGCACACACTTCAGAAGACTATGAAGATAGTATCCTATTGAATGACAGACTGTCTGCTTGATTTACATGAAATACCAAGTGCTCGTACGAGAAAAGGTTAAAATTAGATTGACGAGCAAATGTGCTACCAGACTGCTGGCTGACAAATGGCAAAGTTATGCCAACGTATTACTTATTCTGGAGGCGCCCAAGAAGCAAGCAGGAGGATAGTAATTCATGTGCTAAAATATATTCACATTTAGCATAAACAAAGAGTCCTCAGGGTCTGCAACAGGAACATATTAGCTACATACAATTTATGCCAACCAGTAAGTCAGTGGAACAATTTCCTTATTAGATATGGAATTTGAATGACTTGTATTTTCTTAAGTCAAGAGTGGGCTGCTCTACTGTCATTTAAATTATTTCAGAATAATGCCCTGATGAATGACTACATTGTTCTTCCAATAAATTGACTGTTGTGCTACATCCTCCTTCCTGCTACCAGCCACACAATGAAAATAGAGATTAGTCATGTAGCTTTTCACAGTGGCTCTTGGATTATAGTCTGGCTGCTTCTTGGTCACCATAAAGAGCAGGCTAGTTCAGTAGTGGTGACTCCTTTCCCTTTTTCTTTTCATTTCAGAAAGTTCTGCTGAGATCCACGCAGCCATCCATACTAAAACTTGTTCCCTAAAAGATGTGACCTAAGGAAAAAATTTGACTTGCCCAAATAAAGGCAGTTTGAGCCTTAAAATTCAGCAGTGAAGATTCATCACAAAGTGACCTTCATGCTCTGGGCATGTCTGCCGGTTTGGAAGTAAAGTTTTATGATTCTATGGGTACAAATATCAATCCATCAGAGATACAGGGCACCTCTGCAAGCATCAGCTTTAATGATTAGAAGCTGGATTTTTGTGATAATGAGTAACAATCAGTCAGATGAGCCTAAATTTTGGTTTATGAACTAAAAACAACATTCCGAAAGAGATGGAAAGAAATTACTGATGCCTGCTACTTTTTAACGCATTTTACACAAATTAACTGATTACACTGTGAAAAGCTGTTACTGTATGAAGTGGACAATGCAAAACTGTATCTTTCTCCCTTAGTAGCTGATAGCAATTCTGCAGTTTACTCTTCTGGAATTACAGGTTGGCTATAAAGTGACTTTTTCAACACGTGAACATGAATCAAAAAGGAATTTACAAAGCAGACAATATGGGCTGAATCTGCTCTTCATTGGAACAACTTTTTGATATTTTGTTAATATGAAATTTCATTAACGCTAAAGCTTTAACAGACCCAAACCCATTTGCCAACCTGTTTCCTTAGGGAAAAGTGTTCTCATGTCCTTTCCAATCGCCATGACAGACAGTGAGTTAGGGGAGGGAGTTAATTGCCCCATTAGTCATCACCTTGTCAGGATGACTGGCAGTCAGTAGCCTTCAGGCTTGCATGAAAAGCTAAAGCCAGTTGAGATCCTCTGAAGTCTGGATGGGAGAGACACCTCTGGACCTGCTGCCCCTCAGTGACACCTGGAAAGCTGGTCCAATATTTTATGCCAGGTCTTTTATATGTCTGTTAGTTCCTCTTCTTCAAAAACTCCTGTCAAGTAACAGGGGAGGGGAACAAAACAGAATTCCAGGTTTGAACCCCATCAGGTTCTCTTTCTAGCCTCCTCCTGCAATACCTTTCTTGCAAGCCATTGATGACCAGAGATATACAGGAACAATTTGTTACTATCTAAAATAATCCACTAGGGTGCAAAATGGCCTCTATAAAAAGAGTAGCCATTTCTGGAAAAATCTCTGCTATAAAGTTATGATATATTAAATAGAGTTTACCACCAGAGCCTTCACAAGTAGCTGTTGGAAGCAGTTATTAAAGAAGGTATTAGGCTAGATTCAGATCTTGTGCAAACAGTTGTAGCTCCTGTGAGTATGATCACACTGACAGGCTGGTTTCAGTCCTCTAGGCAAGAGAGAGGCAAAAAAGTGAGAGACGCTAGCAGAGCATCTGCTAGTTAGATCAAAAAAAGTCTGTCTTGTTGGCAGAGCTATTGTCCTTTGGTCACACCAATCCTAATTTGAGTCCTGCTTGCAGCAGCATATAAAACCTGTGACAAACATAGTCATGCTGACATTGAGCTGGATGCCAAGAGAAGATAATCACAAGTACTTGAGACTGCAAAGAAAAAAAAATTAAAACCCCAAAAACAAAACAAACAATTCCAAAGCCACACACAGGAAAGGAAAGCATTCAGGTCTGAAACTGATTGGAGGGAGGGGGAAGGGAGGAGTGGAAATTATGTCTTTTTCTCCCCAGCCCTAATTCAACACTAAAAAAATCCTCAAAAATTGCAAACACATGCCTGGATCAGATCTTTTTCCAGAAATTCAAGTCTGTGTCTGTGCACTGTTTAGCCTAAAGCTAGGGTGTATGCAAAACAGAGAAATACTTTATATTTCCAGACTTACAGTATTTTTATTCATGACTGTCTGTGAACTCTCCTACTTGTTCTGATTGCTCTTTGGGTCTTTTATTGTGCCTGATACAGCAACCTGGCCTGGTCCAGAAGTGAATCATCTAATTACTTTGAAGACTGACAAAATCCCGGGCAGAGATTAACAAACGCTTCTTGTAGTCCACATCTAAGAGCAAGTCTGTGCAGGTCAGAGCCACTGGCCAGCCCTCAGGCTCTGGTGATGAATTGCAAAGCTGTGTCCAGCAGAACCAGAGGGGAGCACAACAATCCAAAATGCATTGGCAACATGATTCTCCCTGACCAAAAGGGATGCTGTAAAAAGCTTCTGAGATCTGAAGCACTAACTGAAGCACTAACTATCCTCTGTGGGTTATGGTTAATTATTCATTAGATTCAAGCTGTGGAGATAGAGACAAGCAGCAAAAATATCTATTTCTGTGGGCCCCTTCGCCCACTTGCCACATCTGCATTAGTCATCTGGATTGATATGTAAGAAGCCCTCTTTAGTGATCACTGACAGGTTTTCTTGAATGAACTTTGCAAAAAATGAGCTGCATTTTCTATATCACTTTAAATACTTAGAATAATTTTGGTTTGTGGTAGGGATTTTTCATTTAACCCCCAAGACATCGATTTACTTTCACAGCTTTATCTACTTCCTGAGAAGGTATTTGTTTGTTTTACACTGTGTTTGGATGAATATACTTTCAATTGTCATGACTCTCATAAAGATACAGCAATAATAAAACAGATGCTCCCAAGAGTACGTGAAAATAGACCGGCTTTGAGCTAATGGGAAAAAGATTTCTAACTCTGGTCTGGGTTGAACCTTTGCAGGCTGCTTGACTTCTCCAGAATTCCCTTGCTGTTTGTCTCCTTTTGTCTTCATCTGTCAGTTACAAGCTACTTACCAATTCTCCCTGATCTTGCATGGAGTGCTTGTGTTTCTGGTGACGTTGTGGTTTCTATTAGATTCCTTATTTTTCCTCTCCCTTGCCTGCAGTGCACTGAAGGTATCCTTATGTGCTTCATTAAGAAAAAAACCCTAGTTTTTATTTTCCTCTAATAAAGACAACCCTCTTGTTATCTTAATGAGGACTAAAAACCTTTTCTGAAATGCGAGCAGTTGCATTGTATTGTGCGAAGGCAGGATGAGGTTTTGCTGTTAATAACAGGTAAATAAGCGCTTGTGATAATTTCGGTTTATCCCGGTGCCCTCTGGTGGCTGCACCAGGAGCTCTTGTTTAAGCTCCTGGGTAAAATCAGCGCCTGGGGGAGGCTCTGCCCCCTCTGCTCCTCGGACAGCACCGACAGCCAAAGGCGGCAGCAGCGGAGAGAGCCCGAGTTCGGCTGGCACAGAGCATCCCCCGGGGCTCTGCTCCCCTCACTCACCGTGCGAGTCCACTGCAACAGGGGCAGCCCCCACAGCTGGCTTTGCTGATGTAGCAGGACACTGCTTAGGAAATTCATTGCAGGCGTGAAGCAGGGCAGCAGCACGCACTGCAGGGCTGATCAGATGATCCCCACTTGGAAGAGATGAGCTGTGTGCATATGTGGACTGTAATAAACACAATGGTATGGTTTGTCCTGAAATGTTTTTCCAGAGACGACTGGCTAGTTTCATCTGCAAAATACTTTTTAGGAGAGGAATTTCTGTAACTGCCTGCCTAAGTTTGGGGCTTTTTTTGTTTGTTTTTTAATAACTGAAATCCAGATTTTTAATGCTGTTATACAAAATTCACCCTAGAATAGAGGGTAAGGATTGCTGTTTCTAGAGATGCTGCAGCAAAGCCAGAGCTAGACCACTCTTAAATATGAGCAGTTTACCTAGAAACAACTTAAACCCCAAGTGTTCCCACTCTTGTGCACAAGCTTACTTCCCTACTGCTGGCTTTGTTCCATAACTCCTGCAGCTCAGGGCACAGTGACTTGCTTGAATGCACAAGTGGCAAAAGGCCTTTTGCTGTGTGAAGCCTGTGAGCTGCTGATGAGCTGCCTCCTTCCCACTCACGTCAGAAGCCTGTGCCTACTGGCAGCTGGAACTCGTTGAAGTATGGAAAGTGAGCGGAGCAGGGCTGAAGGAGGTCAGGAACTGATGGTCCATGCAGCTGCTAACTTCTGGAGCATTTCATTCTACTGAGCTGCACTGGCCTCTTAGAGCTGTTTGAAATCTAGTTTTCATTCTGTTCTGGCAAAGACAGCAACACTTGGAGCTCTTTGAATACCCTTTCTTCCAACCGCATTTGAATGTTTTCCTGACTCAAGAAAGACCTGGAGTATGTCAGCCCTTACTGCAGCCCCCGTCCTGTGCCTCCCTTCCCTCTCCACAGCTCCCTGCACATGAGAGCCCAACTCTGCTCCAGCCCAGCCGTGTAACCTTGCTCAGAGTTCTGGAAAAAAAGCTGTGAGAAAGTCTGGAGAAATAAGAAAGGTAAAATTATAGAGAGAAGTAGAGCTAGTGGGACAGGACTGCCTGGAGCTTGAGGGTATAGGAGAGAAAGCAGCAATATGGAAAGGGTATAAAATCCAAAGGAAGAAAAGAGCAAGGCAAGTCAGGAAGCATCAGGCCATGCAGTTTCTTGGGACAAGGCGCCCATGCCAGGGGCACTGATGGAGCTCAGCAGAAGACAGAAATGTGGCAATGTTGAGGGTCTGCTCCTGGGAGCTGCAGGGACTGACCCTTCCCCTCCTGCCCAATGTCTGCCTGGCCAGCAAAGCCACTGCTGGTACCTTGCTGGGTGAGCAGATTCATGCTCAGCCCAATGGCTTGTGAAATCCTTTCTTTTCTGTGGGCTGGTCAATAAATAACTGCTTCACGTGCCTAGTTATGCATATTCTGCTTACAGATTATCTTTGAGACTGGCTAAAGATACCAGAACAAATTGATGCAAAAACAAGTTGGTAACAAATGCCTGTAAATACATGTTTTGGTTTCTTAATATTCACTGGAAGGCAAAAAAAAAAAAAAAAAAAAAAANNNNAAAAAAAAAAAAAAAATCTATCTATCTATCTATCTATATATATATATCTCAGTGTTTTCTCATTGGTACGAAAGTATTTCCCATTGTGAAAAGGCTGAAGCACACAATAGAAAATTTTCAAATTTTCTATTTGTATTTATCCCCACTTGGAAAAAGCTAAAACTATTTACCAAAATGTAAAATTTACTCGTATATTTTCTCTTGGGCTTGTTTTAAATCATTGTTTTGTTCCATTACCCTTAAGTGCTTCACAGACATTGCTTAAAACCATCATCCCTGTGTGTGAATTTCAGGTGGTTAAAATACTTGGGAAAACTTCTACTGCAGATGACTTCTTTAAAATCAGCAGAGTGCATGTGCAGAAACCATCTTAAAAATATTATTCCCCTTGCTAACACTTGCATGCAGGGCTCTGAAACAATGACCCTACTCAGAAAGCTGCCTGAGCAGGCTGACCCAAACACCTGCAGGGTGCATGCGGGAAGTCTTTAGGGTGCCACATACCTTCATTCCTTCAGTTCTCCAAAAATCTCTTTGTATTGCAGTGAAGCTGTCAAAAGAGGTCAGTTTATTCAGCTGAAGGGAGACCAACATAAAACAACAGAATTCAGAACACCACTGATGTAGATACTGCGTGAGGGGATAGTATTGAAAAAGGCAAGATAACTTAAAACAGTTAAGGCTTGCTTGTGGAGAAGCTGGCCTTTCCTCTTGGACATGGAAAAACACCCCAGTAGTATTTTCCTGTGATATGATTTCTTCTTTACTACAGAAACGGGCCGAACAGATTTCTCAGATGGTAGATGTGGTTAGAGCTGTCCTGAAAAGGAAAGACTGACTCATTCCACATGCAGGCTTTTACACCCTCCCTCTGATCACTGCATGGTAAATCTTTGCTGCTCTGACATCAGCTTGGCTTTTCTTAGTCACTGAAAGAGAAGTTGCCAAACAGAATAGGTTTTGTATATCCTAACCCCTATTCTGGAGAGAATTAATGGACTGAGTCTGAAAGCCAAAAGCCTCAGATTTGTTTGGGTTAATCAATGCCAGAATTTGTTGGCGGGGGAAGGATACAGATGATCTTTCACAGTTGAAAGAGTACGTCAGTGTGGCAAGCCTTTGGAAGGTAACACGTCTTAAATGCCACCAGACAACACAGTGGCTTTCACAAGAAGGCACTGATGGACAGGATAGATTAACTTATTCCAGCATGTGGAAGTTCACAAAAAATTTTGTAGTGGTTGACCGCAGCAAAAGGAACAAGTGCAGTGAAGTGTGCACAGGAGGAGAAGGAGTACAAACCCATACAAATATTCTGGCAGATAAAATGCATTTCTGATATGATGTTTCTGTGGAAGATTAGGTGGCGCAGTTTTAGTCAATCATGACTTTGTCTAGTATGGTGGAGGTATCACGGCATAAATTAAAGCTAGAAGGCGAGAGCAAGACAGCACTTACTATTTTTTCCCCCTGAAAAGCTAACACAGAGTACCAGCAAAGTGCTTTAGACTACTTTGACTTACTCTGCTCTGGCCCAATATAAGCAGTCATTAGCAAGGCTCACTTGCTCAACAGTACTTGGTTACACTGCTTGTTAATGCATTGCTGGCACTTGTCATGCACCTGCCCAGAGTAGCTAATTTAGAAAATGGAGAAAGATAAAAAATTATGTTCAGTGCCTAAAGAAAGGCTACTTTGTAATCACAAACAACCAAAAAACAACAGGGTTGGTGCATGATCTTGCACAAAACATATATATTGGTACGCAATCATCCTACATGAATCTAATACTTACCCATATTTGTTAATAGGTAAAAAACATTATTAACAGTAGGTTTGCAAGTAGGGTTCAAAACAGGTTGTATGCAAGAGAATGGAGTCAATGCTGAACAAACTAGTTGGTAATGACTTTTATTATATACAATAAAAGTATATTACATAAAGACATTGTATTACCACACATTACCTGATAGGAATGATACACACAACCTTATTAGATCAGGCAAAATATACTAACCTGAAAAAAGCATTCATTCTTATCAAATATACCAAGAGAGCTAAGTTTATCATAGGAATAATTAGAAAAGTAAATAGAGAGATAGAGAGCAAAAAACATTTCCAGCCTGTATTATTCTATTTACATACAGGTTTTGTGAGGAGTATTCATACCTAATTTAAAAAGAATGCTTATTAATCTGAGATTAATTCAGTATGGTGATGAACTTCAATAATATAACAAACCCTTTTAAACTTTTCTGCATTCATCTTCTCATGCATTGCATTTGGGACAGGCAACATACTGGGCCAATATTTAAATGACCCCCCAAATGGCTAAATGGTATTGTTTTCCAGTTACAGGAGCTGAGTGTTTAGTAGCACAGTGTAATGGCTTTTTCTATCCATTAATCACAGAATATTCTGATTTGGAAGGGACCCACATGGATCATCAAGTCCAACTCCCTGTCCTGCACAGCACCATTCCCAAGGGTCACACCATGTGCCCAAGAGCATTCTCCAAATGCTTCCTGAACTCTCTCAGGCTTGGTGCTGTGGCCACTTCCTAGGGAGCCTGTTCCAGTGCCCAGCCACACTCTGGGTGAAAAACTTTTTTCTAATATCCAACCTAAACCTCCCCTGACACAACTTCAGGCTGTTCCCCGGGGTCAGTTAGTGCTATAATTGTTGAGGATGTCTTCATTGCATAAGCAACTGTAAATCAAGTTTCCCATTCCCCAGGTGAGTTGCTTTGCCAGCTCCACTGGAAACACATTTATTCTCAATATCTTGCACAAGTACTGCCTGACTGAAAGCTCAGGCTGTGCACTGCCAGCAGCATGGCTCCCCCTGCCATCCCCAGCAGGCTGCCTGGCCTGCCACGGCGCTGGCAGAGCCCTTGGGATCCCTCAAAGTCAGGTGAGCAATGGAAAGAACTGTCTCCCAGGCTGGAGAGGGCTCTCCAGAGCAGCACAGCCTGGGGTTAGCAAGCCTCCCCTTTGCCTATCAAGCTCCCAGAGCAAGGAGCAGGAGCCCTCTGGATCACCCAGCTCTGCTCTCTGCTGCTGAGTGCACCCTGAGGTGTCCAAGGCCAGGCCAGAGCCCCTCTCCTGCCACACACATCAATCCAAAGCCATGTCAGACCATGCAGTTGGTAAAGCATTTGGCTGAGCAGACACAATAGTTTGACTCTTCCCCTCTTGCTTTCCCAAGCCTTACTTTGGTCAGAGCAGTCCTCTACCTGATACACACCACCAGCAGTACTGATCCTGCCAAAAGGATAATAAAATCAGAGATTACCTTTAAAGAAATGCAGGGCTTAAAGATGGCAGCTGGAAGGCCAACACTGGAGATCTCCTTCAATCCCAGTGAAGTGTCAACCCTGCTCTCCAGAACTGGGTGTTCCAACACACATTGGGAGACAAAAGCATTTGAAGGCAGTGATCCTGTGCCATGAGCTACCAAAGTGACCCTCCACCTCCAACCTTACCTCAGGAAAATGGCATTTACAGCCTCAGCACACAAGCCTGGTTACACACAGCTCCCTGTGTGGGCTGACACACAGCAGAACGGAGTTCTTGCATCCAAATCCGACATCTCATCACATATTTTTCACATATTTTTTCCTGTTTTGTTTGAAAGAATTAGTGACTTTGTAGTGTGTGTGAAAGAGTTAAAATTTGGTTTTGATGAAAGGTAGAGGAGAAAAAACCCAGGCTTTCAAGCAGAAGGCAATTCCAAACATTTCAAAATAAACGCAGTTTTACCACAACCTGTTTGGGTTTTCCCCCAATAAAGGAAGGTCTGAAGGAAAAAGACGATGCATTTTCGTTTTTTTGGATCTTTTTTATTCAAAAGTTTTCAAAGAAATAAAACAGAAAAAGCTAACAATCTAATCAAATTTACAGTTCAAAAATGTCTTTTGGCGTTTAACAACAAGTCCTAGGAAACAAAACTACAGAGTTATCTTGAACCGGACAAATAAGTTACCACTGGCAAGTTTGTGGCACTAGTAAAACAAAAATAAAAAATTAACTCTCTTGATCATATAGATATCTCTATGAAAATCTTTTTTTTTTTCAATCTGTACAAAAGGTCTTTCTTCATAAATTAATTTTTTATAATTTAATGGCTGTCTACTATGTGATGTTTAAGTAACTGATTATTTCTTTATGTACAGAGGTTAAATTTCCCAAATCTTACCCAGACAATGAGTATGGCACTTAGTTCAGACATTTCTGGCAGCAACTCTTCCCTCCCTCTAACACAGCTATCATACTGCAGTTTTTAATTAATGCAAAAATAGCAAGTAGTGAGAGATCCAGGTTTGGAAAGTTACCAAATACAGGCAAGGTGCTGCAGGAAGTCTGGACTTTTACAAAGCAGTAATATTCCAGGGAGCATAGAACCAATAATACCACAACTTTTTAAAAAAAGAAAAAACAAAAACACATCTCTTATGACTATGCATTTCACTAGAATCTACACTTCTCAGAGCAGCAATTTACTTTTGAAACTATGAAATGTCACCGACATCTATACTCCAATACTCACACAAAATTTAAAAACTAAAAAATACTTGAAAGAAACAACTGCTTAGCCCTAGCTCCTGAGCTAGGATGATTTGGTCTGTGGAAACAGGGAGGGCCAGCAACCTGTCCCAATACAAAAGGAAATAAACTTTGAGGTAGATAACTGATCATATACAGCTGACCAGAGAAGTACACAGTTTTGGAAGACAACTTAATTTATCATTCAATTTAAAACATATGCAATTGTAATAAAAAGCTTTAGTAGCAGTGAATTATCTAATATGTGAAGTACAAATAACTGTGTATTTATGAATCAGGAATTTCATAGTTTCAAAATTGGTTTTCTTTACACTTAACACTTGTAGTGATGATGTAAAGTGTGGCACTGCTTGGATCCAAGTCTTCCTTCATGCTTTTGTGTCCATACATCAATTAAAATTATAAAACCTAAATGCAAATGTACAAAAAAGGCACATTCTCTTAACCGCAAACTGGTCCGGCAAAAATAAAGAGTACAGAAGACGCAATGCTGAGACAAATCAGAATTATTGGTTACTGGCTCTTTGTTCTTTGGTAAAGTTACCTTTTAAAAGTGCCAAGTCTTTTTATTTTTATTTACCTACTATAGAGAGCTAGTACCCAATCAATTATGCTTCTACTTAAATCTCAGCATATGTTTGAAAACGAGTCCTTTAGCTTTTGCCATTTTGCTGCAATAGCAACTTTTCTGTTTGCTACCTCTCAGCACAATCCTCATCCTAAAGCACTATCATTAGTATAAAGGAAGGACAAAAACATTCGGTGATATCTCCACCCCAAACTCCCTACTCTACCTATGCTAAAACTAGAACATCAAGTTAGTTTCTGAAAAAAGGCAAAAAAAGATTTTACATTGCATCATACAGCAGAGTTCCTAAATCATTCAAACTACCAGAGGGAACTATTGGCATATGGCCTTACAAACAATTTATACTATTAAAATTTCCCCAGTCAGAAAATGTGTTTCACACAAAACATTTTTTCCCCTCTTGCATTTCACTACCTTACATATTATGTGAAAAAATCATTAAAAACACTTACTACACATTAAAAAAGCCAAATTTTCAGCAATTTTTATTGACTACCTTTAAAAGCCCTATGCTGCTGTTTTACAAGGCATAATAGACCAGCTCATTTGGTCAAAGCATTCTACACCATTAGTTTGGACTACTTACTGAAACAGCTACAGCATTGAAAGATTTAAGGCAAATTGGAATTTATAGAAAAGGATAAGACACTTCACACTACATTAAAAGAAAAACAGAAAGCTAAGAGACCAGACACTATAACTGCAACACTGCACTAAAGCAACACTCACACACTGCAAGCACAGAACATCATCTTAGATGTTTTACTATTTTAAACTTCAGAAAATCCATTTCATACAAAAAAAAAAAAAGATAAAAAGAAACAAACAAAATAAAAATAAACCAAAACACAAATTCTGTCATGCACGTGAATAAGTCTTCGTGGTCATCTGTGCATACCCAGAAATTTGAAGGTTTTTTTTTGCGTCATAACACTTGATAAAAACTTTTTTTTTACTAAAATAAACCTGTTCATGGGAACAGCTACTAGATGAATTTAAGGTTTTTCTTATGCACCTTATAGAACTTATAGCAAAAATAGTTTTAGTTGATTTCATTATAAATAACATTTTCAAGAACCTGTGCAAAACTGTCAATAATTCCTAAAGCACAATTGATCAGTAAAATCCATGATTGTTTCAGCCTTTGCACCCTTCTCCAGGCCAGGTCAACACTGGACATCTGTAACACAGAAAGGTCAGAGCTAGAGCGGAGTTACAATCACACACCTTTTTCCTAATGTAGCTGTCCACAAAACTAACTAATTTCCTATTTTAGACAGCTGTGAGAAGGCCAAATGAATCTGAGTAAAAAGCTGGGGAGTAACACAGGCAGCACTGCAGGTGCTTGGCCCTTCCCAGGATAAGGCTTCTGCTCCACCAGGACAGAGCTGCGCCGCATTCCCCCCTCTCTCCCTAACAACTGCTCAGCACACAGAGCTCCCAGGGGAACTGTGAGGCTGCACTCAAAGCTCTTCCCTTCTTTGTCCTGTTGTTGTTGTTGTTCCTTTTAATCCACCAAAAGTGGTTGAGTGTGTTACTCCTGTGCCATCTCCAAGGCTCTGGAAAAGGAACAATAACTTTCTTTTGGTGCAGCCTCAACGAGGCTAGGTATGACATCTAAGACAGACACAGCTACTGTGCCTCCCTGATGGTAATACTGAACAGCAAGTCAGGGCTCATCAAATTTGAAGGCAGACTTCTTAATGTACTGACTTATATATGCCACATGGATTTAAAAAAATACCCAGCTAATGACAAAGAAGTTTAGACAATTTTTTAATTTTTCAAAGCAAGGCAAAGTTTGGTATTTTAAGGCTTGTACATTTGTAGGTGCATATAAAACAGGTTTGGTTTTTTTTTTCAAGTCCCTTTGACTATTTTTCACGTAGGAGCAACTTTTTGAAAAGAAGCTATAAAGTTAGTAAATGTAGCTGCCAGAGGAAAAACACTGTGTATTTCTGATTGACTGCATCCACTCTTGCAAATGTGCTAGTTGTAATTTACCCCTCAAATTATGGGAATATGGGTACTGACTTTCAATAGGACATTCCCAAAAGTGCTGCATGTGCATTTAGAAAGAAGTTTCAGCTTGACAACAGTGACAAAGCCACAACAATCAAGAGTGCAGTGTTCCCTGTATTTAGGGCATGAAATAACTGTCGATTCCCTCCCCTTCACCTGTCTGAAACAAGACAAGTACCAGCCTGTTCCAGGGACAGAAATACCAAATGCCATGCTCTGAGGCTGAAATCAGCTGGGTAATATTAACCTTCCCCACGTGCCCACTGCTACAGCCTCTGCTGACAGAGATTTCACTTGCTCCTACTGCGTATAAATACAGGTAACAGTGCCTCTCTGAAGAATAAAATAAGTGGAGAACTGACTTACAGCAAACACACAGAACTGCTCACAGAGCTTGGAATTCTACACAGAGTCATCGATACAAAACGTGTCTCAGATGGCAACAACAACTCATCCTTTCAGGAGACTTAAGGCTGTTCCTCCTGCCTGGCCTCAGTCTATGGGGAAAGATACTGACAGGCTGGGAGAGAGAGGCAGGATGGGGATGTGACATGCAGGATTATGCTTCGCTGGCTACCACAGATCTCTATTGGTAAGGAGGTTTTACATGCCCACAGGGAAGACTTAAGGCAAAACAAATAATTCCTTGAAAAGCGGTTAACACCAGGCAACAGCCTTGGCATGGGAAATGTGCAGGAGTCATGATTTTAACACCAGGAGATGGATAAGGAGAAGAGCCTGTGGCTTTGCTTTCTGCCTGCCCTGGAAGCAAATCAAGGATGTGGGCTTCCTCTAGATGCCAGCATTTGGCCTGACTACAGGAATAACACAGGTCATATGCTGTGCTACGCAGGCTCTGCCGTCTGTTGAATTTGCCAAGTTTCCCCATTGGTTTGTTTCTGTCTTTCCATATAAGAAGCTGTTATGCCAATAATGGGGATGAGAGCACTGCTGTCAAACAGCACAGCTGACCTGAAGGATCAAAGCTAATGCTAAAATGTGTGTTTTGTTGGATCAATACATTTTAGAGAGATATCACACAATGGTAGCACGTAACTGATTTTGATTTTGCAGTATCAAATAAACGCCACAAGGGCTGTAGAAAAACCCTTATAACATGGCCTCCAGCACATTATTGCAGATGAATGGAATTTTTCAGTGTGAGGTCTTAGAAAATATGATGTAAAAAATTATGTAGCCAAGCTGTCTGGCTTACAAAGCACTCAAAAAAAAGAGATGAGTTAAGGAAGAGCTAAATTCCAGAACTTTAAAACATGGATCATGGTAAAGGGAACAGTTAGTGCAAGTAACATTTTTAGGACAGAAATGTACAGAAAACAAAACAATTTTGAATGAAGTAAGTTCAGGTAAAGCTAATGATTTGCTAGTATAAAAGGCCATGCAAGCAGAACCAGAGGAAATCTGGAGTAGGGAAGTAAAACTCTGAAATTAGAGCCAAATGAGGACATGGATCAAAACCTAATTGCCAAAATTCTGGACCAAACTGCTTTTTCCTCGAAAAAAGGATGAGCAGGGAAGTCTTCAGGAGAAAAGGTAAACAAGAATTTCTACCAGACTGCCTCCCTGCCCGTGGTCTGTAAGTCAGCCACAAAGCTGCTTCTAATCTTACATGTACCACAAAACCAGGCATGACATGTCTATCAGTACAATTCACTTTAGCATTTTGATTCTTGTATTTTTGCATTAATTCATTGTTGTTCTGTATACAGCATACTGTTAAAATGAACAAATTAAAATCCAACCTAATCCAGTTACGGTATAAAGAAATTACTAAAACAATATTACTCAGAATTCATTAATTCATTTCTGGATCCCATGTCTCCTTCCCTGGCTTTTGACTCTGGCCAAGTTCAAACCAGTTTCACTGTCCCCAGATAGTATCATCAGTATTATTTATAGGACATTAAAAAAAGGTTCAATACAGAGTACTGTAAATTATGAAATAAAGCATCTTTGAATTCACATCTTTCATGAGACAGGATGACCCCTACCTCACAGTTACTTATTTTGCTGATACGTATATGGAGAATGGTCACTGGATGTCTCCACTGTAACCTGCTGCTGACCACTGGCTTCCTGCAAATAGAAAGGGAGGCAAACCATGAGACACAAAATCCAAACAGCATTACCTGCAATCTGTATTTCCACCTGACTCATGCAATTAACAGTCTTCAAATCTAAAATCTTCGTCACATTTCTCAAGTGAGGTATTCCAAATTTGAGGTGTTAACTTTACCTTGATTAATATTCCAGCAAACAGAGAAATTAAATGATCATGCAAACCTTGTACTTCCTCAGATGCTTTGATGATAATGTAAAAAAAACCCCTCAAACTTTTGACATTATAGAAATAAACAGAAGGAGCAAATTACTGCTAGAATATTTTCTATCTGGAGATGTAAAAGAGCATTCTGTGCCTCTCCTTTTGAAGGGGAGGGAGAAGAATGAGATCTACTTACCACACAAACACTATGAGTACTGTGATGGGGTCAGCACTAGGCAACACAAAGAACTGTAGACAGGACTTTGCACCAGGCTCCCCAGAAACCAGGCAATTAATTCAGCTGAGAGTGCTCTGACAGACAGAGCAATCAGGTAATTACCAAAAGAACTTCTCTGATCCACATGGGCAGATGCACCAAAATGAATCAAACAAATTCTGGAGTTTCTGGATAAACAGACTTTGAAACAAAATGTTTTTTTTTCTTACAGCCTCTGGAAGAGACTGTCTGTCACTCATTCTGAATACATGAGCTGCAGCATGCCTTGTCTAGCTCCTCTGTTAAAGAAGTACTGACCTATGAAAGGGTGTAAGGTAAGCCAAAGTAGCAGATAAATGATTTAATTTATTTATGTTATACTCTTCAATGAAAGTAATAAATTCCTCTTCGATGGAGAGATTTATTTATTATTAAACATGCACAGTATCCTGAGATGCCAGGGTCAAATCAGGATTCTTTGCAAAAAGCTACAATCAAAGTCTGCTGGCAGATAATTTTGTCACAGTTAAACTAAGTGAAAGATCAAAACTACAACACAATCCCTGGCTTGTTAGTATTGGAATTATGTTTGACACAATACAGGGTTTGCCTGAGCTGTGCTCATAGAGGAGATTGCTCTGAGTATGTACTGCCATAAGTAGTTGCTGTACATTTGTTGTACATTTGTTGTAATACTGACTATATTAGTTGACAGCAATGACATTTTATAGTTTTAATACATGTGGCATTCACAGTACATTCAGTTAAATATTTGCCTCTGAGCACTAATTTTCCTAGCAAAAAAACCCCAAACAAACAAACAAACAAATTGTACTTCTTATCTGTGGTCTTTTATAAAATATACTGACCTCCACAGGAACTGCTGCTGTCTGGACATGTGTGTACTGGGGGATGTAGGCTCCTTGCATAGCTGTTGTGGCTGGCATGTACTGGAAAGACAAAGTCCATTACACTGAGGTAAAGCCCAATATAAAAGTATTCAAAATACTTGTCATGGTATTGTTTAAGATATATTGACTGTTCCTTTAAAGCAATATACATGAGAGAAAGACTTTGGGGTCTGAAATCAATAGGCTTTCTAGAAAAGTCATGTATCTATTTTGAGAAAATTTACATTTAGACTTCAAAGACTGTATAAAGGACTTTTCCTTCTCTGTTAACTCCAGTCACCATATTTTCTTTTTTTAACCCCATCTAGTCAGAAAAGAAGGGTCTTGCAGTTTAGAAGCAAGTCTGAATCTCTTTTGATTTAACTTCTGTACCACACTTCAAGAGATTAGAGTTGCAGAAAGGAGTATAAAGAGTAAAGCTAACTATTTTAAATCTTTTGGATGCAACTCTGAAGTTACCTCCTAGATTCCTTTCATTTGTTTTGGTCTATTTTTATTTACTGGTTTCCAGTTTCTGATCAGTTAATAGACTGAATAAAAGCTGCTGAATATATTTTAAAAATGGAGACAGTTCCTAATAATTTACTGGACATAAGATGACTTATAAGATTACTTTTTCCCACATGCAAGCTGCACAGGGATACTGTGATCTACATGCAGTGTTTTCTACTTGGGTAAGTTCTATTTTGTATCAAATTGCTACATACTGTTCCAGTACTGCCTAATGAAAGATGACTCATCTGCTGTGTCAGAGGGCTTATCATTGATGCAGGCTGTAGTGACATGGTGTGGTCCATGGAGGGAGTCAGAACAGCACCCTGTTAAAAAAGAGAAACAAAGACATGGTTGCAGCACTCAGATTTAATTTTTGATTTGAGAGTCCAAGTATGGACTGTCCTTCTGAGGGGATGTACCACAAGAACTCTCCCTAATCCCAGGCACTGATTGAAAAGCAAGTCTGGAGCATTCTGAATATTTTACTTGAGCATTGACAGATGCTCAAGGTGGAAGACCTGCTTTGACTTCCTGTTGTACATTCAACTGATGTGCAATACACTTGAGAGACCTGCTGAAAATGCTCTGTAAAATATGAGTTTAACCAGATGCTGACTTAAAAGCAAAAATTTGCACATGTTACCTGGTAGAGATTCACATAGCTTAAGCTTTGGAATTTCATGCTTTAGGAAGAAACTTTTATCTCATCTTTAGGAATGGTGGCTTTGGAGGAGGAACATTTGTGTTCCTACCCATCACACACGATGTTCACACACAAGACAGCTGCCCTACTTAGTAGCTGCTTTCACTAGCACACACATTTCAGAAGAGTGACTTAGAATGCTGATTCTTTGTCTAAATACCAGCTGCTCTAGATAACATTTCTATTGCTTCTGTACCATTTTGCTAGGTTCATAAAAATTATACTCTAAATGTCTAAACACTTAAGATTTCTAAATATGGAGGGCACATTCATAAGGTTTTCAGAATTAACTGAAACGGAAGATTATCAAGAAATTTCATTTTACCAATCATGTTCCACAAAAACACATTTCCAAATACTTTGTATGACTTATGCTTGCAGAAGGTGTGGATTAAAATTAATGGAGGCTCAAAACGAACAGAAATAATTGCAGTGTACTGAAAGCAAGTATTTTGAATCAATAACTAATCCTTAAAAAGAAAAAAAAAAAGAAAAAAAAAAGAAGTATAGAATATACTTGGAAAAACAACCATGTGATCAGTGTAGATGAAATGAGTCACAGGCACATCAAACACTGAAAGAATTTCCTGTCTGTAGACTGCAGGCTTCTCTGAAAAGCAAATGAGCAAGACAGCACCTGTCTTTGCACAGGCCAAAACTGAACTTCAGTCTAGAATCTAGGTCTTTATTTTCAACTGTGAAATCACATCTTGTGTACTTGTGAAACTAATATACCTAAACTAATACACCATTATAACATATCAACTCTTGTCTTTCACAGCATTATTTGCAGCATTATTTGCAGGAAGGATGTTGTTTTATGAAAATCTGTGTTGATAGAGAAGGAAGTTAAAACCTACTCTGTGTATGTGTATTTAACATTAAAAACCACAAATACAACAACAATTAAGTGTGTGAGAGGGTGTTCTGGTTCAACATCACCTTCTCTGCATGCCCAAGAAGAAAATGTTCTGCCAAGAAGATTTACATTCTATAATCTGCATGGAGGGGTAATTAAAGTCAAGACAATATCCTTTCTGCATCTGGAAACAGACCTGTTTGTTAACTATGGGAGTGCATGTATTAAAGTGCCTGTTATTATTAGTAATGCTCATCTCAAGAAATCCAGTAAGTCTCAGATGTAATGGTACTTAACTGGCACATGACATAGACAAGAAGCAAAATATCACAGGAGAGTAGAGATCAGAATGCCTGACAGTCTGGTACAGATGCCACAGCCAGAAGTGCAGGGAGACCAGCATTACTCATGAGTGGTGAAGCCAGAACAAGCTATGCAGGTTTTCTCAAGTGCGTGCCCATAATGTCATTCATATCACTACATCCATCTGTCTTTCACAAATTATCCAGTCTGAACTATTGTAGACCTATTCTAAAACACTGGGTCTCCAATTTCAGCTCCTGAAAGGTAGACAGTATGTAAAGCATTTGGCATTTGCAAAGTGCTTTCCATTTAAAGTAAAATAAAATAAAACAAAAACAAAACAAAAAAAAAAAACAACAACACCACTAAGTTTCCTCCTGGAAGTTTTCTCTAATGGTCCTCATCAATATCATTGATATTCTGAAGGTAGCTTTCTTTTTTTTTCCTGATAAAATGAGGCCCCAGCTCAGGTTACTGTCTTTGGCTTGCTTTTCATTTTGATCCATGGAAATAATTGGGCAGGAATTGACATACTTCATGTGGTTTAAAGTATGCAAAGTGTTTATATAATAGATAAACACAACAATGGAGAAGCATAAAACTTACTGGGTGCTGCATTATATATGGTTGAGGCTGCATCCAAGAAGGACTCTGAACCTAGAACAAAATTGGCATTTTATTTTTCATTTTACACATTACTCCAACTTAGACATAGTAATAACTTAAATAATGTTAACATGCTTCCTCCCTTATTTATTGACTTTTTAACCCAATTAGTTCATCTGTGGAACAACATTGATTTCCATGAAAAATGTATTCATTGTAACCTGTAAAGCAGAGACAAGATTTGGAGACCATATACCACACATACATTTCAGAACAGAAGACAATGCTTTTAGTGCAGGTTTCAGAAACTATCGTGTACAGTGAGAGGGTCAAATAGATGAATGGCAGATTTCTGCTATGTTGAAAAAGAAAGCTCCCTCTGTCTCAGAAATTCCTTTGTGGAAAAGTAATCGAGATCTCAGAAAGTACAGCACCATTTGCCTTCTAGTGCAATCTGAATAAAATAAATTAATGTATTTTCACAACTGAAAAAAAAAAAAATCAGGAATTCTGCTGTAATCTTGTTCCAGGAAAAAGGAGAAGATTTAGGAGCACTGTTCTCTGAGACATGGTGATGTGTTATTCCCAAAGCACAGCAAGAGGAGGAGGTTCTGGTGAGAGTCCCTGATCTTACAACAAGCACATTTTCTCTCCAAAATCAGTGACTGCCTAAATACTTCAATTGCAGTAGAATGCCTAACTTTGAATGACAAAGTGAATTATAAAAAGGGAAACTAACAGGTTATATTGTTATCCTGGATAAACAGAGCTGGTTGCAACAGCTCTCTGAAAAAGTGTGCTGCATAAATACTAAAGGTAAGGACAAAAATGTTTCCTCCCCACCTGCTGTAGGTGTGTTGGGTAAGGCAGGAATCTGACCTGCACCACACACAGAGCAGGCTCACCACTGCTGCTGGACATTTAAAGCCTTTTAATTGCCTCTACCATCATTCCCAGAGTCCTGTGAACAGGACAGGTAAACATGCAGCCTTGAAAAAAATCCAGGTGAGATATTTTCTGGAAGATGGAAATATTTCTTGCCTCTTCTTGGTCCTTAGTTTCAAACCAGAGTTGGGTTTTTTTGGGGTTTTGTTTCAGTCAGGAAAAGAGAAAACAGGAGTTCAAAAAATGGAATGGGAAAGACTGGAACACTCCCTTTCCTCAGGCAAAATCTTAATGGCAAAAATACCGGTACAGCCTGACTAAAGCTTTGGCTAATCTCTCACTATGATAGTAACTGGCTCAGTGCAGTCATTTGGGTATACAGGGGTTGGAGAAACAAACACTAGCCAAAACTTTATTAAATTTGTTTACCTGAATAAGAATAAATCTAGGAGCAGGTTATACCATGCCTCAAAGAAAGAAAAAAACCAGAAACTTTGCTTGTGTGATGCATCCTGTTGTGTAGAAGACAGAAAGCTGCAGGTTTCAGTGAGAAGGGATCAGTAATGAAGATGTGACTAATACTCAAATTGTGAAACTCTTCTGGCCAAGAACCTCCTTCCTCCCCAATACAGAATACTTCAATTTAATTTTCAATTCCAATTACTGTGTCACTTCAAGCATAATGATATTAATAACTCCATCCACAATAATTTAAGCTCCATGCCATGTATATTGAAATACTGGTAACTACATTTCTGGAAACATAATGGATTGTGGTCTGCCTATCTCAATAAGCCCAAAAAAATAATACTGTATTGCTAAGTAGTATGTTTCCATGCCAACTTCCAATTTTTACTTGGATTCTGAATATCAGAGAGTCATATATTGATAAATAATTTATTTTTTAATAAAGAATAGCAGTTATTTTTACTGAAATATTTTCCTGGGTAAGAACTTACTGTAATTTCTGAGGTAATGCAGTACCAAGCAGAATGATTCAGTATACTGAAAAATACAGTCTAGCACTGTCTGCCGAGAGCAAACATTGTGTTGCATAAGTAACCTCAGTAATTAATATAAAAATAATCCAGCTGCCCTTCACACCAGAGAACACTGTTTTAACTCCTACACAATAGTTTGCTCATGCAAGACAGCGTTGGATCTCCAGACTAATATTAGACAATTCTTCCTCATCCTCCTCACTTGGAACTGAAGGCTACATGGAAATTACTGCAAGATACAGCAGATGAAATGGCCCAAAGTGCCTCTGTCAGCCTTCTACCTCCCCTTCCCACCCCCTTCCATACTCATTCACACACAGAGCACATCAGAAAGCTCAGCATGTTTCTCTCACTAGAAAGCAAACAGCCCCTTCTTCCCCTGACACATAGAGGTAAGAGTTTTCTAAATTTAATTAGTTTTCGTTATTTATGGTCTGAATCCCTGCTGTTTACTCCATCTATGTTAAACAGAAAAATGCCAAAAAAAGCTCATCATTTAGTGTACACTGCCATAATTGGCATGTCTCAAGTAGTAATTACAGAGCACACATCTGAGACTGCCATACTAGTTGTATTTAAAGCAAGTTGTTTGTAAACTGAAATGTATGATGCCCTAAAATTGAGGATTCCTAAGAGATCTATATCCAAGTGCTAAAACTGTTCCATATAATTTCCCAATGTGTTGAATAGTATATCAATATCCCTTGTGAGGACTCAAGGTGGCACCTATCAAAATCCCTCTTCAGAAAGCTTTGGAACAAAAATGTCCACAATTTATGTTTTAATTTATTATTCAAAATAAAGAAGCCTTTGGCTTAGAAATACTGTCCTAGGCTATTAAATGCTTTACTCCTGATACAAAACCAATGCTTTTGAATCCTAAAGTAATTTGAACTCTGAGCTCTTTTTTTCAAATTTCCTTCTCTAATGTCAACAATGTTTCTGTACCCTTCTTAGTACAACTACATAAGATATTATTGTTTGGCTTTCTGAGAAAAATACAAATAAAAGCTCAAAATGCATGGAAAAACATCTTTTAAAATGAATTTAATTAACCCAGTAAGGTTTTAAATAAAGAATAATTACTTCAGATATACTGGTGACATTAAAATAATTTGACTGAGAGAAAATGAAAAATCTCCCATAAAATGCAGAAGTGGCTACAAATCCCTCAGCCACCAGCACAAGTTGGAGACTTGGTTTTGCAAGACACCAGGGTCTCATTAAAGCACTGTGCTTCCTGAAACACACACTCAGGTTTCCAGGCTGTCACTCCCATGCTGTACAGCACGAGGAACCCACTTCACTAAACTGCAGCATTATTGGAGACCTCATAAAAGCAGATGTAACAATTGATAAATAAACATAAGCCCCAATGAACCATTTCAGCTACCAAGCTGTAAATACAAACCTGGTATGTAGAAACTGGAGAAGCAATATATGGCGTAATAGATGTCTGAGTGATCATTCTGTTTGCTGTAATACTGTAGGGTGATGGATAAAATCTAGAAAATGCAGAAATATTTATTAAATGCTAGTTCTCTGCATCTCTCATAATGCAAACTTTTTTTTTCTTAGTGCACTATTACTCAACATACCCATTTTGTAAAGCAGCTGTGGTTGGATCATATGTGAGTGTCATTCCAGCCTTCAAAAACAAAAAAGTGGACAAGAAAGAGTTGACAAAATTTATTTTAACTGTAAATTATTTCTTTTATTCTTTCTCAAGTTGTCTTACTTTAACTGAAATTTTGTATTGAAATAATTTATTACCAAAACTTAGGGAAAGGTTAATTGACAGAAATAATTATACAGTGAAGAGAACCAGCAATATTGTTTGTGAATACAAGTTTCCATGTTCCCATCATGAGGAAAAAAACTCAATCTACTAAACATCTGGCTAAAAATACATGTGTGTTTGAGATTCAGGACATGCAGATGATTATGTTAGGGTGTTGCCTACAATATATGACCTATAAGATTGAATAGGGAGTGCAGTTTTTCAGAAGGCACATTTGAATTTTCCTGTGTAATATAAATGAGGTGTCTAGGCTTGCTAACCACAGTAAGTCTGTGAAACTATTATCTTGAACATTAAAGATTAAAAAAACTGTTGACTAAAAATAATAATGCTGCGTGGCACTGGTATACTATTTTAATCTTGTGAAAGTGATGTGCATTTTAGTGTTGCATAGATCAAAGGATTATTTACCGCATGTAAGCACAGTTATGTTTCTGGTAGTTTAATAATATGAGAAAGCTGAAGTTTATAATATGACCAAGTTGAAGGAGATTTTATTGCTCACTTTAATGAGATAGGACTCAGTGTTTCACATTTTGCCTTTTCTCCTCAGAAGAAAGACACGGTTAAATATTTTTTTTATAGAGACACAAACTGTCAGGTAAAAGTTGCTTGCACATTTTTAATATGCCAAAGACTCAAGCCAAGAAGTCTCAATGCCTATCATTTTCCTAAGTATTCATTATTGCACACCCACACTAAAGCTTGACGGGAGGACTTACAAGTCTCACCTCGCCTTCTCTGTGCCATGCTCTTCCATTCTGTATGTATTTATTCTGATTCTGCCTCTTCTTCTGTCCTCCATCAGCAAACTTGCACAATAAAGGTTCTGCAGGAACTGAGAAGAAAGAAGAAAAATTAGTTGAAGCAGTGTTGATACACAGGTGTTCAACTCTCCAAATGAGGTATGGTTTTAAGTTAAATTCCAAATATGACACTTAAATAACACAGAGCTGTACTACAGCATCAACAACTGTTCAGCATAGCACAAAGACAGCCGCCACACACAGAGCATCTGGAATGCCTTATCTACTTGATTTTAAACTACTGCTGTAAAACCTGTTGGAAGGAAACATGATCTGTATATCCTGAGTATGTGTCTCTTGGTCTGGGTTCAACAAGAACTGCCATCTGAATTCTGAGCTTTGTCTCTTTGGAAGTATATCTAAGGAAGATGGAGAAAAAATCTGGCCAAAGGTCTGTAACACATTCTCCCCACCCCTCGGAGGTTTCAGTAATGTCCCAAAACTTACAAGTGTTTTACTCATCCAGAACAGGCCCCTTTATGTCCTGAGGCCTTGCACCAAGAAAATGCCACAATTGTCCATTCCCATTTTATCCCTGCTCTATGAAGAACACACAGTGCAAAGAAATTCTTCAAGATTGTCCTTTTGGGTTTTTTTGCATACTGCCATGAAACAGCATTACCATACTTCATTATTTTTTCTTGTTATTGTTATTATTATTATTCCTAATACAATCCTGACCATGACCTCAATTTTTAACGTCAGAATTGAAGCAATGAATGGGTTTGCATAGCATTCTTCCTTTCCCTGTTGTTAGCTTCCACATTTCCAAGTACCTATGGCTAAAGCACAGCTCTGCTGCATCACACCACACCCTCCCTAATCACAGGGTGGAAGCACTTGGATGTAAATGCTTCTCTGCCAATAATTCCTGACACATGAGCTGTCTAAGCTTTACCATGACACTCCTCCAGTCCCTCTCTGTTTGGAAACATCTTCATGAGACATGGCTGGACCTGAAAACATACAAGTTTCCAAATGCAGAGTAAACACATGGGGTGGGAAGGCCACCTGCAAAAAAAAAACAACCCCAAGAAAAATTTTCAATAAAATCTATTAATATAACCATGGTGAGTGCTGATGTCTCTTCACCCTGTCTGCATTTGCAAAAGATGATTGGTACTGAAAACCTCAGGGATGCGTAACTTCACAAAGAGGTTGACTTTTAAAACTTTGGCGCAAAACAAGCATTAATGGCCCAGTCATCCCTGGCTTTGGATGTCACACCTAAAATACTAGCTCTGTTTCTACTGGAAAATATCCACTTCCTGCATGACACATCTTTTGACAGCCTTCTCTATAAAAAAGGGAGGCAGAATGGTGTGTGGTTCCCTGTCTCATTTCCAGCACTGACCACACAGGTCAGAGACCTGGACCTCTCCTACTTGGGTGCTGTTACACAGAATGTCAGACTATAACAATAAACATGACAACTGAATAAATTTAAAATGTATTATCCTTCAGATAATACAGAGAATTCTCTTCAGAGAATGGTAATTAAAACCCTATAATAATAAAATAAACCAGGAAAAGGTTAGGCTAATGACACTGGAAAAATATAGGAGAGCTATGGATGACAGAGTAAATGAACAAGGGAATAACAGAAACCCTAAAGTAGGAGACCAACTGGAAAATATTGTCATCAAAACCTTGTTTCGAGGTTTTGATTTTCGAGAACCAAATTTCGAGGGAATTTCTGGCATTACCAAAATTGAATTTTGCCTTGGGGTCTTCTATTATGTGAAGCAACTTCTGTTTCAACATACTTGGAGCAAAAAGGTACTATATCAATATGGTGATAGATGATTTGATGTTGCTTTATAAAAGCTATGACCAATAACCTTGGTCATAGCACACAGTATTTTAGTCCACATACAGTTCTGTTGAAATAAGAGGAGGTAATCTCAGAATATGTTAGCCAATATGGATAAATTACCCAGATTCTGGTCTGAAATAATTTTGATTGGTTTTACACAGTGTGGAAAACAAAAATCCATTGGACACTGAGAGAGGAGGTCCAAATACTTAAGTTAACTGCCTTAAATAAAAAAAGCTCTTCCCCAAAGTGAATATTTTTGGTTACTTTTACACTATTTCAAAAAAATCTAGTTTTGAGAGGAGCATATATGACTTCCAAAATATGCACTATAAAATTCTGGATGAAAAATCAAAATTTCCTTTCAAAATTTAATTTCTCTGGCATAAGAACAGTATACAAAGACATCAGAAAAATGTTTCTGGCCCTGTCATTCTGTATTATAGCATTCACAGGTAGTAAATGCTTTATTTAAAGCTGCATTATGCTTTAATTAAAAATCCCTACAATGAATTGTAAAAAAACTTTTCTGAAAGCATTATTTGTGCTTACATTTCCCATCATTGTCTCAACTTAAAGATCTTTTCTTTAAAAAAAAAAGCAGAGTAAACCTGTCCAACTGTTTGAATAAAATGTTCATAAAAACCTATATTAAGAATAAATCTGAATTTTTTGTCAGTAGATAACTCAAACTAGCTACATTTTAGATGATTAAACATCTTCTGTGTTGCACTGTAAAAATTCTCCGAGAAAATTAAAGAGGAAGAAAAAATGGAGTAAGAATTATACACATGTACTGGATCCTGCATACATTATACCCAAAACCTGCATCAATGAAGAAACCCAAACATTTAAAGAGCTATCAATTTGTGATCTACTAGAAGTTAGTGCTCCATCATACTGAGCACAGATCCAGCCATGGGAACCCTTGTTCCTCTGACCTTCCACCTTCCCCTGCTCCTCACTGCACCCCTCAGGGACGCCAAATGCTGCGAACGCTCCGACTCTCACTGAAAAAGCCCCGTGCAGACCATCTGCTTAATACCAGCACTTCTGTGAGCAGCCTGCACAGCATTTGCCTTCCCTGATTCTGCTTCAAGATCTGAATGCTGACAGTGGGGACAGCTCCAGTGGAAAACCCAACTGCAATTTTGGCTGCTCTTCCATACACATGACCTGAATAATACCGTGTTCATTCCTGCAACAACACAATGACTGATGGTCAGCAGAGGGAGGGTCATGAGAAACAGATAAACCTTCTTGGGCTTATCTTGACCTACTGATCTCCCTCCCACCAAAGAATGAACATAGACCTTACTCTCTTCAAAATTAAATCTGAACCTTATTTCTTCAGCTTACTTTTTCTCATAGTTTTCACAAATATGCAACATATTCTCTCTCTTGCATATAAGCGCACACATGTGACAGATACATACTTGAACAAAAAGCTCTCACAAGTCCTACAGACCAGTTAAGCAATCTTTTGTTGTACAGGAAGGAAGGGAGAGTCATTTTTATTGTTTAATTGCTGGGAACTGTGCAGGCCCAGTGATGAAGCAGATCATTAATCATTCAGTGACTTGTCTGTATGTGCAAGACAAAGGCAGAGTACAAATATCCAGAGTTGCATTCACAGCTGAGAGGTACCTGATGTAAAAGGCTTCAACTTAAAGTGGAGTTAAGCTTTTGCAGCTGGAACACCACGTTTCACATGCTCACTCTTCTGACACCCAGTGCAAACCAACACTGCCAACGCTTTGCAGGTGCCTGTTGAGCTGCAGCTATAGAGGGGATCTGTACCCACGAGCTTTCCTGGCCTTCAACATCAGGTCAGGGCTTTAGAACTTGGGAAAGTGCTGACCATCTCCTCCTGCCCTGAATCATTCTCCTCTAGGGCTAATGTTTTTACAGAAGAGAGATGTGAACGCAATATTAGTCCAGAGAGTAAATTCTTCCTGGTTGTAGACACTGCACACATCTGTATATTAGAATTCAGCTTGTCTTTGTTCAGTGTCTTTCCAAATTTGTACCAGGTGATACTATAAATGCAAGAACAAAACTGATGTTCTTTGTTGGACCTTGAGTTTACACCCTTAACTTTACATGGCTAATTTTATCAACTTTTCAGTAAACCCTATTTTCAGCTACTGAAAAATACAACCAAAGAGTTAAAAAATACTATTTCTTTAGTCAGTTTTCAATTAAACTACATCTTTTAGAGACTTTCTTTGCTTATTTTCTAGTGCAAAGCATATGGGACTTAATGAATTCTGACATTAAAACATCACTTTAATGATAGAGCAAGCCTGTACAGCTAGAAACTTTTGCCAAAGGCTGTGAGAATCAAAAAAGGAATTGTGCAACCCAAGATCAGGGTAGCTTTATATGTTTAAAGAGAAATTCAATATTATACTCTTCACCATCCTAGTCTTCACTTAAACATAATGCTCAGGATTACATTGCTTTAATAATTTATACAAGGTTTAATAATTTGTCACAGAAAGATATTTTGAGTGGTTTTAAGAACCATTTTTCTCTTCTAATCCTATGTCACTTCTTAAAACTAAGCAGCAATTGCAAATTATGGGAGTTAGAGCAGTAAAAGCCTCTAGTTCACAGATTTCACAAAATATTCAGAGTTGATGATCCTTGTGGGTCCCTTCCAGGTCCAAATCTTAAGTGAATGGCCCATACAGGGATCAAACCTACATCGCTGGTACCTTAGCCCCACGCTCTGACCAGCTAAAATAATCTCAGCGTCTTGATCAAAAGAATGAAATTTTTGTTCCTCTGTTGTCAGTGTGACAACCAGGAGTAACATCAGCACTGTCAGCCCTTGATACCCTGTAGCAGTGGTTTTCAGGCTGTGGTTCATATGTTTTTTCTAAAGGATCTGTGAAAGATAATTGAAAGAAAAAATGAATTTATGATCAAGTAGCTTAAATTCACTAGAGATCTTCAGTGCTGGATGCTTTGTAAAGGTAAGAAACTAGGAAACACTCAAATATGACTGACAGAAGACAGCTACTTCAGGGCTCCATTTTCACTCCTTCCTGCACTAGAAAGATGTCCAAGGCCAGATAATTTCAAATTATATGCAATGTGTACCATTCCTGGTGGACCTCTTCCCAGTCTAGTCAAGAACACAGGCAGGAGCAGGGTTTTAACACACTCAATTTTCTCCCCTAAAAGAGAATCTGAGCAACCAATATCTTTATCCTAAGTGGGAAGAGAGGGGTGGGTTATGGATAATTTTTAATTTTTGCATGGTCACCATAACCAGCCATTCCTGAAGTAAAAATAGCATGGGCTGCTCAGCAAAAATGCTCTTTACCTTGCACCCATTAAACCAAAATCACCTAAGTTCTTTTCTAGTAAAAGAAATATTAAATAATTCCTAAAGCTTATAGAATAGGCATAAAACTTCTGAAACTTTTAAACTTCTATATTTCTCATTTTAAATATAAGAGAGACAAATACACTCAGAATTACACATACCTTACATATTTTACAGCACAGCTGCTTTAGGTAATTTTTTATATAACTATTCTCATGTATCACCACACAGCTACATGCTTCTGTGATTGGGAGGAGATGCCCTTCAAGATTTTGCCCAGGACATCATTTCTACAATCACTATGGATCCAGCACAAGACTAAAAGCCAGTGGACACTGAGTATCATCTTCAGAGGAGGAAGGCTAAGTGCTAAGTATGCTGCTGCTCTGCTCTCACTGCTCATCTGCTGGCTCCTGGCTCTTGATACCAGTCTGGTCTGTTTCCTCCAATTCACGTCATACATTTCACAGGAGACTAGAAAAGTTTTAAATATTACATTCTTCACTGAAAACAATAGTTCTTTAAGGAGGAGAGTGAAACTAAATGCAAAAGTTACTTTGAAATCATAACAATCATATAATAGTTATATATCATAGTTGAGAAGATAATTAAGTACAAAAATTAAAGTTTTGAGTTTGGTTTTCGGTGACAAAATGGAGAGGAAGTCACAGTCCATAAAACACAACCAACTAATACAATAACTTACATTAAAAAAGGACAAAGTCCAAACGAATACATCACTTCTAGGAGTTTCAGGGTTATACCAACTTGCAGTGCATTTCAAATGGCTCTCTGAGCTAACCTTTCTTCTTCTTTACTGAAGATGAACAAGGACATACTAAATACTGAATAATTTAATTAAGTTAAATAAAGCCTGAGTATCCAGTTATATCTGGGTTTAGCTTGCTTAGCATCATCAATGCCCAGTCACTCATCTAACTCTGGAGTTGACACTTTTGCTACCACTCTGTGTTATTCCCAGGCCTTCCCAGATTCTTAGAGGTTTTACTAGTTGTGTCTTCTCATGCTCCAGAGGTTTCACTTATGCTTTCTATAACTGTTTAACCCATTCTTCCATTTAAGCACAAACTCAGTTAAAATAACAAAGCTGCATTATGAAAGCATGTTTTTGTTGAACAAATGTTCTTCCTCCCACACCTATTTCATTACAGGCCCATCTCTCCTACCCTCTTCATCCTGATAACAGTGTTTTTAGAGCCAGCTCCCTTTGCTGATTTTAGCCAAGTTTCTAGGACGCAATGTTTTAATTTAAACATAGATCTGGTTTTATGATTTTGTTTTGCATGTGTTTGAAGTTGATCCTTTATAATCCCAATGGTCGCTAATCTATTTCAAAACAGTTTCCTAATCTTTGATTGTTCAAGAGCTTTCCTACTATCATCCAGTTTTCTCTCTGCAGGTCGTCCAAAATCACAGCTGCCTCATGACTCCACCCCACGTTTTGGCAGACTGCAGTATACTATTATGCATAAGCTGAATTCTCTAATAAGGCTGCATTATTGGACAGGTGCTTGCTATGTGGTATGGAACTCTGGGAAGAATTTGATCTCCATAAAAACCTTTGCAAGGAGCAATGAAACCTCACAGACCAGCACAGAAACACAGAGCTGAGGCTGTACCCTATACAATCAAATCAAAAGTCTTTAAAACCAAGGTTCTTACAACTCCCTTATGCACCTGATTATTTGTCTCATTTTCAGTATCATGGAAGGTGAGACTCATCTCACTTAACTGACTTTAAAACATTTGGAGTCATCTATTTATGAGTAACTGAGCTAGACACCCTTTGTAACTGCAAGGACAGTCTCTGCAGGTGTGTTTTTCCTTACTTGTTCTAGACAGAGAGCCTGGACAGCTGCTTTGCAAAATAAGCATTAGAAGTTCAAGCCTGTGAGGTGAATTACATCTTGAGACCTCTGTTTAGCTTCCACTTTCCGACAATGGAGAGTTCTCTGCAAATTTCTTGTCCCTAATTCATCACATTTTTATGTTAAATGTTTCCTTTCAGACTGAAAAAATCATTCCTACAATTCCATGCAGCAACCTTTCATTTGGACCTAGTTGAACCTCATCATTCAAGGGTGCAACTCCAGCTTCAGCAAACACCCACCAGAGACAGAGCATGATTAGCAATGACACGCTTGATGGCTCATTCACTGAGAACAGGAGAATGCAAGTGAAAAAAAAATTTAACAAACCAAAAAGCACTAATAGGAGCTTCTGTTACAGTTCTTTAGTGTCATTATTGTCTGTTTATACACAAGCTGTAACATTTTAACTAAATGTAACAAATAAAAATTATAATATAACTAAAGTAACAAATGCAACAATGTGCTTTAATTTACCAAAGCTTTGTTACAAAGTTTTAACTAAATAATAATATCAGCAATTAATCCCTGTGCAAAGGGTCTGCAAAAGCAAGGCTAGGGAAGTCAAAATACTGCATTAGATTAGTTTTGCCGAAGGGAGTGGTTTCCTGTGCTCTGAAGCATTTTCCATCGTTACAGCAGCCCAGACTGCCTCAAACTGGAGCAATCTTTCAGGGATGAGGCATGTTTGGAGTTTTACTAAACAAGCCACATTCTTGTCTGCCTGCCGAGGGCTACTTTCCTCCTCTGTGACAGGATCTGGCTGCACAGAACATTTCACCAGTGGGATAAAGGCAGCTTCAGCAACCACATCAACACTGTAATTTGTACAATTCCCACTTGGGATTCTCAATAAAATGCCTACTGAAAGCTGCCTGGAATGTCAGGCATGTATTCTTTCCTTCTTTATTGTCCTCTTTATTTTCTATTTTACTCAGCAGCATTGAATTTCCTCTCCTCATTTTTCAGTATTCATAGAATATACATTTTGTCTCTTAGAAACAGTGCTGACAAAGCAGACAAACTGATGAGGAACTTAGTGTGACAACAAAATTGTACTAAGCCTTCTCTGAATTCTGCCTTGCACAATATTTCTAGAAGCAGCATTCTATGCTGACCTCCTTCCATTTTCCTGAAGGACTTTAAAACCTACACTGACTTGAGAGTTGCAGCTCCACAGTGAATGATCATGCCAGGCACTGCTGCAGATTCCACTTCTTTTCTAAGCAAATTTTTTTTTAAATGCTTCAAAAAAATCATCAACAGATGACAAAAACAGCGCATTTTTGCCTCTGAAAAAAGTCCTGTCCATGGAAAAGCAGCCAAATTCTGTTCTGATAGATATTTATTTCCTTGCTTCAACTGGGATTACGTGGGATGTAAATTTGTACATAGCTGGCATCTTAGCTGCTTGTTTCTCTGCTAGGAGAGAACACTACTAGATTCCTAGAAAAGGTTTACAACAGAAAAGCAATATACTGTGTTCCAAGCAAGCACTGCAGCCATCCAAAAAGACATAGTTTAATTTTAATAAGCCTGCTTCTAAATGAGAAGCCAGATACAACAATCAGTGTAACAGGCTTCCACCATGTAAGCACTAACCCATTCATACATCTTGTAAGAAATATATGCAACATACCAGAAACTCCTGCTGGTGTCTTTATGAATTTTCCATTAAAATGAGCAATCACTGCTTCACATTTTTCTGTTGACTCCATCCTTTGAAAATAAAGAATAATTTACATAAATTAAACACTCAACCAGATTCCCATGTTTGTGATTTTTTTAAAGCATATTTCTTGCATTTTCTCAAATCATATTTCTTGCTTTTCCCCTCTTCACTGCTCTGGCTTGCTTTCCTGTGTGTGAACAATGGAGAAGATGTTTTCTAAGAACATATAACTTCAGAAAGGTAAAGCCAAACTCAATTAACATTTTATGCACTCTGAGACCAAAGTCAGTGCCAAACTGAAAATAATACTCTTATTTACTCAGAAATTATACTGTATCTGTCCAAACTGCCTCAAGTATCTCTCTTGTCTTGAAAAAAGCAGAAGGACTGACTCACTATCATTCACAGTTGAATCTTTAGTGTCCATGCTGCATGCAGCAAAGGTTAATGACACTCTTAAGAGAGGATTCAGAGCTGTCTGTACAGTTTAAGGGTAATAAACTCAAATATAAACCTGCCTGACTGCATGACCCAAACTGACTTGGCAGCTTTTAGCTTAAACACATCATTTCCACTAAATGATGCACCTGGCTCTTATTTAATTGTCTCCAAGTTCAAAACAGGAGCCAATACCAGCATAGCTGTGATGGCTACTGAGAAAGTATCCAAAATCTTGAGCAGGTTTGTGCACTCATGCTGTCAGCTCTAGATTTAACAGACTGGGCAGAGGGCTGGAGAGCCCCTGCTGGCCTGGGAGGGGCCTCACCTGCAGTGGGGATGTGCCAGCCCCAACTCAGCTTGGACTCAGTCACAGTGAGCAACTCAGATGTGCAATTACAACAAAATATATTTTAAAAGAACTTATTTTGCAGCTGCCTGCAAGATGATGTTTGGTTAATGTTGAGCAGATAATTTCTTTTCATTTGTTCATTAACTTCTGTAATTCATATCCACAAATTAGGCCAATGGCCTCAGCAGCAAACAACCAGGACTAAAAATTCTTAAGTCTTGGCATCTTTTTAATTCTGATATCCTTTCTGCACAGGCTGAAAAAATACAAGCATAGATAACAACCAGTATCACCAAAAAGCCAGACTGAACAAGAGGTTTCCCTAATGATTCCAGAAATATCTCTTAAGAGAATTTTCAGAAATTCTGGATTATTGGATCTGCATCAAAGAAATCTAATTTTTTTTTTTTTTGTTTCACATGAAACAAACAATATAATTTAGTTTCAGACTCAAGTCTGGACTTGATAAAATACATTACTCCCTATTAACTTAATAAAAGTCTCCCAAAGGCAAGACATTAAAATATTTATTTAATGTCTACAGGTTTCTTGGAAAATTTTAACTTTAATTAATTATCCAAGAATTTTCCAATGCAAGCAAAATGTTCACCTTGTAGATGGAAAGAAGTTCTAATTAGATATAGAAGCAATATTTATCCTATAACCTATGTATAGTATATTTATGTATAAAAAGAAACATTTATATAAAAATAACTTCACTCGTATATATAAAACACAAAATGCATAACAGAGAAACTATTGAGAAAATACTTTAAAACTATACTATTTTAATTCTTCAATACAAGTGAGGTTAAGGAGACACACAAGTCTTTTTGACTTTTGCATATGATTCTAGAACACTTCCAGCTACATTGGAAAAAATATATCCTACCATATTTCCTACCATACCATTGATTCAAGGTAGAGGTGATAAACAAGTTTAGGGAGAAGAGACTGAATGAATTCAAAATGCCAGCTGAATTTTATAGTGGGTGTTAGTGGATTCCACCCTTCCCAGTACCAAAAAGTGAAAGTTACATATAAAACACATGTATATAAATTAAATTAAAATACCCAGTTAATTTTGCCCCAAAAATATTACAAACACTTGTTGATTTTTTAAAGGGGACAGGAAGAAACTTTAGCAAAGCCCAAACTTGCTGGTTTTCCCCTCTTAAATAATGAATATCATTCTATTATTTCTAATTTTGTTCTTTTGTTATACCTTCTTGAAACTTGATAGTTTGACAAGCATATGAAGTTGGGGGTCAGGAGGCTGGTGGGGGGAGAGATTTAAAACAAAGAAAAATAAAAATCACAGCGCTATGAAATATCTCCCAGTCATCTCACAGGAAAACCGATCCCTAAAAATTTTGGCCACATCAGGAGATAAATTTGTTCAGTTCTTTTCTGTGCACTAATTTTAGATTGTGCTATTTGTTCACATACAGACCTATTGTAATACTGGCTAAACATCTGAATTACTGAAATTTGATTTCACAGAGATTTTATAACATATTTTGAGAATCCCAGCTCTTTGCTCGAAGCATGCTTTCATTTTTGATAATAGAAACCTTCAATTTAAAGCCTCTAAATTTTGATTATTATACTAGGTTTAAAGCAGGACTTACATAAATAAAAACAGCACAGAAAAGACTTTGATGAAGAGATCCCAGAAAAAATAACTACATTAACTAGAGAAAAAGCAGACTCATGTGGACAGAATATTTAGGAGGTATCTACTAATTTATGGAAAGTATTTGTTCTTGTTGATTTGGGTGAGATATTTGACTTAGCACACAAATATTTTAAGATGAGATTTACTGTAAGTGAATAAAAATATTTTCTTTCCCAGCTGACATCATGTTAATGAGCCTGAAAATTCAAAGGGCTGATGTTCAAAGAGCAATGATGAGTTCATTTTCTCCAAGGAACTAATGAAGAAAAACAAAAAAAAAGGCGTGGGGGTGGGGAAGAAGGTTGTTCCTTCTGGTCTGCTGCCTGGGATTCAAACATCACAAGCCAGGAAAGTCACAGAACAAGTCTCTGTGAAGCATCATGTAACTCTTGCTTACTGGCTCAGGGATAGAGGAGAAAGGAGAAGTACAGAAAAGAGAAGGAAGTGGTTTAGAGTGAATTCTTACTCTAGATAATTGTCCAGTAAGAGCACTAAATTTAGAATTAGCCATCTAAGCAAGATGAGACACAGCTCTACCAAAGGAAGAACTAACAAAACCCTGCTGGATAACTCCACTTCAAGCTTCCTTCTCTTTACAAATTTTATCATTTTCAGTAATTTCTGCCTTTTCCAGCTATTCTTTCGTTTTTAATCAAAACAAAGGAAAAAGGCTGCCAGCATGGCTAACACCACTGAGTTACCTTGCAAAGCCAACACCACGGCTTGTCCCACTCGAGTCCCGCAGTATCCTGGTGGAGATAACCTGCCCAAAGGGCTTCAGCATGTTCTCAAGCTCCTGCTCATCCATTGAGAGAGGCAGATTGGAAATGTATAAGTTAGTCGGGTCTTGTTCTTGTTGCTGAAAGAGAATTAAAACCAATTGTTATTGTTGCTGCCACTGACATTTTGAATTTAAAACAAACAGTTGCATATGACTTCTAGTGCAAGTTTTTACTTCTCAGGCTCGTTGTAAAGGCTGCTCTTTTCTAGTATTAGTGACCTCCATCTTCTGCCACTGCCTGCAGCATTCCTGAGAAAGTTCCCTTTCTCCTATTACTGCTGACACGAACATTTTTAAGTTGAGATAAAGGTGAATAATTGACCAGTTTATAGTCCATGTTAAAACTCCATGTTTCTAATTTTTCTGAAAGGAAAAAAAGTAAAAATGAGATAAAGGAAATAAATAAGCAGATAAGAAATACAAGAGTGGTGGAAAGCACTAAGAAAGCCAGACGCAAATTAAGAGAAAAGACTGGGATGACAACTGGAAAATAATGTGAGGAAAAAATGAGAAAATGGATTTAAGAGTATGTACATTGCCATAATAATGACAAAAGAATAGAGTGGTACAGAAGCAAGTGGGACACTGTTGTCTCCTTCCACACATGAGCATTTTTGACTTTTCACCAAGCTTTTACGTTATACATTCAGACCATACAAAAGTCTTCCAAAAACTTTCTCTAGAAACAGACAAAATGAGAGAGGAGGGCAGCTAGGAGATGAGCAATTAGGGAGGAGACAAATGTAGCCACATCTTTGCCATTTCCCTGATCTTAGGCTACTCACTACTTTGTGTTATCTATGTATGTGCCATGAAATGACACCTCAAACAAACTTTTTTGTTGAAATTTATGATTTCCAGTGTTTGGCTACAGACTTCCCAGCTGTGGCAAGGGAACATCTCTTTCATGCTGATGATCACTGCCCATGCTCTGTACTGAAGCACATTCTTGATCTACACAGATTGATGTGACATGGCCCTTAAAGTTCTGCAGAACTTCAATGTATACAAGGGTACTCTGTTACCCTTGTATAAATTTAAGTTTATACTCTGCAGGGGTTGCACATTCAGTAGAACTTTTCTGGCATCAGCAGTGATACAATCTGAAATCAGTTTCATTGACATACATATACAATTGTCATAGAATCACAGAATGGGTAAGGTTGGAGTGGACCCTGTCTGGTCATCCTAGATCACATTGCACAGGATTGTGTTCAGACACTTCTTGGATATCTCCAGTCAGGGACACTCCACAGTTTCTCTGGGCAATCTGTTCCAGTGCCCAGGCACTGCACAGTGAAGAAGCTCATCCTCATTTGCAGGTGAACTCCCTGTGCGTCAGTTTCTGCCCATTGTCCCAACATATTTATTGGTCCCAACATATCTGATGGCATAGTCCACAATGTATTTTCCTTCTGTACAAGAGGACTCACTGGCTTGCAGGGAAGTTGAATCAAACCAGACAACAAAAACAAAACCATAAAAAACCACAACACTTGTCTCCTGCCATTAAAGCATTTCTTAAAGTGATTATACTGGATGGATGGTGATATCCTCTCATGCAGAACAGGCATCAATTTGTCCTTAAGCCCCTCTTATATTAATAATATCTCAGTACTTTTAGTAGCATTTTGCATAATTTTGTAACTTGCTATCTTGGATATCACCTCTCAGTTTGGGTTAGTTTTTCCCAGGAGGGAGAAAGAAAAAAAAAAAAAGTGTTGAGGCTTGGGGGGAGGTCACACCTTTTAGGCACAGAAAGGAATTATCCTGTTTCAAAAAGTAATGAAAATAAAAATTGGGGAAGCAAATTCTAGGCTGAAAAACCTTTACTTATTTGCATTTTTACCCCAAGCCTCACATTCAGTTCAGAAGAGTTAATATTTTGAAGTTTTCCAAAAGGATTTTTAAAGAAATTGGAATAAAAGACCTATAGAAGGGAAATGTTTTTCCATTCCATCCTCCTGATGTGCATGCCTCTGCCACTGATATGACAGTAATTCCTAGCCACACCAAGATCCCACATACCTTACAAAACAACCTTTTCCAGCTCCCAAGTGTTGCCCTCATTGGCCCCTTTATGGTCCATTATAAATGACATTTGATTACCCTGTATGATTTTTCTTTTGTTACCTAGTAGAGTCATTACCCTTCCAAAATAGTACTGAATCTATATAGTACACAGACAAGTTTGAGGTTCAAATTATCTTATTATAGGATATCTGAGTTCTTTTTCATATTAGAATAATCAACAGAAGGAGAAGACAAGAAAATGGATTCACTGTGAGACCATAGCTGACATTAATATTAATTGCTGGGCAGCCTTACAGTAGTTACATCTTGACATTCAACTCAAATTTCCTCAGGCAGGAATGTGAGATGAAGAACAGCTTTCACAGTGTTAGAACTGGTTTGTTACTTAGATAGTATTAGGCAATTTTGTTTTGTACCTTGAGATGTGTAGGCTTAACTTCCTTCTTTAATGAGTTATATTAGCAAAACCTTTAAAGGAGGTTTCAGGCATTGGCATTACAAAATTGCACTTGTAGCCATAGCAAAATGTTCTGAAATTCCAAACAGTATTTGAAATTGAAGCTTTGAATGTTTTACTTTTTATTACAGGCTGTAAAATATATTGCAGGCAAATATCCTAAAACTTCTCTAAATAATCTAAAACAGTATATCAGCTGGAAAGTCAGACTCTTTGCATATTTTTATTTAATTTCCTAATGTTTTTATTCTAGAATAATGGGAAGTATAAAAGTATTCTCATTAAAAGTTCTAACATTTGAAAAGATAAAGAAGGCCCCATTTTGTTCACAGTAGTAACAGTGTAATTTACATGTAAAAAACAAAAACCAAAAAAAACCAAAATCCAACCAACCAAAAGAGTACATTCAGAATGACCCAACGGAGAAAGAAATTCAGTCAAGTGCAGAAACTCAGAGAAACCTGTTCAGGTAAGTGGGTAGAGCACACTCCCCTTCTCTGGGGCTCCTGTTGCAGCCCAGGGCTTACCAGACTCCCACATTCTCCTGGCACTGTGTTCAGGATGAGAATTTCCCTGCCAAAAGGGGCACAAGAACCTGCTGCCATTCACTGCACATGCTGGGCATTAGACACTTGTCCTTATCCACCTACCAGAGAAAACTTCCTGCCACAAAATCCTGTAACACCACTGCTAGGGAAGGCAATGCTGCACTTTGGAAGAATATTAGCAACCTCACCACTAACACACATCACAAAGCTCTTGGGAAAAAAGAGAAAAAGAAGTGCATCTGAGGAAATTGTTCTAAGGAAATTGTTTTCTCTGAACAGAAAGCATTTTGTGATAGAAAAAGTTTACTTGTGGCCCATGAAACAATCTGTATTTTGCATTATTAATTATTGGGGCTTGGTCAGGTACATGCTGAATGGCTGACTGGAGACGACTTCTGTTTTCCTGACCCTTTCTCCACACCAGTCCAGTTCAGCCTGAATACTCCCAGGGATTCAGTTACTTCTGATTTCATTCTTTGATGGAACACACAAACCACAGCAGACAAAGGGAAGTTTGAAGACACTTCTACACACATCCAAAGCTAGAGCTGATAAAGATGGAAGACACAGGAGAGAAACAAAAAGCAAAGAAGCTGCCAACAGATGAGGATGTCTCACTGAAATCCTGGAATACAACTTGAAATTTCTTCCATCTGTAATTCTTCCAGCAAAATAGCTGAAATGCCAACAAACACATTCCACAGTGCATTGAGGTGGTATCTGCACTGCAGGTGCAAACCCACGGCCACTCAGGGGAACAGCAGCAGTTCAGCTCTAAGGATAAATCACAAAACCACAGAATATCTCAAGCTGGAAGGGACTCACAAAGATCACCAAGTCCAACTAGGTCAGGACAGATTAATTTAATCCACTTCTTCACTTTTCAAGAAAAGAAAGAGACTGACACTGGTTCACAAAAGGGCTCATTTACAACACTCATTTGGCAACCCCTACTACTGTTGGCATAGATGCAAAGCAAGACTGAACTTTTTCTAGAGCGTATTCGGAATTTTATAGGGTTTGACAGTGGAAGACTTACACCAATTAATGTGCAAAACACCTCCTCTCTTCCTGTGAATAACTTACTTCACCATGCAGCTTCTGTCATGCCCAGAAGGCTATTAAACCTTGAAACAGATACCTGGGTACATTTTGGGGGATTGTAAGCAGCAGGTTAGCACCTTCCCCTTGGAACACGCTGGATTTCCAAGCTGACTTCCAAATAGCAGCCACAACTAGGATTCTCCTTCCATCTCTGTGCTATCTTACACAAAAGGCACTGTGCAAACAGATGTTTGCCTTTATACCAGATCTTGTCATGGAAAATGGTTACAGGTTAACAGTTAAAACTCAGAAAGTTAGAAGAAAGACAAATGATTAAAGTCATCCCCCTCTCTCTGACAAGCAGGAGTTTAATACTTTAAGTTCTGTGACTTTCTTCCTTACCAAAACCTGTCTCACCATTGTTTAATTCACAGTATTATTACTATTCCTTCTCAGAAGAGAAAAATAAATCCTTTCATACCTGAGATTTTAATTCCTCTTCTGGAATTAAGGAAAAAAAAAAAGAGTGAAACCAGTAAAAATACCTTCCAACATAACTCAGCTCAAACCTTGCCTAAACACTGCAATAATTTTTAGGATTTAAAGGTAGGTGTTCCTCTGCTTAAAATCCATTAAATTGTATAAGCCACTTTCCCCTTATATACCTTAAATCTCTTGAAATTATTTGCATTATTTTATGGAAATGATCAAAAATATTTACTAAAGTCAGTGGGAAGTTCCCTAATTTTGAGCAGCAAGCCTCCATTAACATACAATCTACTAAAAATATTTTTTTTAACTTTGATACAATTTAGGAAAACTGCTTAATTTGAGTGTCTTCATATCTCATGCAGGGTTCTCCTCAGTTCACAGAACCTTCAGCAGATCCCGAAAGATGCTGAAATTGCTCAGCATTTTCAGATTATGGGCAACGTCAGGGAATTTGTAGGCTACTGTAAAAGTAGAGATATTGCTGAGAAAACTAGCAAGTCTTGTTTTTAGCAATGCAAGTCATCAAGTTTCTATCAGTCTTTTCTCACCAAACACCTTCAGCTGTGTCTCCAAAAGTTCTCTACCAGAATGCAACAATATAAAGATGGAGAGCAGAGCTCTTGCAGAGTAACATGCTGCTTTTCCCAAAGGGCTCCCAAAGATCATAAGATACAGCATTTCTTACAAAAATGACAGGAATGATCAACTGTTAATATTTATTTCTGCAGAAAGAGGTGATCAGGATTCCTACATAATGTGAAGTGCTCTACCATCATCTGAAAGAAATTAACAAAAACCTCCCTGTGCGTGTGGAATTGTTCCTAAATTGCAAGCAAAAAACTTGGCAAGAGGCAAAGACATCTGTTTTCTGTTGCTCTGTGTAAGGTCAGAGTGAACAGATAGCCATTCAGAAACATGTGACCAGGCACTGCTCACAGCAAGGAAGATCCTCTGCCTGATAGGGAAGGGATTAAATGCTTGTCTGCCTTCATATAGATACTACTTCAAAATTTACAATTGGCCAATGTCTCACTGAAATATGTCTGTTTTAGCCACAGTTTTAATACTGTCTGACCACAGACTGTTAACAACACAATTCAGGGAGAAATCACTACCATAATCTTCACTTGTTCTCCAGAACTGCATATGATTAATACACTAAACATTTGAATTTATTTTTACAGGCACATCTGTACTAAGAAGAAGAATTTAACTACAAATAAGCATTGTGATCAATCTGACTATCACTTCATTAATACATTTCTTTTTTATTTTTCAGTGATTTTGCTTTCCCTTTGCTGGAAGGGCACAAAGGTGCTCCCTGGGAGCCATGAATGAGCCCTCCACAGCTCAAAAGAAGGCACCAGACCCTTGTCAGAACAAGCCACAGCATGACTTAACAACTGAGATAAGACTTTTGTGGGTTGAAGCTCTTTACTCAAGGCATGTGTTTGTTAACTGTCTATTTAGTGCACTTGCAATTCCTGAAGTGATAGTCATGTGGCTCCCAGGTAAGCAAAATTTGGCTTTGGCTTCAATTTATTTTATAATGACTTCTAAGATCTTGCACGATTATAAGGAGAAAAATTTATTGTATTTATTTAAAATCTGTTACAGTAAGATTTAATACTATTACCTACAAAAAGTAGTACAAACTAGGTAAAAAGAAAACTTTTCAAGACAGTTGCTAAAAACTGCTGTAGAAATCTGCTTGAGTTAGCTCCAGTTTGCCTGTCATCTGTTCTTTGGCATTCAGAAGCCCAGATGCAGAATAAAAAAATTGCAACATACCTACCTTCTCCAGTTAGATTAAGTGCCCTAGCTACCATGGTAACCTAAACTATTTTTCTTACTTTGCTCTGTAGGAATGAAAACTGATTTAATTCTCCAGAAGGTTGTCACAGTGAAGACAAGTACTATAAGCAATACATTACTGAACCTCAAAAAAGTTAGCTGTTTCTCATTTTTGCTCATTTAAAACCATGTTCTTCATCAGCAACATAAAAGAAGAGCTGCCTTCAATACATTATTCTTATTAGCTGTGGAAAAGCCTTGATTTCTGCTACAGAGATGGGGACAAGCAGCTAAGTAGCTTTTCCCTCCCGAAGTTCACACTTTGTATGATGTGACTATTCATCTTTTCCAAATACACTTGGGGAAAAAAGTCACCTAGAGTAAGTTTAAGGTATAAGAGCTTAGGAAAGAAAGATAAAGCTACCTGCACATGGAGAATACATCACTGTTCTGCCTTTGTAACCATGAGTAAAAAAAATTAAAATTGCAAAGATTTCAGGTCACCTCTGTACTCCAGAGGATCAATATGAACTCAGCCAACGGGCTCATATTCATCATAAGCTAAAACCCACCCCCATGTAACAAGTTTCAGAATTTGGTCTGATGCTTTGAGGGGCCCATAGACCACAGAAAACACAAATTGTGTCTTAAGAATGGTGGAAATCAGTATGTGATGGGAGAACATCCTTTACATTGTCAGCACATTGTTATTCTGACACAATTTAAATAAGAAACAATTGTTAAGATGGCCCTAATTTTTTGCACAAGCTTAAAATATTTGAAAGTATTTAGTGATATGTTAATGTGAGAGCTAATACAGGTAAGTAGGACCACACTTCATTGTGTCCATGGAAGCGAAGACTTTAAGGAGGAGGAAATTGTAACATTATGAATCTGAAGTCCTAAGTTCTAAAAATGTGCAACTCTGGGGAAATCTTTGAATGGATAAACAGTGAGTCTTCCCACAAAAATGCACATTAGTACATAGAACAGCATTCTCTGGCTCAAATTAACAAGTCTCACTGACCACAGAAATCTTCCACGTCTGTGTACTCCTTTCATGGCTTCTATTGTAAGTAGTATATGTTTTCTAAAGGTAACCTTATCCTTCCATAGGGGAAAAAACCAGGAAAACACAAACTGGAAAATAATGAATATCAACTGTTTAAGTTATAAATTATCTTGACTATCTTATAGTGAAGTTGTACATAGAGAAGAACTACAAATCTCATGAGGAGGGAGAGAATTGAAGAGACACAAGAAGACAAGGTCTTCAACAACAAAGTGTAGGGAATCAGGGTCATTTAGCTTTGTTGGATTTGGATGGCCTAAACCATTTTAAAGACTACACTAATTTTAAACACATGGTTGAAGTTCAATTGTGAGAATGTCCATTAATCCTTCTTGTGATGCCCAAAGTACACTGCAAGCTCTTTCCAAAAAGTGGTAATTCCTTATGTAGATATAAGCCTTTCATTATTATCTCAGAAATCTGTCAGCCTACCAGGAGATAGACAGTCTGGTTCCCTGCCATGCCAGGAAGGAGTTAACACTCAATGAAGTCTGAGCTGGCAGAGCCACACTGGTATTCTAGCTGGCTTGTGCAGCTCTACATTGCTGTCAGTATAATTTAGATATTCTCTTGCTGACTTTATCTGAGCTGCAAACACAATGATTCTCTTCCTGTCTTAAGTTTGCTAGACAGAGAGATGAGAAGAACTGTGGGTTTTATTAACCATTCTTACTTAGTAGCTCCTTTTTATCTTCTATGTTTATGCATTAGTTTACATCCAGAAAGTAAGAATTAGTCTTGCAAGAGTAGTGTTATTTCTAAGCTACTTAGTAACTGCTGGGTGTCCAATTTTTATTTTCATTCCTCTAATTTATCAAAATTTATTTTCTTAGTTTATTGTTCTTACTCCTGAAGGAGTGATTATAAACCAATAATCATAAGTTCAAAAGCTGTGATTTTGCAGAGCTGTGCAGGCCTAGGTAAGATTAGTAGTAGTATTGAAAAACTCTGACCATTTTGTTTATTAGAAAAGTTGTGGTTGCTGTCAGTGATTCTTCTGAGAACTCTATTCTTTTCCCACCACTGTGCAGGTAAAAGTGAGATAACTCTAGGTTTCTACATTATTCAGAGCAGGCAGAAAGTGACTTTTGTGTTGAGGAAGATAGATGCACACAGAAAATCAACTATATATTGGTATTTTGAATGGAGATTTAAAATACTGAGACTTCGTAAGGATGTTTTAGAAATGGTGAGGTATAAATGATATGAAGATATCAGACACCTAAATTCTCATAGGCTTTTAACTTTGAGGTTAACATAAAGCATTCAAGTCACTGCTCAGACCAAGCTCTGTCTCACCAAGTGGTGTTAGCTGAATTCACCTGTAGCTACTGAAGCAAATGGAAAGTTACATTTCCCAGGCTGCTTTGTCTTAGCCAAGGGTTCCCAATTCAGATCTCAGAACAGTGACCCCCCAAGAACAGATTTGGCAGGATTTGGCCTGAAGCCATATCTTGGGCCCTGGGCCTTCCCACTGCTCAGCAGCAGCAAAACATAGCAAGTGGGATTTTTCTCAAGTCAGATCAACTTGAAAACAGACTGCCAAATACAGCATGATTTCACCCCATGGACAGGAAAATAANATATTTCTTAAAATAATATAACTGTGATTAAAAATTACTTCTACAAAACAACAAGAATTTTAATATATAAAAATCTGAACCACTTCCACTAAAGTAGGATTTGCAGATGAACTTGCTGATGTGAGTAGTTTTTATCTCACTGACCTAGAGCTACAGCAGGACACTGCAAAAAGGACTTTATGGCAGCCAGAGTCAGAACGTGGCTTCAGCAAGAATATTTTCCTCCCTGTTCAGCTGCTGTGGGTCAGGAACCACATCTGAGGGGAGGGTGAGAGCACTGAGGAGCCGTGCTGCTCCTCACACCCTGGGCACAGAGTAATTACAACACCTTCCCATGGATAAATCAGGAGAATAGGCATGAATTTCCTCCTTGAAACTGCAGCAGCTGTGGTGGTCAGTAAGGAAATCCATTGCCCAGACAGGCAGGACACTCCTCAAATCCTTCTCTGTGACACTCAGGCTCAAGCCTGAAGCAGTGTCACTGCAGGACCACCACCCCATGGCACAGGTGGTCACATGCAAAAGGATAAAATATTAAACACACAAACACAAAGTTTTATTGTGTCTTGCATGAGAAGGGCATGATTTGCTAATCACAAAACTGCAACTGGCCATTCCCACTTTGGAGCATCTAAGCAGAGATAGGATTTTTCAGACAAAAGGAGAGCAGCATTGCCCAGGGGGGGAAAAAAAACCCCCAGTATCTTGAAACAGACAAAAATCAAAGCACTCAAACTCATAGTCACTAGTGACTGTTTGTTGTGGTACTTTCATTGGGCTGGTTTTAGGGTTGGTCCTTTTAGTAATTCAAACACTCTCTCTGTGTTAAGAAGCAGAACAAGTTTCACTGGAATGCAAACCTCATAGTTACAGGTTTCCCACAGGTCATCAAGCTTGATGCAGGGTCAGAAAAATACCCAAAACTCTAGGATATTTTGGTGCACATTATTTCATTAATGCTAACAAAAAGAAATATTACCGATCTTGCAACTGTCAGAGGAAATGAGTCAGAAATATGTACTATAAAAGAGATTAAGAAACTACTCATTAGGTTACTGTGGTTAATTATTAGAGCTTGTCCATCTACTCCAGAAAACAATTAAATCAGACATCAAAGTTCATTAAGAAAATGAATTTACATTACTTCAAAATCTCTTTTTGCCTCTCCTACCTAGATAGCATATTCATAAGATGGCAGACAGAACTTTGAAAAATCTGGGGTATATTTTAAAGTGATCACCTAAACCCTAAAGATTTAATAAATGGCCTTTATTAAGTATACATAAAACCTTATAGAAGGGAAAAAACCTAAGTGTTTTCCAGTAAGCATGTATATTTGTGTCATGGCTGTAATGAAACACACATTAAGTATGAAACATATGGTTTCCATTTTGTTGCCCTGGAATCCATCCAAAGACATTTATGTTGTTAGCTTAACTGTTCTCTTTAGCTGAGAAGCTGTGGAAAATATCTCATCTGAAAAAAATCTGTACCTAGTGGATAACTATAAAAGATTTGCTAGATTTTTAGCAGACTACTTTAATAAAAAAGCCTCTGAGATTACTAGATTTTAGGGTTTTTAAATTAGTATATAATTTTCAAACTAAAAATAAATTTGCTTTAAGAGGTACCAGAATTCTATCAACAGATTACACTGGTAATATTTTCTTTAGTTAACAAATTTGTAGAGGTGTTTATGGCTTTCTTCTGGAACCAGGCTATCTGACCCAACAAGAATGCATGATGGTATCATTACTAAAGTGTCATCTCCCTAACTTCATAGAAGAGCACTGAAGATCACATTTGGCTAATAAGCTGGTTCAGAGGCAAGTTTCATTAAAAATTAGAGAAAAAGAAGATAGGTCTCATTCTGTTATTTTTTAGTAATTTCTGGGTTTGCCTTGGTGCAAAAGTAGGTCAGCCAAGAGCTGGCTAAGAATTTCAAGATATCTGTCATAAATGTTCAGATTCAAATTTTACTTATATTAGCAGAAAATATACTAGAAGGGCTGAAAGAAAGTCCAAAGGTTAAATTTTGCCATGGTATACTTAAAAATTAATCCCTAAATCACAAGGCTTCTAAGCTCAGTAACAAACAGACAATCTACTAAACCTTTCATACCTTTGTGCTGTAAACCAATTTGTTAAGCCTGCTGTAGTTTTTACAAACTATTGCTAAACTTTTGTTTGATGAAGCCAATGGAAAAGACTATTATGAATAAATTGATAAATGCAACGAGATCAGTTTGGAGACTTTTGAATTTCATGCTTCTTTATTTAATTAGTTGAGATTTTTTGGGAAATGGCAGACAAAAGTCTCCATTTTATTACCTTAATAATCACATGGCCTGAGGACTGTGCTCTCTGTAAAGGGCCCTGCAGCTGGAAACTCCACACTGCCCTTGTTGTGCCAGTGTACAAGCTTGTTCACCTTCACAACCCTTTGCAAGAATTAGCTGGTTATTTTAACTCACCTTTGCCATCTGTGCTTGGACTCCATTGGCCTTTAAAGCAGAAACTGCCTTCTGAGCAGCTGCTGGGCTGTCAAAGTCAACAAAACCATAACCTGAAAGAGAAAACATCATTTTGTTAACAGGACAGCAACCAGCTTATGAACAAACACTTCACAGCCAACAGCCGTGTTACTGGCACAGTTATTTAATACAATTTTCTTGTTGTTGAAGAGGGACAATTTGAACTCCAGTTCTTCGTGCAGTGTCCCCCCCCAGAAAAAACCTAGCAAAGTTCTTGAACCTTGAACTGGTGGGGATCTGCACTAGTGGAACAAATCCATTTCCATGTCCAATCATTATGAGAATTTTGGCCAAATTGCTAACAAGCAATACAGTGCTTCACTTTGTATTATCTGGTATGTAACTTCTAACGGCAGATTATTTCAGAGATCACCAAATAAAGCATCATCTGTTAATTTTTCTGAAGTAAATTCTTATTACAGCTTGAATAAAGGACAAGAAAGTCTGAAAGTTACCTTTCGTTTATTCAAAATTGGGAGAGGAATTTAGTTTAAAAGACACATATCTACCCAATTTTTGGTAAGTTACTTATCTCACTGTATATACATAAAAGACAGCTACATTTAAAAGCGAGTGAAAAGCCATCCTCAGTGAAAGCAAATGGTTTTTCCCATTATTGAAAGAATGTGAATAACTGTCCTGAAAGCATTTTCTATGCCATATAATGCAATCTTTAAATATTAAAATAAGCTCAACATCAATTGAAACAAATTACATATTTTTGCAATAACTTCTTTTCTTATTCTGAACAAGTAACCATAACTAAGGGATTCCAGGATGCCCAAATTGCAATATCCCTTGCCCTTAAAATACCTTAAAACCTTACAGGCTGGGATTTTTAATCCAGCCTGGGAATTGGAGGCTCAAAGCTCACCAAGAGGCAGTCAGAGTTTAGAAGCTACTTCCATTAGATCTTATTGCAAACCTCATTATGCATTTTTCAATTCCCTTCTTTTCCACCAGTGAGCCGCCCAAGTATTAATAAAATCCCTTTCCACAGTCAAAGTTGGGGTAAAAGATAACAAACAACAAAAACAACAAAGAAATAACCTCTGGAGGAGTTGAAAATGGAAATATTTCTTCAAAATATATTACAATCCCCTTACAATATATCTATACTGAGAAAAGGATGGCTTATGTTATAACAGAACAAGCTTTAAAGCTCTTAACTTGGGAAAAACAACTCAAGCATCCTTGTACATCAGTGCAAGCTTATTTATGCTGCCAAAAAGCTGAAGAAAGCAGCATATTGTTTTGTGTAACACGTGGTGGTGTGGATTGTTAAATTCTGACGTGAAACAAAGTGAATTAGTTCATATCAAGTTTTGTGCTGCCAAGGCAAGACTAACTTCCCATACCCCAAACTAGCTCTCCACACCCATGGCAGCCTGGGTTATCACCAACACACTGCAGGGTGTAATGCAGACAAAGTTACATACTGACACAAAGCCATCAAAGCTGGCTTTGCCACCTTCCAGATGATATAGAAACTCAATTGCTCACTGTTCCAGTTAGTTTTAAACCCCATGGTGTGTTTTTTGGCAAAAGCCAGAGATGCTGTCAATCTTTTGGTTAAATTCCAGTTAGATATTTGCATTCTGCCTACTTATGTTCCCATTGCATTTTCAGCAACATGCAGTGAGCTTCCCTGGAGCCTTACCCTGCAGTGTACTGTCACAACAGGCTGCTAGCTACCGCTTTTCATCAATGAGATATAAATTCTGTATTGAAAAAGTCATCCTAAATCTCTTAAAGAATTAATGTGAGAATTTCTGTATCTCTTAAAGGACTACTGAACACTTCAGGAACTGACAGAATGAGCAGACTAAATCAGTTAAGTGCAATCACAGGCATTAACTAATTAAAATAATTGAAAAGGGCATCTCCTCTTTCCTAGTCGCAATGACATCTGCATACAAGTTAGGAAAAAAATTTCTAGAAATTTCAGTTTCTGAACTGTCAGTGCCTCTTTAATTTGCTTAAGATGGGGAGTTGAGAAGCTATGTCCCTGCACTGCTTCCAAGTTCTGCACAAAAGCTTTGTCTTCATTAATGACGAACTCTCCTCCCTCTGCCTATCAGCTTTCTGCTCATTCATGGGCATTATGCGTATTAACACTGCTCAATCAACTGACTTAATATTTCACTTTGCTTAGAAATTATCCTCTTAATTGTAAAAAATTAAGGACTGAAATATGGTATTTCAGTGTCTGCTACCACACCTTCTCCCACCACAAACATGCTGGGATCCAAATCGCTGCAATTGGAGTGAGTGATGAAAATCCGTGAACTGATGTATTCAGCTTATCTGGAGGAGTTTTAATTTTTTTTTCCAGCTGCAATTACTTCATTGAAAATGAACCCTCTCTTTGCTCCCAATACATTCAATAGAACATAACAAAACACAATTAGAGTACTGGAACATGTAATTAAGTGCTGCTTCAAGCTACACTAATCAATGGAGCTTATTTCCACAATGTATAATTTTTTAAGATGCTTAGTATAGTTGAATGGTCATCTGAAAGCTTCCCTAGTTTCTCCAGGCAAAAGGGGAAAAGCTGCTTTTAACTCCATTTTTGTTTTTAAAATAGAGGAGAGCTGCCAGCCAGCACTGTGCATGTCAGCTTCACTCTGGCTTGGCTGTGCCACCGACACCGGCTGTCTGCCAGCTCCACTGGAGGCAAATTGAATGCACCAACCACCAGCAAGAACCAAACTCATTAAGGAACAAGAATGGGGGGAAAAAAACCCAAACCAAACCAACAAAGGTAAAATGAACTTAAAATACAACATTAAGGTATTTTATAGAATCGGTTACGACTTTCAGGGGAACACAGTATAAAGGAAAATATACATACCTTTGCATTTGTTTGTAGTCTTGTCCAAAATAGCCTTCGTGGATACAATTTTCCCATACCTAAAATGAATTATACATATGTAAGGAAAATGAGAAAAGAACACTCTCTTATAACAAACACACAAATCACTTTATTTTATATCCTAGTACCCTTTACTCTATGCAAAATGATACAATTTATATAGACTATAATTATGGAATGCAAACTCATACATAGATGGAAGTGACAAAAAACATCAACAATTTCAAGCACGATCTTGTTCCATATTCTCAGTGGCACCACAGAATATGCCAGAAAACAGTGCTTTATAGAAAAGAATTCCATGCTATTAAAATCCTGGTATGTATAAGACACCATGTGATAGATATAAGCTGGGATTCTCTCACTATATAGACCAGTTAGAGCAGATCAGTTGCCTTGTCAGTGCTAGGCTTGCTGGCTAGCACAGTATGGAAAGAGAAAAAAAAAAGAGAGAGAAAAACCCAGCAAAACCCCAACTGACAAACACAAAAATATTACATCTGATTTAATACTATTCTGTTCTGGAAGGTGACAAGTGCAAGACTAATGAAAGCTGATCAACAAAGTTGGCTTATATTTCTGTAAATATAAGCAATTTAAACTAAAACAAAAACATCCCTCAGGAAAGTTTCAATTTTCTTTTTCTTATTGCCAGTTTCTCAGCTTCTCAGTACCTGGTAAGCCCAGTCAGCTATGCAGCCCAAAGGTGAGCACACAGATCTCAGCAAGTAAGCTTGGGAAGGTAGACAGCAATCCCAGCTATAAGAATAATGACTGTTTCTGAAGCACACTGCAAAGTTTATCAGAATTAGGTATTTCGATCATTTTTAGAGTAGAATTTGTTCCTGCTTGCAATTTCCCTAGGAATAAAAATCCCACTTTCCATTTAAAAACAGCAATTCTCTTGGCCTGTATACAGAGCACAGGTTTCCCAAGCTCCTTCCCACATCCTCCTCTGCTTGTCAACGACACTTGTTAGGGTGCCCTGAGCACAGAAGAGAAAAATGATGAAAAAAGAGTTTGCTTTCACTTGAGAAAGTAATGTAACTTATTACACTAACAGATATATCTATGCACTGTGTGCTAAGAAGCTCTTTAGAGAGCTTCTTTCTTGGTACAAGAACCCAGAATTATGAGAAGGGTTATCAGTATACGAAAGGGGAATTTGGGGAAAAATGAACTTTCGTCATCTTACCCGCTATTGAGTATAATTTCAAAAAATACTATGTCAAAAGACAACTCCATTTCTGCAGTAGCTATATTAGTATTAAAAAATCTTCAAAATATATTAGAAGTCTAATAAATTAAGCTTAGTTTGTTAAGAGTATTCAATTAACTGTTCACTTGCAAAGTGATAGTTATTCAAAGGCAAAGCCCATTTGCCCCACAAAGAGCACTTAAATACACCTTTCAGTGTAGCTATCATTCTGACCAGTTTCAAGACCCTCCTGTTTATGCAATAGTTATTGGATGGCTTCAAATAACTGCAAGGGAGTAAACCTGGGATACAAGCCATGAGGTGGGTGCTTCCTTCTTTAATCTGAAATTGTGAGCATCTACACTGATAAAAAATAGAACTATCCATCTATAGCCTAAAAACATACAAGCATCAATGAAAATCAGTGCATAGCTGAATCCACCATTTTAGAAGCTGTAATAAAGCAATAGAAATTGTGCATAATAGTTGGAGGAGATACTTCCTTAATCGTACCACTTATTTTCCAAATATGTCATTCCATTCAGAAAGCTTTACAGTCCCTAAGTCAAAACTTCTCACGTTTTCTCCAGAATTTTTCTGAGTGCAGAGTAATAGCACATGCTATAAACGAGAGAGGCAAACAGCTCAGGGTGCTTGCACCCACCATGACACTCAACAGCCAGCATTCTCCATATCCTATCAGCCTCCCTAAAGCTTCTTAAAGTGAAGAGCTACATAGCCTTTTGTGGAAAAAAAATCCCTGAAGGATGCTCTTGTCTCTGCTACTGTGTCAGTTCTTGAAAGAGCAGAGAGTGGTGGTGGTGAAGAACCACAGCCCTGGGTATGTCTGTGAGCACAGTGACCCTGCCAGCTGGCTCAGGGCTGCCTTGGACTGCTCCAGCCCACACTGCCCACGAACAGGTCTCTGCACATCTGCTCTTTACAAAAACTTCGTGGACCACCTTCCACTGTGCAAAGATGGCCTAGTGATTTATTGCACTGTCCTAGATAGCACGGCTCCTGCAAAGAACCAGCCACCATGGAAGGCTGCCAAGAAATTTCAGCAGTGTGAGTCTAGGAACAAACTGGGAACCAGTATAACAATAGCAGCTATCGCCAGGATTTCTCCTACGATTTTCCCTCCCATGTGTGAGTTGTTCTCCACTCATGCCATGAGGCACAGAAAAGCAGTTTACCCACCCTGAGCCTGGCCAGCAGGATGCACCCCCTCCTTGTTCCCAGCATGTGATCTGATACCAGAGGAATTACTCCTTGCAGTTTCTCCCAACTCCTTCCTTCAAATTATGACCACTGCAAAAACTTTTCTTCTCCTTGAATTCTATAGTCCTTATACTCTGCTTTTAACACCAGCTCCTGTCTTCAACTGCTCTTTTATTGGGTGCAACTGCAATCAAGACCCTGCAGAAATCAATGAGCTATAAAACACACAAGTCATGATGCAAACTGGTATGTATTGCCTGCTTACAAAAAGGATTATAGCGAGCAAGAGAAAATTTGTATTCCAAAGATGTCTATGATGTTAGGTCTTGCCTAAAGATCCTAACTCCTCTCAAAGCCTATATACATCTAGTTGTCTAAGGCACTTGCTTGAGGGTTCTCTCCTGCTCCACAGCCTTATTGCATGCTTTTTGAGATTTTGTACCTACAACAGAGCACTGTCCCCATGGCTGGCAGAATCACTTCTACAGCAATTGGTGTTTGCTCATTCTCTCTCAGCTGAAAGAGTTTTTTAAAACATGCTTTCTTTTAAATTAAGTACCAGTCTCAAGAAATAACTGCTAATCTGGCTGGTGACAAGCAACTAGGTATTTCTTACTGAGTTATTCTTCTCCCCAAAATAACATCAAACTCATGTTCAGCAGCAATAGAGGGTTCATTCTTTTTTTTTTCTTTTGAATGCTATTAACACATTCTTCAGTCTGAATTATGTTTGGAGACAGAAAGATGTTTTCAGCTTTGCGTCTCTTTTCTATACAGCACTTGTACCAATATCAACTCACACATTGAGAAAGAGAGGGCTTGGGTAAGAGGCAGGTAAATAATTGCCAGGGTGCACTGGGTATGGGATTAACAGGGGTGTGCTCAGTAACTGCTGTGACCCAGTGTACGAGATACAGTTGTGGTATAGAACACCAACACAAATGTCTGCCTGGATAGAAGATAAAGAAGAAACATGTTCAAAGCCAAGCTAGGAAGAAATGTAGTACAGCTGCTTAACAGGATAATGTTTACTACTGCTAAGTACATCCTCACAGCGCAGAAATGAAAAAATAACCCTCACCTGGCTCATGCTGCCCCAAAATCTACTGCCAGACGATAAGAATGCCAAACACTGCACTATACCTTTGTCTTACATGCTTTTGAAGTCGAAGACTTGAAGCAAAGCACCTCCACATAATTTTTTTTAAATCATATTGCTCAGCAACATGGTCAAAACCAGTGCAAACAATCATCCTGACAGATTCACTGCAAATAGCTAGGGATACATTTGACATTTAAAACATCTCTGAAGCCTAATTTTGGCAACCTCCACAATGCTGAAAGAAAAGGGTCTTTAGAAAACCAAGTACATGAATCAACCTGAACCACTATTTATTTTTCTCCCTTGTACATCTGGCAGCATGACGAACATGTGGAAATGTGAGCATGAAAAGACGCCATCGTGAGCATGACAAAGAATGGGGAATGAAGTAGCTTGAAGTCTCTGCCCCAAGTGCTGTTTTGTGTGTTGAAAGAACTTATCTGTGTGTGCATTAGGGGAGGTACAGTAAGAACAGGCAGTGAGAGGCTTGATAAGGTTTGTCTGGAATGAATTGTTCAAATCTGTGTCCACAACATAATGTAATATACCTCATACCACCATGCTTACAGTGTTTCCCTTTGCAGTACTTTCAACCTGTTTTCCAGCTTTTGCTGTGAAGGATTTCTCTACTACAAGATGTTGACTTGGACAAAAATATGCCAGAAAGATCTCTGCTACCATGGAAAGTCCTTGCCTTTAAATGCTGCTTAGGTCCTCCATCCTGAACTGTCCAGAACTTTGTGTTGAAGATGAACAGTGATCTCCCTTTGCCTAAGTCCAGTCCAGCTATGAAAGAACATTCCTAGAGATCCTGCTGTTGCAGTTTGCATTACTGTAGTGCTGTCAAAACTCCTTTGATATACAGAAATGTTGCATATCTTCTGTGTTTGTTCTAGATTAATTTTACATCTTAGCATCTTATCACTGCCCTTCGTGGAATGCTCTTATTTTTAAGATCCAGAACTGGTAAAACCAGACATGGATTTCATAACTTGTTAGTGGCTCCAAGTACATGAATTAACTTTAAGGTGGAATTGTGAAAAGACAAAATATTCGACAGGGGGCCAATATTCTCACCAGGTGACTCTAAGACTGAAGAGAGCACAACAAACAGGCAGATCTGGGAAGAAGTGTCACCCAGGAGAGCAGATCAGTTAATCCTAAAATAAAATGCAGCTGCTGAACAGATCCACATGAAAATAAATTGTAATTTTGACTAGGGTAAGTAACTAGATGAAAATGCATAAAGCAAATATTTCCTAACAATTCCTATACCTTAATTTTAACACTAAAAAGAAAAAGCAGGTGGGCCTGCTTAGTCTGTAAGTCAGCTTTAAAAATAAGAGACAACAACAAAAAACAAAAAAATATTTCTTATTCAAGATGCTCTTATTCACCACACAGCATGGCAAGTGGGTACCTTGCATGTACTCTAAATGCAGCAAATTCTTGCTTTAAAGGAAATCATGTTGTCTTTCAGTATGACCTCAAACCAATGTACACAACAAACACGGACTTTGGCAAATCAGTGACATGCAAATTTTAAGATCCTCACCTCCCCAAACACAGAGTATTCTGTTTTGAACACTGTGACTCAAAACATTTATATGCAACTGAAGGTCCTCCTAGCCAGGCCCACACCACCATCTATCCTGCTTGTAGAGTGGGTGGAAGCCATCACATTCATCCCAGCTGAGACGTGATGAGGAAAAACCCTAACTGCCCATGGGAAGGGCTAATCTCTGCTGGAGTTCCCAGTTCCTCTGTAACACCTGGTGCAGAAGGAGCAAAGAAAATTCCCTGGGTCTGAGAAAAAGAGCCAAGGGAGTTGTCAGCAAGAGCTGACTTGGTACAGCTCACTCCTGTTCCTCACTGATCTTCTCATGTTCAGGGCATTTCTAAGCCAACAGCACAGCCAAGGGAACAGGATCAGCCCCATCAATCTTTTCTCCTGAATCCAAAACCCAAGCACAAAAAAGTTTTATCTGGCTCCCATACCTCTGCCTCTCTGCTGCATTTTGGGAAAGTGGTGTACTGAACCTTGAGCTCTTGGTCCCTTTTAAGCTTAGAAAAACACAGGGAGTTTTTGTTTCTCTACATATCAAATTTTCAATTTTTCAGTAAGGGGAATTTCAGAAAATAATTGTCAATACAACACTAGTAGTCCTTGTGATAGACAATTCTGATCCCACTCTTTAGTTATGGCTAAATGTTTGTTACAAAAACTTGATAAAGAAATTTATTCAATCCAGCAGAAGACTGAGTTTTAAGAACAGAATCAAACCATATGGTTTCCATTTTTAAATTCTTCTTCACCACATCTATGCCGTCGTTCAGAAGGAAACACTGCTGAGAACATTTAGTCCGTATTTTGTTTTCTGTTGTTGGAAGACACACTGTTCTTCTGAGAAGCTCTTTGGAATACTCAGTTGCTTCAAGGCCATCATGCACCTTAAGGTTTTCTACCAGAACACAGTAAGTATCTAGCACCAAAAGCTGTACCAGTCATTTTAAGTGCATAAGTAAACATTACATTAAAAGTTGCAGTTATACTTTCCTATTTTTATCTTCCAAGTTAACGTCTATGGATATTCTAGCTTTATTCTAGTATGAGTTCTGTTTTGAAATTGTTATAGATTTGGCTAATTTATTTGGTTTAGTAAAGTCTCCTTTTCTAGTTTCAGATATTCAACCACTGGGTTAACCAATGCTACCAGATGTGTCCTGTTTCAGACATTAGACCATATTTTTCACTATATGCAAAACAGAACTTACTTGAGTACCTAAATTAAAGTGTTCTTTTGATGACATGGTGCTAAATGATCATGCGGCTTTGACATAAAACTAGTTCCTTCCTTTCTTAATAATTGTCCCTTTGACTTTCTGGTACTTCAGAGGAAAGATGGTATTTTCAAAATACTCAAATATCCAGATAGTTCTCATTCTCATTTATTATTATTTTATTTGGGAGATAAATAATATCTCCAAATCAATTAGAATTTATTATTATAAAAACCAACTACTGTTTTGTCTTTACAAAATTACAAAAATTCCATTTTGTCTATTAATGTGAAGACTACTTTTGAGATCTGTGTACTAAAAAAAAAAAAGGGAAAAAAGATCCCCCAACTAAAAAAGCCAAAGAACCCTATGCTCCTAGAAACTTTGCCTTTACTGACAAATCAATATTCTTATATACTGCAGTAAACTCTTCATAAAGATCAGCAAAGCTCTCTTCACAAGATGTCTCTGTTTAACTCTTCTTTTTAATTTAATTTCTGTTCATTAAGAATCGATGTACGTCATCATCATTACCAATGCAACTACCAACATCTCCACAGTGCAAACTACTATTATTTTGGTACAAATAAATTGTTCTTCAGTCTCACTAGGTTACAATTCAAGATTTCCCTGAGAAGTAATCAAAAGCAGCAAAACCAGATGCAAGCCCAGATATTTTCTTATCTCCTACCATTGTCTGTCCTCACAGAAGCAGATGCTTTGCACAATGGACGTACACAATTTAGCAAAGTGTGAACAAATGCCTCCTAAGAGTCTTGGACAATATTAATTTCAACAGATAAAAAGCAGTATTTTATGAATAGGTAGTGGCTTTATTTATGAATAGGCTTGTAGTGTATAGGCTCCACACAAATGTAAATGCTCCTTAGAACTAAAAATAATCAGGAATTCAAAATTCTAATGGACAGTGGAGCGACACACAAAAAATATTTTGGAAATTATTATTTTTCAGCTACCCAATTTGTTTTTCCCAAGACTAGTTATTTCCTGGTTCAGACAAAGATAAGCTGTGGGGACAGGGAAGATATGTTTTTAGAATCAGGAAATGTTTGCTTCCTTCTGCTCTTGCTTTGTAGAAATGTGAATAACCTCTATCCATTCCTTAGAAGCTGACTGAAATTCAACAGGAAAGAGTCCCATTAGCATCCTACAGCTATTTTAATTACATTTTCCAAAGGTTTTTCAATTAATATGATCCTTGTTGCACAACAAATTGATTATTTTAAAAGCAAGACCCACTGCACAACATCCTTTTATTTAGCACAGCTGAGGAAACTTCAGATTTTAATGACTCTGGGCATTTTTAACATTTCAGAAATATTACAGCTGACACTATAGCAGCTTTCCCAATGTGGATTTCCAGTGTCTTAATGAACAGACTTTCAACAGCTGCTTGCAGAGGTGTGTTCTCTGTCAATCTTAAATCAACAAATATGTAAGGGCATGTTTATTTAGTTTTACTTTATAAGGTTAAGAACGTTGCAATATGTGAAAAAGCAGTTATTCTTCAGTACTATGATGACACAGTCATGGTGGGGAAAAAGAAATAAAAAATAATCCATTAAGTATGTGCACACACACACACACACACACACACACATATGCACACCCACACCTAGCAAAAAGCTTTTGGAGTTGGAGGGGAAGGCTCTGGTATTATGCCCTGACAGGCATCAAGAAGAATTCTGCTGATGCTACTCTGAGAAAAAACACAACAGCTGTAGAATCAATTTTAAAAGAGATTTAAAAATGTAAGTATAAAAATCTTTACATTAGGGGTTTTTTTTTCTTTCTCTTGTTAAATCAAAAGAAAGAGAAAGGCAAATTCTGAAGGATGAACCTGCAACTTCTATTCTAGGTTCTGACAAGTTTATCAGTATCTGCAGCCTCAGCCGCTCCACTGAGGACGTGAATTCAGATACTTGGCAGAGCTATGATTAATAATCACCCTCTCTTCAGGGAGAGATTTTTGTCAAAGCCCTCAATTTTGGCCTATCCTTGCTCAGCTGCAACATGATTTTTACTATAAAACATATGGCACCTAATTTCCATTTAATCTTCCATAGGCTAACAAGAGAATGCTGCTCAGCGTTATGGTAGGGACAGACAAGAGCTCCAGACACTGAAAAAAGAGAGGGCAATGGCAGCTAAAGTGGCAGAGTTGACCTCTTGCTCTGCACTGGAGATCAGCTTTCATATTTCACAGACACCTAAAGATTCTCATCAACCTAATGACTCTTACAAAAGCCAGAATACAAACATGCTGGTCCTAAATTTGTTGATTGCATAGCTGCTTTAACTGTAGACACAAGATGTCACATGCTGTGAAGAAAAATGGAATTTCAAGCAACAAATTGTGAAAAATGATCTTGTTCTATGCTTCTTGCTGCTTCTGCCCCTGCAATAACCCAACCTGACTTCTGACAAGCTGAGGTGATTTTGCATAATCTCTGAACCATCTGCTAGGCTATCTGTCAGTTCAGTAGCCTTGTTACTTTACAGTTTATAGGTTAAGCAGGATAAATAACCTATCAGAAACACAAACAGATTTGCCTCTTTGACACACTTTGAAGTGCAAGTATTGTCTAAAGAATCATAGCTTTCTTATTCCTAAATGGAAGAAAAAGAAAATAAAAGTCAAAGTAACGCATTAAAACAAATGTCTATTATTTCAGAAAAGGAAATTGTTTATCATAATCTTCACAGTTTATGAAATCAATAGCACAGCAAAACTAAAGTAATTTTTTCTAACTAATTTTTGCCTACACTTTGAGGAGCTTTATCTCTTTACCCATTTAAAAACACACATATGAAGTATTTTTTAAATGTGTAAACTATGCAGAGTTATGGTTTTCAAACATCTGTTTGCAGGGACGCAATTGCTGGTTGACATTAAAAGTGCTGTTTCCTGCCAGAGATCTATTGAGTTTGTTAACCAATGAGAGTGAAAGACCACTCTGGTTTTCCTTATAAATTATGTGGCATTGTTCCTTTGAGAAAAATATTTAAATATGCAGTGATATGTGCAAATCAGATAGAATGGTTTAGAAACTAATTTGCTACTATTCTGCTTCTAATATAGAATATTGTAATTTATGTGAAGTGCTCCTCCACTGAAAGCATTACAGAAAGCTTCACCATAAGACATGGAACTGAGGATCCTTTGTATGAAAATAGTTTGCAGTTATTCAGATAGTCACAAACAATAAATCTCATAATTATCATAAATTATCATAAATCAACTAACACTAAGCACTAACACTAAGATGATCCAAACAAGAAGTTGCCAGTAAATGCTACAACATCAGAAAAATCAAGGAGTCTCCTTCTCAGTGTCTGCCTCACAAAGCAGGCTGCACTTCCTAATCTCTACTGTCCAGTTCAGCAGTTCTGGAGAACCCTGACTTTACCAAAAAAAAAAAAAAAAAAAAAAAAAAAAAAAAAAAAAAAAAAAAAAAATTTATAAAAAAAAAAAATTTTTAAATTT
>WBNO01008742.1:195321-236046 GCA_013400575.1 Peucedramus taeniatus
AAAAAAAAAAAGTTACAGATTATTCAATTAAAAGATACTTGGAATTCTTGGCTAACTGACTTTTTAGTACTACCATCACTTTTACATAAGAAAACCCAGGATAATCTACATTTTCTGCAGCAATTTGCATGTGCAGCTACTGACAAGGATATTCAAGTATATGGGCTATTCAAGTACATAAGAGGTTACAGTTTCCTACTGTTACAAATGGAAGAACAAAACCATGTTATTTTAAGAAAGCAAATGGTCTCACCCTGTTGTTTTCTTACCCTAGTGCTACAAAATGGACACAAATTATGTACTGAAAAAAATCTGCGTTTTTTCACCCAACTGAAAGCTTGAAACAATATTATTTGCAAATAAATTATCAGTTTCTATAGCTCCCAGAAAGAATATAAAAGATATGAGAGCATAGGGTTTCACAGGGCCACAAAAGATACAGCTTTTTAAAATAGTAATTAATTTTCAAGCATAACAAGAAAATACCGAAAAGGTTCTAATGACAAAGCTGAAATGTTGCTTCTATACTCTAGTAATTTTTTTATCCTTTTCTTTATACTGAGAAATGATCACTACTCAGGACAATGATTTGGGAGGAAGAGAAATTAACCCAGATGGATGCTAACATGTATTTATAAGCCGAGCTCATGGCAGGTCTGCAGATGTGCATGTATTTCTTTACCACTGCTTGCTGTTTTAATCTGAAAGTACAGCAGTACTTCCACACTTCACCATAAATCCTGGCGAATTTCAGCCTCGCTGATTTTGCAGAGCCTACACTAACAGCTTGAAAGAATAAAACTATGAAGACATAACAGAGCAGTTCTTGTTATTCATAACTCTTTCCTCTTCCCTCTGTTAAACAGTAGAGATCAGCTTGGGAGAATAAATGAGTCTCTCTACCTGAAGACCTTTTATTTTTCAATTCCTCCTCCTTCATCCAAGGATGCCAATTTCAGTCATTGTCAGCATATGATGCATTGTCCATTATTTTGGCTATTCCTAAGCATATTTCTTTTTCTTGTGGGAGGGAATTAAGGAAAAGGCAAAGGGAAAATAAAATCATTTATCTACACTTCCCAATACTTTTTGTCTTGTTTAGTCAGAACAGTATAAATCAAAATGATTTTATCATTTGGCTACAGGCTTAGCTAGTGTGAGATTACCTCCTCTCTGGATAGATAGGCAGACACCTATTAATACCACAAGCCTATATACTTGCAGAAGATTACTCTTTAACTTATTCTTGCATATCAGTTTCATTTCTGGTGAAGGCTGCTAACCATGTCTTATACATTCAGTTTAAACAGATGATGCCTCAAGGAAGTCATCAGTCTAGAAAACCATGAGATTGAAGACTGCCATAAAAGGGCACTTTCAACCACATCCCATTTCCCAAGCCCTGATCCATCTCCCAACTCTGAACTAGAAAAAACTGTTTCACATTTTGTGAAAATTACACATATAAAAAACACATACATCTATATGTACATGCATACATAATGCTTTTTCTTGCATTGAAGATGTTTTGTTGCTGGTATAATGCCTAGCATTGATAATTTTTTTTTAATACATCAGCGCATTTTGTATGTTTTCCTTCTGTTTTTTTAAGACAACTGAAAAGTCAACAGGATTTCCAAGATGTGGCCTGCTGGGTTACAGTACACAATACATAAAGATAGCTGTCCATACCTCTATCTTGCACTAATTTAACAGCCCATCTCAGAAAGTGTTGGCTGCCTCTTCTCTGTCTGGAAGGCTGGAGAGGGAAAGTCCCAATACGTTTAAATAACTTCCAGTTTCTCTGAACTGCATTTTACAGTGGCTCTTCTATGAAACACTCATAGTAACATCCTGCCTTTAATAGCTATTCTACACTGGGGTTAACACCTTGTAATGAAGACACTACAACTCCTTTAATTTCTGGTAACTTAATGTCAATCTTATTAGAACAGAGCTAAATGGACAAATTACTCAAAATCACTGCTAAGCCTTCCAGATGCCTTGTCCCCTTAATAGCACGGCATGTAGACCTTATCTCTATTTGAATCTGCTTCTGTAGTCTCAAGTCCCAGCTGTGCTGAATAGCAAATAATTCCATTTCAATAGGGAAGATGGTTGTGCTAAAGTAGTTCTCTCCAGGGGTCAATATACTTCAGAAGGGCATTTAAGTGGCTGTATGCTATTGAGCAGAAACATCAGCTCACATATTATTGATTGTAACTGCACGGCTCTGTTGAAAAGATGCCTGCAGTAGTATTAAGTGCTGAGAAGGGGATAGAGGAGTGTTATGCATCAAAAAAAATACTATCCATCTGTTGCCAAATTTTAGATAGATGAGCAATCACAAGCTGTAACACAAAATCTAAAGTGCAACCTCTGTGGCTGATGCGTCAGGGTCATATTCAGTGACACTTCCTCAGTTTCACACTGCTTAGATGGTCTTTTGAATATTGACTGAAGCAAGCAGGAGGCAGAGTCTGATTTCTGCAGTTTTGCAAAGAGTATGTAATAGATACTTACATGGAAATCTGCTTTTGGTAGCTTAAATGTACCCTTTTCTTTAAAAACATCATTAACCTGCTCTGATCCCATCATTGCCGCAGCCCAGGACAACCAAAGCCCTCTGGAAGCACTGCACCATCAGCCCACTGAGCCCTGAGCTGCAGTCCCATGCCCTGGGCACCACCAGACTGCCCAGCAGAACACAGGGAGCTGGCTGAACCTCACATGATCCCCAGCCCCTCATCTCCAGTGACTTTTGCATAATGACCATGTCAAATACCACCATGGAAGGGTAAATCCAGTGTCCCAGACTGCACTTTTGGCAGTGTGCCCAAAAAAGCAGTTGGATCACTGGGCTTCACAGTGCAGTACACAGATGATAGAGGTTAATCCTGGCCTAGCAGGGAAAACTCAGCCCAAAAGCATTTGTGCAAAGGGGGGTTCAGAGAAAATTAGGATCCTCCAGTTGGCTGTGTCAACTGCAAACCTGGATGGAAATGACACTAAGCAGAATAAGACATACAGTCAAAGTTTCTTAAAAGGAGCATCTGTGGGAGTTTCACAAACCCAGCAAATCAACAGCCACAGAAGGGACTAGTCAAAAATCACATTCTTACACAGAGTCAAGAAAAATCAATCAAACACTGCATGACTGCAAAGTTGACAGGCAAGCCCAAAGTCAGTAAAGTCAATCCATATCACCACCTTTCTTGAACAGATTCAACATTATATGCCAGCAAGGAAGCTTGTATGATATGATCACAGTGTTTCTGGGCTTTACAGACCTTTTTGTTTCAGAGAGCCTGAGATGATTATTTCTTTGCCTGCAAGAGGGCAGAACAAGCTTTTGTCTTAGAAGTGATAAAAGTACGACAGGAAAGAAGCCGTAACTTCATCTGAGGATGAATCTCCATGTCTACATTTCAGGTTTTAAAATAGTTAGTTTTCTAATTTTTCCAATCAATTTAATTAAACATGATACTCAAAACAATTCAAATAGAAACCTTAAAATACTTCATATGAAAACTACTCAGAGGCAGGGAAATGTAATGGATACAATTATCACATAGGAAAGGACTGAGAATGGAAAGAGGCAATGGCTATACCCAAAGTCAGAGAGCCATCCCCTAGTAAAGAGTTAAATAGTATCTAGGTCACTCTAAAGTCTTTCCTGCACACCCTCAGCTCACTGCATATCGGAAATGCTGTGTGGGAAGGCCAGGGAAATAAACTCACAGACCAAGTATGACTCAGACTGCAGTAATTTAATGATACTTATATTCCCTTAAATTATCTTTGGGATTAAAAGAATCCACACCCTTAACATGAAACCAAATCACAATGAAAGGAAGAAACCACAAATTAACAGATCTTAATGTTAACAAAGGTATCTAGAAACAAATTAATTATTAATGGCAAGGAGCGAAACCTCTCCTATAACATACTATATGGTCAGAACAGCAGAAGGTGAAGAATTTGAACCCCAGTCAGATGTTCTTCTGAAAGCCTAGTGAGGATGATCTCAGCAGCAGGAATGTCAGAGAACTGCCTGCCAAAAAAATAAAGAACTGTCATAGCCAAATGCTGACCTCTACCACTAGGGGAAAGCAACTTGAGAGAAACAGCCTCACATTTCCTCCACCACTGAAGTTTAACTCAAGACCTGTCTTTTGGCCTATCCTTGCTCAGCTGCAACATGATTTGGCACAAGCATGAACAGAAGTATTGAGTCCTAAAGAAGGCAGAACACCAGTGACCCAGATCCAAATACAAATCCACCAAAATTCTTGAAGAAAAATTAAATTTCTTGTAAATTCTCTCCCCCTGAAAAAAGCAAAAGTTTGGAAAAGACACTAGTGAGCAGAAGAAAACATTGCCCTCAGAAATACTCCCTCCTGACTACAATACAAAATTCTGAAAATTTACTCTTTCCTCTGCACTTTAAGCTGCCTCCCCATCTCTCACTTATGGAAAGGACAAAACAAGGCAGAGTTACTACCAGAAAATGATGAGCAAATCTAAGATGCCCTAAAGGCACTCAGATATCTCCTGTCACAAGGACTTGAAAATCTTCATGGAGAGAAACAGAAATTAATTTCCCCCTTTTCATGGCAAAAAATTAACTAATTTTGTTGTGATGATATAAATAGCAGTGGATGCCCTTTTCAGTAGAGTTTCTATTAGTATATTACTATACCATTCTAAAGAATTGAGCATCTGGCTTCACAGCTATATATTTAGATGTACTCTGCTCTGTTTCTAATTAAACTATATTTTTTAAAATCCCATGAGATAAAGAAATGAACAATGTTCCCAAAACCTATATCCATCACTAGGATACTTGTTCAGTAACCAGTTACCTTTAAAACTCAAGTTTTGCTTCTGCTCACCTTTCAGCTACATCCAGACCAGTGAGCCTGTGTTCCTCAGATTATCCCCTTGACCTCAGTTCAAGTGTTAGATGGGAAACAGTTGATCAGTGGCAGTCAGAGCTGTCCCTTCTTCCTGGGAGGGCCACTCTTTTCAAAATATTTAATGACATTTGTGAAACTGCATAATTCAGAGTGAGTGTCCTAGACTTCAAAGAGAATTTAAAAATATATAATTAATTAAGAAAGAAATAAAATGGATGGAAAAAACCTTCAGAATTTCCCATGGAAAAAAGTAATATGCAATTCACTTGGGAAGAACAGAGGACTGGGACATGTTCTTGTGTATTTTTAAAATGTCGTAACTGAATATTTGGAAGATGTTCAAAAAGAATTGATCTTAATTTACATTTTAAAAGTACATTCACACTGAGACCTTTGTATGATGATGGACTTTTCAGCAGCAGTCCTGGCTTAACAGCCTTTCATTGCTAGTACTGTACCTCTGTTCTGAAATGTGGAAGCCCTGTAAGCTGTCACAGAGAAAAAGGAACAGAGAGCAAGATTTTCCCACTCATTATTTGAGATCTTCAAAATGTAGCACACAGACTTCTTGCAACAAATAAGCCTTAGCAATAAAACTAAAACAAAGCCTTCTATATGATAAAAAACATGTAGCTTCAAGTATGGGAAATGTAAGAGTTTGAATACAGGATCTCTGGGGAGGAGGGGGAGGGAAGGCAAATGATTTACCAAGAGTCCTTTCCAGATCAACAGTACCCCAAACAGTGATGGGGGAAAGGAAATGCACACTGGAAATCAGCTCGGCTGGATACCCCACCATGCTGATAGCCTCAGGCCTTGAAGGGAAAAAGTCTCACTTCTCTCTGCCAAATGTCTTCTCCAGAACTCAGCCAAGGCATTCAGGCTTAACACAGGGGAGATTTCTGCCTGGGGTACTGCACAGCTACAGGTTGAAAAGAAGAAGAAACCACAATGCCAAAAGAACCAGACATTGTGTAGCTCATCTGGCACTCTGCACTTTTGTAGCTGAAAGCTCAGCCCTCACCACAAGATAAATCCTCCCTGCACATTGTGGAGCAGGGAGAGGTTTCCAACCCCAGTGCTGGCAGCAGGAGCGGTGGGTCCTGGGTGCTCTGGGCTCTCCAGGATCAAGCCTCTGAGAGCACACTGCACACAGACAGCTTCAGTCAAGCTTGCCATCATCTCTGAGGCATGGGGAAGCATTTCTGTTTGTGAGCACAGCAGGCCCTTTGGGCTTTGATGTATACACTAAATGAAATTATATACTGAACTATAACACCGTGCTTGTCTCCAGGCTCCAAAAGCTCTTCAGTTACCCTTTCAGCAAAGTCCTTGAAACCAGAAGTAAGTAGTTGGGATCTTTTTCAGGTCTTTAGATTTATTTCTGACATTAAGAGTTTGCAAATAAAAGCTTTGACGTTTCTCATGTTCACCCTGTAGGAAGCTTTTTTCTTACAATTTTAGATCTTTTATTAACATAACGCTTCTTTCACTATTGCATTCACTCAAACGTTAAAGTCCTTATTAATGCAACAAAATAATTGTTGATACTTTGAGAAGACTTGTGAAAGCTTATTAGTGACTACACCTACGCCAAAAAGCAGCACTAGGATTAGAAATATTAATAATGTGTAAAACCTAAGTCCAAGATGTTTTCCTAGGAAAAAATACTGACTCATTCTCTGTCTTCTAAAGATAACATATAAAATCACACAGATTTTACACAGTGCACAATTACACTGCACAGAATATGGAAAACAAGCATTTAAGAAGAACACGCATTTTAGGCTAACATATTTCAGTTAAGATGGCCAAAATGACCAGTTAATTAAATGTAATTATTTATAACCAAAAGTGAAGTTATACACATTTTGGTGAATAATTTTTGTCTTCTGGTAAAATAAGTAAGAGAAGAAATGGAAATGTAAGGGGCAGGATAGGAGTACAAACCAGAACATATTTCTTCCACTGCAATTGATTCTGTAAATGATTAACTCAACTCACACAGGTTCTTTCAAGTAGAATATTTGTACTAGTAACAGTGTCAAAACAGACCCCAAATCGAAGTCTTCTCTTTTTGAGTTTTCATTGGTGTTTTTTTGCTCTATGTCCATGTATCATAACATTACCAACATTCAAATTAAAATTTGACTTTTTTCCCCAGGTACAGCACGTCTATCTACAAAGATCAGACATTTAAATGATGAAATGCTAATTCTTCTCTCAGTAACCCTTTAATGATTTAATTTTCTACAGAGCTGGTCTGAGCCTTGAGTAAGGCAACTGCTCAAACTGAACTAAGGCAGCTGACATTTTCTGAATGTCAAAATGGGGGAAAATTTTAGGAGTTGTGGGAAAAAAAACTGAGGATCAAGGCTTAACATTCCATGGAGGCTTTTTAAAGATAAACACTTTTTTCTATTTCCTCAGTTACACATTTCATTGGAGGCAGCAGGATCTGAATTTAATTAATTAATTAGATTAATTAATTAAATCAATCTAGTTTACCTATATTTGCTACTGCTTTCATTCTGCAGGTAAATATGAATATTTATTATGTGGGTTGCAAAGTGTTTAGGGCTGTTGTTTGTCAACCCTAAATGTAGCTCAGCAATAATGTGGGTAAAAATAGGTTAAAAGGTTATCAAAAAAATGAGTGGCCTTATAACATGTCAACATCAGATGGCTCATTTTTTAATTTCAAGGAGTTAGCATTACAGAAATCAGAGCTAAGCAGAATGAAGCTTTAGCAAACAAAGTCAAGACTTCACAAGATTTCTACAAGTTATGTGAAACCACATGAGATATTGGACATTGGCTATAAGAATCTGCTTGCAAATACTGATCCTGATTTCTACGCTGAATGGTTTCCTGAAGAAAAGGACAAGCTTGATGTAAGCACACTGAGGCCAAAACCAACTTGGGCTCTAAGCTGAGTTCTGGACTGGTTCCTGACTGAGACGCCTGCCTAAGAGGTCTCTGACAGAAGAGGCAGTTTTTGGCATCATGGAATCCACCAAAAAGCCTGATTAGTACTTGTTAACATTTTCAGTAGTCCACTGGAATTAAACTATCCCCTTCAAAATGTTCTTGAATTACTGGTTATTCCAGTGAATAACTGCTGCTATCACTTCCCATCTGCGTCAGGTCCCTGCCATCGGGGAGCTGGGGACTGGGACCCTGATCAAAGACATTCCAACAGCTGCCACTGGACATTTCTTTCCTGCAGCTCTGCGGTTCCATCTCTGCACAACAAATACCCAACCCTGCACTACCAAACCAGCTTTTTGTTTTCTAAGAAGAGATCTTCAATGGTGGTAACTTTTACCAAATCTGTTTTCCTAGTGCTTCTTTAACAAGCAGCTGCAGCTGAAACATTCCTTCCACTCTCTTCTCCTCCCTCGCCCCCACTTCCTCAAGGAAATTCCATGGGATCACCATTCCTCTGGCCCCACACTGCAACCAAACTCTCATCTCCCAGGGGACAGGGAGTTTTGCAATCACTGGATCTCCACATCTGCGAGCACAGGGCAAACACAGAGTTCCTTCGCATGTCTGTATTTGGATTACTTGTTTTTTAAACAATGTGCTGAGGGGAACTGCTTTTAAGTTAGGCTAAACGAAATACTGACTTTGAAAAACCACAATCTTTGTTTAATAAAAAAGTGGAATGAGAAAATTAAAACTGTATTTGTTTTAAATTTGAGGTATGTCAAGAGACTATCTGCATCTGGAGGATAGGACAACTTTTTTACTTTTCTCTTAACTACAATCTCCCTGAAAATATCTATGGGTCCCTAATAACATTCTGCATGAAAGCATTACTGTAAAAAAACACTCCGGAACTTCTCAGAGAGAATTACAGTGTAGATTTCATTTGATCATGAATGTAAAGCTGAATTTTATTTCTAGTTAATTAAAGTCCAAATACTGAGGGGAAGATAAAGAATCTTCCTTCACAACATGCCAGGCTAGACACTTCATGACATGACTGCTGAAATCCGTTGCTAAACAATGAAGGAAATGACTACTGAAACCAAACATCACATCTCCAGGCCAATCGCAGTTCCCATGGCACACCAAGCAAATGCCTCTCTGCTTGTTGTGGCAGTCAAGCCCTGACAAAAAGGAGCATTTCAGCCTCCATATCAAGCCTTCATCTCTCCGGTGCATCTGGCAAAAGGAACATACAATAACGAATTCTATTTCTTTTCAGCTGTAGAAATGGGATACAGATTTTTGACAGCAACCTCTCAGAAGATCACCAGCTCAGACAGAAGCCAGCAGAGCCGGTTTACACACCACAGTGGCAAGCCACTCCTCCTCTGACAGCTTGTCTGGTTGAGACACTGGGTCCATCAGCTGGGCAGAATGCAGTGGAGATGAGCTAAATCGGGTCCCTGGGTTCCTAAGGGTGTTTCTCTGCTGTGTTCCACACCACTGCGCAGGCAACAGCACTGGCACAATCAGTGAATACATCCAGGGAGCACACCTTCACCATCCTCTGGGGTATATTTGCTCTGAAGAGCATAACTGAGTGAAAAGTGCAGTTAAGGAAAACCTACTGCAGGTAACACAAACCCCAAACCATGCCAGAGTCCTTGAACATGGAATAAAGGAAAAACACGATGCTGGTATTATACAATTGAGCTGAGCAGTACAAATCACATGCTGCTCAATCACTAAGGAATCTACCTCATCCTAGAACCAAATGCTTTTTTGTAAACCTGGTGTTATTTATTCTGATGTGTATGCAATCATACTATTTTTCAAAATGCACACATAACTCTGAAAAAAAGAAATTTGCAGAGGGCTTCTTTCTACCTAAAAAGGTAGAACAATAGATAGACACCTGCTACAATATAATCAGTATTAATACTGTTCTCAAAGGGAACAGTTTCAGAGACACTGATGTATCACATTTAATAATATGTCATGAAATCATATTCCACATAATTATGCATGCAGTAATTCACTGCAGCCAGCAAACCACGAAAGAAAAATGCAAGAAAAATGGAGAAAAAGGGAAAAAGCAATAAAGAGAAAATACTTTAAAGAGAAATGGAGAAGTTAACTTTGAAAACTTCCATTCCACTTCCACTTAGCCACATCACTCATCTAAAGGGGTTGTGTTCATGTGCTATAAGTATTTCTAAGCAGCAATGACCTGCACAGACCACTCTCCCAAGGAGTTAAATGCAAGAGATGTTCAGACTATTTTCTGAAGTCCAGCCTATTTTTTTTCTAATGAGGTATGCTGAGTAAAATGAACAAATTTCTTGACCTTAAGTGACCATAGTGGTGCCAGCTCCCTGCTACAGTAAATGCCTGAGCTCCAGTTCACCTCTTTTCAGTCCTAAGTATGTTTGAAGGAGATGAAAAATGGCAACATGGGAGAGGTCACAATTACGCAGCAAAGAACATGGAAACATTAATATGTTAATGGATGTCACATGACAGTGAAAATACGTCTTTTATTAAGAACAGGGAATTGAAACAACTTTCAAGTTATCTTGCCTCAAAACAGGGAAACACTGTTACACACATATAACTAAGTATGTTTTGGAAACAAAGCTGTATATCACATCTAGGTCATATGTTTCAAGAAAACCATTAGCCTGCCAGTTGTTTTAGCTATGCCTGTGTTCATGATGCTGAATATTTAGCAAGGAACCCTTAAATTACTGTCTCAGTAAGACAGGTGATTTCAGAATGCACATATGCAAAGGCAGTCACTGCAAGGTTCTGTTTCTGTGTGCAGACCATCCTGGCACAGAATAATGGCCTGCTGTGGTAATTCTATATTTTGTTATCTTAAAGCAGCTGCTTTCCTGAATGTAATCCCATTAAAAACCCACAATATGACCCTATAGCGATAACTTAAGGGGGAAGGCCAACTAAGTGAAACTGTCCAGAGGAAAAAGCGATTTCAAAAATATCATATAGACTGCAAACAGCTTGATACAAGCAGCACAGTGTGAGAAAACAGCCTGGATGGGAAAATACCAAAGGGTGGGCTGACCAGATGACTTATTCTGAACTGAACAGAGGAGACTTGGGTTAAGCCTCAAAGCTTGAAATCTCACCCAGGGACTGGGGATTGTCAGGAGGATGAAGGGTCTGCTGCATCATCCTCATTTAATGATGTACATTTCACAAAAGGAGGTTTCCGAAGAAACAGCATTACACAGACACAATGCTGCTGCAGGCCAGCAAGTAAATCATAAGCTAGACAGTGGAAAGTACAGGGCTTTGGAACCATGTGGCTTCAGCATAAAGGTCATCCTCAGCAAAGCACAGTGCTTAGTGAGAGTCTGGAAAGCACCTAGAAAACATGTCAAAGCAAGTTACAAACTCCTGACTGAATCTGCTAAGACCCAATCACGTAAGTCCCTAATCAGATAAGCAGGCTCAACAATTTCAGTGAATAACTGGAATGGATTTAATCTTGTATCTTCAGATTCAGATATCCAGTAAGTTACAAGAAATGACTAAGAGTCACCAAATAAGAAAGTATAGTTAGTACCTAAATAATATATTCAAAACCCATCAGAAGAGTTGAAGAAAGCATATTGATATCCACACCAGGAGAAGGGAGTGCAATTAGGCATGGCTGAAGTAAACACTGCTTCAGCAACCCTGTCAAACCAGCTCCTCATGGCAGAGGCTTGCTCAGTGCAGCACATCCCATGCAATGGCACTCTATGGTTGTGAAAAGAAACCACACAGCAGAGTCAGGCAGCTTCCTGCAGGCTTTCCCAAACCTCACTGGCTCCTGTCCTCTGCTCCTGTCCTATTTAGCTGATTGCTCCTGTCCAGCCTACCACAGAAAAGACAGGATCTGTGGGCCACTGCATTGATTGCTTTGCCTACTCCCACACACCTGATGGGATGCTCTTATGGCCAGGACTGACTCACATCATGTCCCCCGACACTCCTCTGGTTCTGGGCTCACTGTTATGACATCCTTGTGACAAACAATACCTACTTTAGTCCTCCCCACACTTCTGCCTCTGGCACAACTGATATGAAGAAATTTGGTTTCTCAATGCAGAACTGGAGTAGCAGGCTCAAGTTTGAATGAACTATTCAGAAACATGGCAGCTTCAGTTCCCACACAAAAGCCAGAAATACGCTCTGAAAAACAGCCATGCTCCCAAGCCCTCACAACAAAAACATTATGTGCTCTTTTCAACTAGGAAAAGAGGAAAAGAGCTTCACCTAACAGAAAAACAGAAAGGACCAATCAGTTGAAGGTGGAGACAGATTTGTAGACACGTATACTGGCAAATTGTGCTCTTGCCAGGAAAATACTTTTCCACAAAGCTGCTGAACGTTTGTTCACTGTGTTCATAAATACTGCACAGCTGTGCTACAACAGGAGAGCAAGCCCAACACTTCCATAATTGATAAGGGGTTTTTCTAGTGATTCACCAAAAAGAATTAAACAAAGTAAAAACATGGCCAAAATTAGCACTGCTGTCATGACAAGAACTAATGCAAATCCTGACTAAATCAAATAAAAGTCACAGTATAACAATCTCCCCCCCCCAAGAATTCTGTAGATTATTTGAGCTTGTATTCTGAGGGATTCTGTCAAAAACAATCTTTCTCTACCATAACCATCATTGAAAATAACTTTTCAGGAGAGTATATATGATACAAGTCCATGATGATCATAAGGAAAAATCTCTGCAGATGGGAAGTTTCTGGTACTTGCAGTGACAATGAGGCTTTTCAACCATTATTTCCTCAACCCACAGGTGTTTCTCTGTCTTGTCTGGCATCAGCCAAAAGACACAAAACAAGCCAGTGACCTTTTTATGTACATCCACCAAAAGCTGCTAATTGCCAACTAGCAAAATCATTTCTACAATATGCAGAGCAGCCTTTCTATCCATTCTTAGCATCAAGCACTGCAGTGGACACCCTCTTAGGATAGCAAGACCCACTCTATATGGAGAAAAAGAGCTACAATTACTCTAAAAGCCTCTGAGTAAAATCTCAGGAATTTGGAAAGAGCTAACAAAATATTTCAGAGACCTGGAGTAAACAACAGTCTCTTCACTGACTCCTGTGTGTCCAAGATTCTATTCTCCATTTATTTTGTATTATCTCAGCTTAAGGGATGAACATGGCAGGTTCACTTTCAAGAATATCTTGCCTTCTACATGCTAGAAGCTTAGGCAGATTTATAAGAAGGAAAAGGTTTGCACCTGAAACTTCCCAGGGTCTACCAAAGTGGATTACTGAGCTTTGGTGAACAGGGAGAGAGCTGCCATTTCGATCCTATTGCCAAATCCAGTCAGCTGCTAAGGGATTATGCTGTCCAACCTAAAGTTTCTGGACATCTCACTTGCCTCCTCAGCAGAAACGGAGAATTTTGAGACAATCTCCTTTCCTCTTAAGTGAAATGCTTAGGAGGGAAATATCTCACAGGAATAAATGTCATGACCTCCCATGTCTATAAATTCACATCAGAATTTATTTAACAAGTTCATGGCTGAACCTCTTGCCTGTTCTTTATTTATACAATTTATGCTATTCCAACTACAATTATATATTGAACAGCAACAACAAAATTGGAATATTTGGCTATTTTAAGAGGAAGGGGACCAGTTAGAGCAAATTATTGAAAATATTTTTTTTCTAGGCTGTTTATGCATCAATGACATCTGAGACTCTGCAAACCAAAATATCTTCAGAAAGAGATTAAGGAGCTATAGTAACCACTGCACAAACAGTAGTTACTGGGGTGGCTCCAGTGCAAAATAACCTCACAGCTCTGTCCTAACATAACATGAGTGCACAGGCCAAGGTTTCTTCATCAGTTCAAAAGACAAAAACGGGAAGGAAAAATCCACTTCTGTAAAACATGCATTTGCAACTAAAATTCAAGTTACAAGAGGTCAATGTCACATGGGAAGCTGTAAAAATGCTTAATTTATCAACAAGCCTTTTCAAAGATTGATTCTCTATTCTCTTCTCTGCAAAACACAAGGATTTAATTTTCTGTTGGAGAAATGAGCAAATAGAACTTTTTTCTTTAAAGACCTGAGATCAAGCTGTTTTTATTATAACACTAAGATGACGCCTATGTGACTACTACCCTGAAAGTCCAATTTTTTAAATAAGAAAAAAGAAAATCTCCTCTATAAATTAGATATCAGATTTTTTTCAATATTCAAAACGAAAGGTACTTCACATAAGCTTGGATCCAAAATTTACAGGCTTTGTTATCAACTTTTCTTACTTGTGTTGTGCTCTGTTTTTGTATACTCCTAGTTACTTATCTGCTGAATGGAACATAAAGTTATTTTTAAAGTTTCAGCAGTAGCATTAAATATGAATCTTAATAATTCTTCATCCAAAATAGACAGATTTGGATGTCTTCCTACATGTAGTATTGAAAATTTAGCTGAGTACTTTTGATTTCAAAATAATCCAGACAGTGCACTATGAATTTCAGAAGTACTAAGACATTTGAAAAATCCAGTAAAACATTTATGGCAGGTGATTTTCAACAGTGTATAAACAACCCAACTGCACAGTCTTTTGACACGTAACCCATATTTGAAAGTAAGAGACACGTGCTGCTGGAAAAATTAAAAAACAACAAATAACTCTCTTAAGCAAAAAAATCTTAGCTTAACAATATTGCCTAATAGCCCTCTGCTAAACCAAGTCTACCCAGAACTTCAGCCACTAGACAGGACTGGACCATCTATTTCTAATCATAGAAATAACTGTGCAGTATAGTACAGCCATAAATTAGTCTGAAACTAGGATAAGCCTTCAAATGCACATTGTAGTTTACAGCAATTCAGAACAATTACTGAAGTTTGTATCAACAGATTATCTTAGTAGTGAACACTGGAGACCCTCTATGCAGGCTCTCAATAGCAAGTTTCACATTTAGGTATTAATTTTATCTGTGATTTCAACAGCACAATGGGTAATCACAGCTTTTATGAAAGCAGTGGGTTGCTTCAGTTCACCACTGTATTCTCACTTTCTTTGCTTCTCCAAAGCATCAAACAATCTTTTCATTATGATTGCCAACAAAGTTGAAACCTGCCACCAGATCACAGCATGAGGCTGTTTGTTCATGAATCTGGTTTTCTTCCCTCATAATCCAAACACTCATCTTGGGTACCTACTACAAGCTTTTAAGGTATGACATTATAATTTACATTTAAACGTAGTACTTACGGTTGGCATAGTTTTACCAGGTCCTGATCAGTGGTGTTTGGAGGCAGTGCTCTGATGTAAAGGTTAGTTTTACTTAATTGATCCCATCCTGAGTTGCTGCTGCTACTACTGTTGTTATTACTGCTGGTGGTGCTGGGACTAGGAGGAGCCATTGGGTGGGCTGGTACAATGGACTGCTGCAAAGGAAAAAGCACATTAGAGTAAAGCACAGGTAGCAATCACAGCATGCACATCAGCTCAGTCTACAGCAGCAGTTACTTTGTGGACCACTGTGTTCAACCTGTTCCTAATTACCCACGGATTTTAAATACAACTGCTTTCACACCACTTGGGACAGGACTCACAGGCACATCCTAATATCTCCAACCACCACTTGGTGCATGACACAGGGTCAAATTATATATAACCTCCACTGAATATTACTCAAAGGATTTTATCACTCTTCATTGTGTCATTTGATGTGAAAATGAAATAGGAACTATTGTTCCTCTAGGTTCCAGCAGGTACAAAATTTATATCACTGTGACTGTTTCACATGTCAAACTGTGGCGGACACAAGGACCATGCTCTTTCCTTAATCTATAAAAAAATAAAAAAATAATTAGAAGCCTCTTTTCTATCTCTTCTGGCTTTTAGTACATCACACAATACTGCTATTATTTTTTTACAGATAAAGAAGGAGCACAGATAGCTTAAGGAAAAGACTTTAAACAAATGGTGTGCCTTGGGAGAACTTTCATACTGCTGTCTGTCTCCATATTTGTGGATTACTTCACAATTATCAAGAAAAAAGCTCTATATAATGGTTAAAAATTCAAGTTTCAAAAGGAGAAAAGCACATAAGCACTTCTACCTACTCCTAAAGGTATCTAACATTATTGCTCTTAAAATCAGACCCCAATGGAACATAAAAACATCCTAGAGGAAATCTGCAATACAGAAATCATTTGCATTAAGGAAAGTATAGTGGGGCACTGTACAAAAAGTACTATAAACATGTCTGTGGTGTTGTAAGAGAGAAATAGTTCAAAAACTATACTAGAGAACTGAAGTTGCCTGTAAACATCTTGTGACTACACAGTTTTCACTGACAAAGTGACTGCATGTGGCTCCTTTCCTGCAAAAGCCTAAGTTTCCACCACAAACTCATAGCAAAGAACTGCCCCATGAATGCAGAGGAAAGGCACAGGAGGGGGGAAAAATAAAATGGAATATAAAGTGAGATGTCAATGTAGATTCACTTGTTCCCACCCTAGTGCCACCCTCTTCCTTGGATTAACACAGACAGTTGTATGGCCACAAAGTGAATCAAAAAATGATCTTCCCTGATCTGGTACACCACACGTGGGCTTTGCACTATGCAAAAGCTTTGGCTGTCACAAGGTAGGGAGCAGGAATGTGAAGGCAGAGAGGAAAGGATTAGAGTCTACCTCTGTTTAAAGCACCCATGAAACTACACACAAGAAAAGCAAAACTATTTTGGAGATAACCTCAAGAAATTGGAATGGAAGTATGAGTGGGAGAAAAGTACAAAGGCATGCTTTGTATCAGATACTTTATGGTAATTATGTGTTTCTTTTTTGTGTTTCCCTAGGAAGGTTTTGAAATATTCCAACTTGGCATGTTGCAAAGTTTATTATGCAGCTATAATGGCCTGGAACAGCCAACTGCAAGACTTGCTATAAAATCAACATTGATAAGCAGTAACATTGTTGCTGCCTAATTTAATTGAACTGAAAATTACAAAAAAGAATGAAATACATTCCTGATCATTTAGCATTTCAAAACTGAATATCAATATTTCATTGCCATAGGGTTAGAGATTTTTGTTGTTTTTAATAAAGACTTTTAGAAACATCAAATCTCTTCCAAAATATTTATATTTGGAATTAAAGCACTGATCTAGAATTTCTTCCAGGGAAAAAGATTAAATGCTCCCTTCCAAGTTTGCAATGGAAACATTGACGGATTTTAACAATAGCAGCACAAGTTAGTCTGTCAGACCACTCTTCTTCCAGTAACGCCAGGCAATTATTTTTAGGGTTACAAGCAATGCAGAATGACAGAGCAACTAGTTTCAAAACATTTTCACAACAGAACAAACTTAGTCTGGCATAGTGAAATTCTCTTCAAAAAGCCTTCAGTGAAGTTCTCAAAATGCAAACAGTGATCAAATGCAAAACTGCTCTGTTTACAGTTTCAAAATGTGCACATACAGCTGCCAGAAAACTCAACATACACATACCTGTCTTCATCCAAACTGGTTTATTTCTAAATTACAACTGAAGGCTAAGAGCCTCTAGTAAGTCCTTCAGTATCTTTGGTTTGGTTTTGCTTTCATTTCTTACAGGGTTTTTCCCTTAAAATCTTTGTTTTTCTCTGCTATGAAGAACTGGAGTTTTGTAAAATCTTGTCACCAGCTGGCCAAAGGCAGGAGAGGAAAATGTATGTCTGTGTGTAGACAGAGCAGGAATCCTAATTCTGTCTGTCTGTAAAACATAAACACTCCATTCTGAGAAATTTAAACTTCTATTTAAACATGAAGATTTTCTAGTGCCAGTGGTCACAACATTCGAACATGATGGGAATGTAAATGGGACGATAGTTGTCTTCCTAAGTTTACAGACAGAAGGTTTTTCAGTGCTTCCAGAGAGACTCATACCTTCTTAGGCCTTAAAGACTTTACAAAACACATGTGCTGGGTGTCCTGCAGCTCTCAAAGCCTGCAACCCAATGACAGACAGCCATTAAAGGGACAGTGACATCTTAAAGCCATACAACTAAAACACGTTTTTTACATTAAAACACTAATTTTAAAATCTGAATCACTTTTTCCGCTCTGTTCCTCATCGACGACTACTTATAAAAACTAAATTATAGAGGTCCCTCTGTTGTTCAAAGGGGCCTTTTTTTCCAGTTGCTCTTGCTGCAAAGGGTTGGTTGGCAGAGCAGCCGCGACGCCGTGACCGCGCTGGCGGAGCCTCCCATGCTGACAGCGCAGGCCAGGAGAAGAGTTTGTCTGCTGGCGTGGTTGCATCACCTCCCCAAACAACATCAGCCAAGCCGATAAAAGCTCTCTTCTGCCTGCACAGCTGCATCCACACCTGGGCTTTTGCCAACATATTGATGTCAGCGGGGATGTATGACTTTTTTCCACACCCCTGGCTGATACACTGTGCTTTGCTGGCAAGACATTCTGCAGTGGAGACCTGGCCAAAGTTTGGGGTTGTTTGTTTAGAAACAGCTTTCACAAACCTTAACTGAGTGATCTGTCTAAAACCTGAAATCAAATTTGAAAAGTTTTGGTTTACAAACTGTAGTTTCTGCTAAAAATTAATATCAAAAGCTGTTCTTAAGTTTTTACTATATGGACCTCGCAATAATTTGCAATATTGCAACATACACAAAAACACATTAAATAGTTTTTCTTCGTAATCACTGCATCTTTAATTAAAACACAGAACTCAAGGATAGGAGGAACGAATGTAAGCAACAGACCATTATTTCTTGTGACAATATTCCAGTTCACAAGAAATGCCACTGTCACACTGGTTTGCCATTTCCTCCTTAGTTTTCACTCCAAGAGGTGATTAGTAATCGTTCTTCTTACACAGCAGTTTCCCTCCTGTCATCTTCAGCAAACATCTAAGCAAAAAAGGCCAGCGACAGAATAATCAGCCCATCTGCTTTATGATCTCCCCAGCCCATTCTGGAGCCAGCTGTGAGGAGCCTGCTCTGAAGGACCTTCCCTCCAGCCCTCCACAGCCCCACCACAGCAAAAAAAAAACAAAACCAAAACCACAGGTACTTATTAGAAAAAGAAAAAGCTCAGTGACTGAACAGTCCCTATGAAGTACCTTAAAACAAGGAGAATTGTCTGCCTGTGTTTCATTCTCAATATAAACCCCAAATGGGAATAACTGCAAGTACTGAAAACCAGCTGGAGAATATACTCATATGAGCCATTCCTATCTTTCTTATAAACCATTCTATGCTTAAGGACTGCAAATAAGTCAGAGCAGGATTTTGTCTACCTAGGAACAGAAGAATCTCTTTGCTGTCAACAGATTAAAAAAAAAAAGACACAAAAACAAAACGGAATGACCCCAAGAAATTCCTTTGACCTGGGGGTTGAGAGACATGATCCCTGCTGCCTTCAGACTACAGAATTCCAACAGAACTTCAACGAGCAGAAGATAACTTGGACTGTCCCAAAACAGAGTATGATCACTACAGCAGCACTCCATTTAAGTCTCTAACTTTGTGCAATAAAACATGCATATAAAATATGCATATATAACATGCTGGCATTTAATTATGAGTTTAATCACTCAGCCAAAATTCCTAATGGGAGAAGTATCATGACTTTTAACAACAGAGTTCTCACACATCTACTAAAAATTCAAACCATAAATTGCAGCATACATTAACTATCAGATTTAGCCAGAACTGCTACTTGGATCATCTCATAGTATCAAAATCTCATCAGCAGTGTTTCCCTAGCTTTGCTCAGGGGCCTAAGCTACAAGTACCTGCTTACCCTGCCAGACTTTGCCTAACCTCCCTGATTTTGAAAGCAGCACCTTCAGTAACTGGCACTGATATAAAAATTACCATACATTTTCTGCGGATGTGTGCAACAGTGAGAAAAAGTATTAAATTTGGATTTTTTTTTGTTAAATTGGGTGTCACCTGTTTATTTATTAATCTACCTAACACTTTAGGTTAGAGAGACCTTTACATATACAGTGAAAGCAAGGGCTCAGGAGAATAGAAGATGCCATACCTAGTGAAGCAAGACACTGCAACACTTTGTGCACAGCTTAGGAAATAGGAACTCATTTGGAATTAAATCATGTCCCTAGCAGAAAGAACAACTCCAAAGTGTTTAACAGAAATGAATGTTCATGGATGAAGACAGTTGCTTTATTACCTTTCTTTAAATAAGGAAACATTAAACCTTGATCACTTATTCTAAGCCAGCAAAGTGACAGCTACAGTGGAGATGCCATTTTGAGTGTCCTGCACTATTCTGTTTCATGTTTTTCCTCATCATGTCTGAAACATTACAGCAAGCAAAACTGAATTTCTGGAGGCGTCTTCAAGTTCAATTCTCAGTGGACATGAGTCAACCAGTAGAAACTGAAAGCTTTGCTGCTGCTTTACTCACATCTCCTGCCTTAGGGTAGCTTCTCCAACTGCTCTTCTTTAGTCTGTAAGCACTTGCCACGGGAAGATTCAAAAACCAAATCTAAGCATTTTCAGCATGACACCAGTATAAAGAGTATCTCAGAAGCTCCAGACTTCTGTTGAAAATCTCCTCAGGCAGGAAAAGCCCAGAAACCTGCCCCCTTTTTCTCCTTTAAACCACCGACCTTAACTTCTCCTTGCACGGGTAAAAAACATGATCTCATAGTGACACTGTAAGAGTCAGCAGGACTGCTCCAGAAAGGGCTGGTGAACCACACAAGGCAGAAACTGTGGATATTGTGTTTTGTGATCAGAGTTATTTGCATACCCAGGATGCAAGCCTGACCATCTTTCTTTAGGTGGTGACGACAGCTGTTAGTGGTTCAGCCACACGGAGCAGAAACGACTACTGGGAAGGTGCAGGACCCTCAGGGTGTAGGCTGGCACCAGGCAGACTCTGCCTGTTACAAAACATCACAGGCAGACCAGGGGCACCTGGAGATCCAGCCCTGTGTTTCTCCCAAAAAAAACTGCTCTGAATGTTCCACATCTTGGTATGAAAGAACTATGCCCAGAATACTACAGTTGGAATTACAGCAATGATGGACTGCAATAAACAGGATGAAAATTAAGTAATCAAGGAAAAAAAACATATCACACTGAACAGGGAAGCCCCCTTGCCTTAATAGGTAAGTTTTAAGAGGAGCTTTACAAGATAAAAATATAGGGTTATACCTTTTTTCTTGTATGTTACACCCATGTCCTATGAAAACTGTCTTTCTAAATACAGATTTCCATACTAAAAGAAAACATAAGGAAACAGAACTGTAGGTGGGTAACATCATGCATCTATAAAGATAATAACAAAAAAAATTTCTTTTCACTCTGGTATTTGTTTTCAGTTAACATTTTCTTTCTTCTTTATTGTACTTTAATTAATTTGAACCAATTTGCCAGTAAGAAAAATGTTTCTGGCAAAATCCAGGGAAGCAGTTAATGCATTTTTTCTGAGCCATTTAAAGAAGCCCTTCCTTGAAATACAGAAATGCATGAAGGAGTAGGTACTTCTCGCAGCTTCCTTTTTAAAATATCTTCATGAAGAGTGGCTCTACCAGCAATGAAACAAGACAAAGTCTAGCACAAACCCCTAGTCATGGCTCAGATGCTCCTAACAATTTCAACTCTAGACTCACCTGATTATAACCCAAGCTCATTCCCCACTGAGCTGTTTTGCTTCCTTTCCTCAGATCTTATGGCAACATGGCAGGACTGAACCTGCTCTCACCAGAAAGCAACAATTACTAAAACCAGAAAGTATTGAAGTAAACCATTTCAGCTTGTTATAAAATGTCACATTTTCATATTTTGACAGGAAATGGAACCAGTATTATTTAAATTACACATTTAAAGTTTAATGTAACAGCAATCTTCTGCTAGTAATGAAAGAAAGTTCAAAAAGCTATCTATATATTTTCTATGAGGACACTTGAACAAGTGTGAGCATAATCCTGGCCACATTGAAGTATATGACAAAACCCACAGTGATGCTTCTGAACAGATTTTTTCTCCAAGAATAGGGTGTGGAGAATTTTTTATTGTTATTACTCAATAAAAAAAGCTTTCTAACTTGGAGTTGGCAGACAAGATGGTAACAATAAAGCAAGCAATGAGTGCAAGAAACTCCTTCTGGTTCAGAGAGCTCTTCTAGAGTCTCAGTGATAAATGAAAAAGCTTCCAAGTTCCCAGGAACTCATTTACTCCACTGACTTTATCCCTTGTCAGGGATTTTTCAGTGCTCCACTGACTGATTCCCCAAGTTCAGAGACAAATAAAAAGTGCAAAATACACAAACCTAGCCACACCGTAGCACAAAAGCCATCCCAGAGAGCAAGGGGAGTGCTGAACTGGGCTACATCCTGTTCCTTTCCAGATGTCATGAACCCTCCCTTTCCCCTTCCATCTGCTCATCATGAATCACAGCGTCTGTCTTCCCTCTCAGTTTTATACCTGGATTTCCTGGACAATCCCCTGAAACAATACCTTGGTACCATGCCCTAGCCATGACAGAATTATAGACACATATAAAGCAAAAGACTTAAGTTTCTGAAATATGAACAAGCTGCAGCAATCCAACAGCTAGGCCACATTAAAAGAATCTGAAAAGAAAGTCAAGATGCTGAAGTACCCAAAGAAAGAGAGAATGATACTAAGATCTACCAGACAGACAAAAAAGCATGTATATATTTTTGTGGTTAGCCCTTCACTGAGCAGTAGACACAAAAGAATTCACTGCCAACTTACTTCTTGATTCTAGTACATACACAGGCCTATTTTCTTCAGTGAAACCAGACAAGGCTTTTGCTCAGGATCCAGAAAGCACAGAGTACTGAATATCTAGACTATGTTGAAGTTTTTGTTCCAGCCCGAGGATTCAAATTACAATTAAAAGAAAACACATCCATTTTCAGAGAGGTGTAACTTGCATACTGATGGTTTATGCAAGCACCTGAAAGGTAGCAAGTTCAATATGTGACACTGAATTCAAATAATAAAAAAATTCCTCCTTTGCATTACACAGGTCTTGTACATGTTAATAGCAGGGTATAAAAATCTTACAATGTTCTCCACAACAGGAAACATTCAAGATACCCTTCATAGGAGAAATGCTTCACCTGAAACAGCATTTAACTCAGAAACTCCTGGGTCATGCAGTAGTTTAGACTAGATCACAGATGGTCACATCATAGCCTGCAAATCACATACAGCTCACAAGCACTTCAATGGCAGCTCAGAGGACAGTACTCACAGAATTGAAGTAAAAAATTATTCAGTAAGCTCTTCATAAGCATTAAGAGGTTCATAGTGGTCCCTCTGCATTGTAAATAGGACTCTGCTTTAGCATTTGTTCAACAGGAAACTCCCACTCAATATGTCCATTTAAAATCTCTTCAGATATCTGCAAACTAAGATCTGAAAATAAATAATATTATTCTCTGGCTGCACTTACAGTGTAACGGAAGAAGTGCGACTTGAATGTATGGAAAATGAGAGACATGGCTTCATCCTAGATATTTTTTGGCTCTCTTGTAGGAAAATACACGAGAGTAGGTAACCATTTCTCTAAGTAAATCCCACAAAACTAAGCTCTGGCAGTGAGACTCCTGCACCACATAAAGCAGTTACTTCTGTTTAGAGGACAGACTCTCACTAGAAGAATGCTAATCTCCAGCTCTACTGCTGTTCAATTTCTTTGTCAATATCTGTTGTGAACTTCTACTTCCAGTGCCAACAAACGGGGCCATGGACAATACTCAATGTGATCAAAAACATGCTGCTTTCAAGAGCTTCTGTTTGTGATGTTTAAAATGCATATTCTTTTATGGCTGTAGGTAGCTACATTTTTAATTTCATAAAGCAGTAAATATGCCATCCATCACTGTATTTTGGAGGTTAATCCTGCTAAGTCTGTATATCTTATAAGACTGGTTAAAAAGTAGCAGAGTATAGATACAGACACCTTCGTTTATTCAAGAACCGCCTGAATATCTGTATTACAAAAGCTGACAGTACAGCAAAAAAACAAACAAAAGTATGTTAAAAATGTTTGGCCAGTCTTTAGTTCTTTAAAATAATATAGAAAGAAAAGCTTTACAAAAAAAAAGTTTAAAACTCTGCACAGAAGTTTCTGAAGTATTATTTATTCTTCTTCCATATTGTATTAGATCAAAGATTTCTGATAAATCCATGCAAGTATTGCCTCTTACTTAAAAAGTGTCACAGATTTCATGAGACACAGGAGAATTCTGCAGCTTTTTAAAAAGGATTTTTATACTTCTTTGTCCTTTTTTATTACTTTCCAAACTGTTGGCTTTTCCCCCAAAAACTACAATGTCACCATTCTGCTCATCTGGCCATCCTATCCACCCTCCCTCCATAGGCAGCAATTATAGGATAGGAATGGCACCGCATTGAAGATGCATGTCAAAAGAAGCATCTGCTTTTCTGGCAAACTCCACATTGTTGGTGGCATTGGAATTATTGCTATACTGTTTGTCACAGGGTTAGACCACAGATGGCTCTTTTGGCTCACATGGGATCCGCTATGTCATTTTCTGTTTATTCAAGTTAAATAAATTAAAGAACTTGTGCCTGACCGTGCATGAGGGAGTCAATTCCTATCAAAATCCCTTTGTCTATGATTGCTGATTCCTTATGGGCAACATACTGCACCCAGCATAGCAGCAGCACTGTTACTGTGAATGCCTCTGTTCTATTCCAAAGAAAAGAATGTATGTTCCTCTGGTAAGGCCATTACACAAGTATTTAATAGGTAGCCCAGTCTATTCCTGCTTCTTCCTTTGACAACATCGATGGAACAGATGAGGCAGCTGCCTCTGGCCCTTTCTTCTGCATTCCTAAATCTTCATCTCCCTGAGAGACCACACCCTCTTCACCACAGCCAGCATCTCTAGCTGTTGGAAAGGTGGCACATCAGACAAAAAAGGGGTAGAAAAAGCCACTTTTAGAAGACTTCATCCAGACTGAATCCGGATGCTCCCATGAAATCGCTCTTCGAGCTGCACAATTTATGCTTCAAAGTACAGACCACTTAAGGTATTTTGTTCTTTCTACTCACTTTGCAAAGGTTTTTCCTTTTCTAAGTATCTCCAGGTCTAACTAACGTAATCAGGAAAGGACAAGCTGGTGTTGATACACTGCCTGAGTGCAACACAAAGGTTACTGTAATTTTGATACCAAGAAGGTCCAGTTCTGCTGCTCAGCAGCTTGTTATGTGCCTATGTCAAGTAACAGCTGAACCAGTATCAGTGAGAACAGCATCTTGCATCACTTTCCATGGGAGTAAATGACTCCTCCATGAGCTGAAGAAAAGGAAAGCAGACTCAAGAGCATCACTGTCATTCCTAGTTACTCCACTGCAATTATTTCCATAGTCTTTCACAGTGTTTGCCATAGAATTGAGTCAGAATGACTTGTGCTGGATTGAAGTTCCATTCATCTTTTTCCTCCTCACTTCTGAAATTTCAAGAAGTGTCCTTATGGTTATTATATTCTGCAATATGATAAAATGATACAAGTCATAATCAACACAGTGAAACAGGACATGCACAGCATTGCTGGTAAAGGATTAAAGCAAATCTCAGGTATAACCAGGAAAGTACATACCAAATTCAAGAAATACTAACAGTGTTAAATTCATCAGGCTTCATACAGCCTTTTACAGTCAAGAAAAAGGGAACCACAAGATACTTTTACAATTATTTCAGCAAAGGTTGAAGCAACTAAACTTAAGCTAGGAGCTTGTGCTAATTTGTTATGGTTATTTTGACATTCATGGACTCCATGCATAAGACCGTGCTGCTGCAAGCGGTGTGTATACACACACATTATATATATATTTTATATTTGTTATTTATAAATTTATTGTATACATATTGTCTGACACTGAACTGTAGATGGTGACACTCTACAGTTCAGTGACATAGACACTGAACTTGTAATTTGTTATGGGAGAGTGACCACAACTCCATAAATGTGATTCCCCTCCATGGCAAAGCCACCACACTGAACAGAAGCAGCCAAAGCCAGCAAACTGTACAGAAGCAGCCAGGTATTATTAAAATAGCAATACAGTTGTAAAACATGAGCAAGATCAGTAGAAACTTTTTAAACCATCAGACTCATTATGTAAGGAGTTGTCAGTTTTCAGCACTTGCACATATCAGCCTAGTTCCACTCTCATCCGGTGGTTCTGCATTCATTTGCACAAGCTGAAAATCTGTCCAGAAGTTTTATAAATTTCAACATTGCATAGAACTGACAGACCAGAAGACAGCAGTGTATAATGCTGGCAAAACTTCTCCACATAGGGCTTTTCTACAGAGCACCAGGGAGCAAACTGTGCTTGGTCTGCATGCTACAACACGTACACCGATTTTCTCTGGACTGTAATGAGACTGCATGTAGCATGTATGAGACTGCAAATGACATTCCCAAAGTCTTCTAAATGACTCCTAACACTCTACATGGTTTCCTAGAATGAAATGTAGAAGCTCAAATCTCATTAGAAAATAACAGGAGTTTAACTTCATTGCTTCTAAAATGTTTGCCTCCTGCATCATTTCCCATCTGGGAGGGGAGCGTGGCCTCGGTCCAGGCACCTGGCTGCAGTGCCTGCAGTGAGGGTGTGACACAGCAGCACATCTACCAAAGATTTTCATTAGTCCAACTGTATCAGTGCTGTTACACGCACAATGACACCTCCAAGACAGACAAGGTCTAATTTGTGCTCTCATGGAAGGCAATGAACACTGCAGTGCTGTAAGTTTGCCTTATACCCAGCAAAAGTGATTTAAAGTAAGAGCTGAGAAAAGCTGTGTGCAGGCAGCACCGAGGACAAGGGCTTCCAAATTTCTAGGACCAGTGGACACCATGCTACTTTTGACATTTCACAGAGATGATCCTGCACCATTAGAGAGCCATACTAAAGCCCACCACATCCAACCTTTTTGGCTAAATATTCACTACAGCATATCCAGCATAGCTGACATTAAAAGTCCATTTTCTCCAGATGTATGATGTAATACAGTCACACACACGATACCCTGTGCTCTTCAGAAAAAAAGGAGTGGTCTGTCATGCCTAGAACAATTGGTACAACTTTATCCTATGTAGCACATAGAGATTTACACCCATGAACAGGCACCACAGGACAAATTACAATCAGTTTAGTATGACAAAACCAGCTATGTTTAGCTCTTGGGAAAGATGGAAACAAGAACAGCTCACCCAGCCAGTGAATGGTTCAGACAGATATCTAACACCACCTTTCCTGCAGCTGCTATTACTACAGAAAATGCTACTAAGATTGTACACACAACTCAGGAGTTCCCAGTTGATCAGGAAACAGTAGCAGCACAAAACATAGCTTGACAGACAGCAAGAAATATACACAATGTCTCTTATTTGTTACCCCTTTGCCCTTGAAAGTGTGTGTGTTCAAGTACACACACATAAAGCAGTTCTACACACATTATTTTAGATCTCTGTATCCCATATATTCAAATCTGGAATTAAATTACAGACTGTTTGAACACTATGGATTAAGACATTACCACCTAATTTTTCTTTCTTCCACAAGCCTTTATTAGCTTCTATCTTGAAACCATCTGCTACAAAGAATACTAGGAAAATGTTGACATTTGGACAATTTTATCCTGGAAAAGGCAAGAAAGTAATAATTTTTGTCTTTAGATATCTCCAAAATCCTAACCTACTTGTAGGATTGGTTTAGCTTGGTTTAGCTTCTTAGAAGTCAGAGAGAAGCATTTTCTGCTCACATTTCCCATCAGTATCTCTTTTTTGTCTCCCAGTACTTACTGGCTGTGCCCTATGACAAATTTTTCTCTCTCTCAATAGACAATTTTTATGCACAAAAGTGAAAAAGGAGCATCGCTTCATTTTTAAGGAGAATTTTAGATGTTACAGTAACACAAAAATCACTTGTTTCATTACCAGAATGCTGAATGAAGCGATCACTTTTCCAGCATCATTTCAGGGAACTGGGGCTAGGATACTCCAGAACACAATGCTTAGTATAGTACAAATACTATTTAATCCCATTCAACTTGGATCAAGCAGGGTTAGTTAGCATTTGCTCAGCATCAGTCTCAACAGATCCAGGCTATTTCTAGCAAAACCATTCTGTTGTTTAATGAAAGCCTGTTTGGGCATCCGTGGCCTAGAGAAGCTGATTTTAGGCCTGTTTAAAGCACAAAGTTGCTGAACATTCAGACAATCTGTGGGTGAACTCTTTTGAATTTTAAGCCCTAGCAAATAGGAGTATGACACATTTAAATTAGAAGTAGTAGCAGTAGTAAGATAACCTAACCAATTAGTAAAACTAATGCTCTTTATGCAAAGTTATGAAAAATGTAAATATTTTCCTAAATGCAAGTGATCATGGGCACAGAGATGAGAAGGAGTTCTTTCATACATTAAGGCAATTCACTACAATACTGTGAACACAACAAATTGGGGACTCGATGAAACGTGCCAAGGAGTTTGCTAAAATCAGCACAGGAAAATCCAGCACATGAGCCTACTTTTATAGGTCACAGTCTGCTTCTCCTTATGAATAAGGAAAATGGTATTCCTTCAGTAGGATGAAATTCTCAAAGTTGTAAAGGTAGGCCTTTAATTAAAACTGAAGATCCATCCACAAAAATAAGAGTGAGATTTCCAAGGGCAGGTAACTTCTGGTGGAGCTCCCCAGTAGATGCCTAGCTGCACATTAGGAATTATTTGCCTGCACTGACCTTTGATGGCCTGAATGTAGCACCAGGTCAACTAAGAACAGCATGGAAAGCTGAAATCTTTTAAACATTACTGATTGGGTGTGTTAACAAGGAAATTAAACTCCTGATATAGTTGTCAAGTAGAATCAGTACTTTCTGAGATATCTAGGATGTGCAGATAGTGAAAAGAGCGGTACAAGGATGTCAAAAAGTGTGGTTAGATCTGCTGGTCTGATAAAATGGCTTTGGTGCAGCACCAAATAAAGAACAAAGACGGCTTTGCTGGTCTTGCTAGCAGCTCAGCTTGCAAGTCAACCTTTCCCTCAGTTTGGCTGAAAAGATCCAAGTGCAATGGAAGCAACTGTGGAGCCACAGACCAAGATGGCAGTTCAAGGAATAGCTTAGGCTGGCATCACTCCAAAAAGCAGCAGCCTTGCCCCTCTGGCTGCTAACTCTTCCTCCTGGTGTCTCCCCCCTGCTCATCAAAAGAACAAGGAGAATTAAAAAAAAAAAAAAAAAGAAAAAGGAAGTTCAGACTGCTTCATTTACCAACGGTGCTGACTCATGAAAGTGGTAACAGAACAGCATTACGCTGGCAAACAATCCAGAACTAAACCAATGTTGGTTTTTCATACACAAAGTAAGACAACTGCAGCAAACATACGTGGTACCTCTGGCTAACTCAGTTTTACAAGAAAGGCAACAAGCAGCATGCACAAATCAGTCTGCTGAAAGTAAGTGAAATCCTCTGTACATACCACAGGCAGCAATGCTGCCCTGGCCTGGAACAAACTCAAGTCAGTCTTTTCTCATTCTTTAAAGGATGATGTTTTAGTAGATGCTTATCACTTTTTAGATCCAATGCTTTCTGACTGCTGACTTTTTACAAATTACAATCTTGTCCAAAATCCTTTTGCATGCAATTCAAAAAAAACCCATGCTATATTACTTTATGTATCATTTCCTGTTTCTTGATAGCTGTAATTTATATTGAACCATACAAACAGAAGAGTTGTTCTAAGTCACTTCCACAGCCCTCATCAATTTTTCTCGCATAGTGCCCTCTAATTTAAAATTTCACTCTTGATTTGAACCAAGAGACAAAAGTTTCTTTTTCTTTTGCAAACTATTGTTCTAAGTCATGCAGCTTTTTAACTCAGATTTTGAATTCTGAGAGAAAAATTATTTTAATTGGTTAAAGATATAATTCAGATGTCAGAAAGTCAAGCCCCACAATATGACGTACTCTAAAATTAAAATGTTTGTGACTTCACAGTGTATGATAATGAACAATCCCTTTTACACCCAGAAACTTAGTTGTGAAGATCAGTTACAAAGATTTAGCAGCTGTATGCTAAGCAAATGCAGGATGCCATTCCTTGGTGCATCCAAATAGCTGCTGGGGGAACGTCTGACTGCACAATGAATCATTGTCAATTCTGAAATGAAAAACACAAGAATTAGATAACACCTAGGAAAGCTTCCAGACGTACTACTAATACAACATTAATAATATATGAGAAATTCAACTGCCAGGCAGAACTGGTCGTGGCAGAGCAGGTAAGAGTCTGACTCAGGCTGTGAGCGGCTACAGCTGCAAGCAGAGACGATCCAAGGAGCGCTCACAGCCACCAAAGGGCTCAGAAGCCCCTGCAGCCAGCAGGCCACGCATCAGCACAGCTGGCACAACAGCTGCAGCACCTGTGGGAGACAGCCTCCACCCCTGGGTGGTGAAGGGACACATGGCTTGAACCAAGTCTGGTGCTATGTATGGATGGATGACAAACACTAGTCAGGAATAAACCAGTTTACTCGGGCACAGAGCCCAACTCATCTACAATTTTAATCGTCATGTTCTTACCCTTGGTACAAGAATTCAGCTGAGGAATCATACCTCTGAACACACCAGAAAGTTATAAATGAAGGAAAATACTTCTAATAAGTACATCTGGAATTGATAATTAACTTTAAAATGCTGCAGTGAAAGGGAATCTGCCCAGCCAATGGCTAATTTTTTAAGATAAATTAATCACTTGCCTCCGCTTACTGCACAACCCCATTGCTTAGCAACTGCTTTCAGGTTTCTCTTACACTGCGGACAATTTTAAAGAATCACATTTTCAATAAGTACGTTCAGTTGCACTTTTCTTAGCAGTAATTCTACCTTTGCAGCTTATTCATCTGCACAGCAGTTGGATATGTAACACTAATAATCTTGTACAACAGCATTGGTTCACTACAAAAGTAACCATAAATTGAATGATTGTGTTTTGCATTTCCATTTAAAAAAATAACATAAAAACCAAAACAAACAAACACAAAACCCCCAAATTTTTGAATTTATGCAGTTTAATTTGATTTCAAAATTTAAATGGGACAAGAGAATACTGGAATAAGGACTCTGCAGTTTAAAAAAAGAAAAAAAAAAAAAAGGAAAAAAAATAAAGGGGGAAAAAATCCTAAACCCTAAGGAAGTTCATTTAATAGGAAAGATAAAGACATAAAACCCCTAAACATAAGTAGATAAAATTTCTGTAAAATCTTAGCCACTGAACTTCAGGGAATTATTCTCAGTAACATTTTCATGGCTGACTGCCTTTCTGCCCAACAAACATCTGCTTAGAAATAAACTTACCTATTGCTAACAGTAAAACAACCTTTACTCTTTTCGAAAACTGGAGTTCTACATAGTTTCAACAGTCCAGTTTCTTGCCAAAAAGAACTTTGCCATTGCTATTAATCTGGAAATAACAATAATAGTGTTCAGATGAATGTTCTCATAGACCATAAAGAAACGACTTACACGGTACGTGACAGGCAGAATTTGAACACAGTTCTATCCTTCCAAATGATCTGCTCTATCCTGAGCTTCAGGGGACAAACAGACACCTATGTATGTATGTGTGCATGTGTATATAAATTTTTTTTCAAGATATTTAGTCTATTGCTGTAATATTTGAACCATTTGTAGGTGTTAGTATATTTCTGTGCAAAATCTGAGATGTAGGAAACTAATATTAACAAGTACCTTTTGAAGAGTCAAACCTTAACAATTTAGTTAAGATTATCCAAAATATCAGTGACAAGACCATTTTGAACTTCAGGTCATCATCTTAATCCTTATGAATAACCTTCATAGGTGTGGCTGACCTGGGACTTCCACTATTACCCAGGACAATGACACAACACAGCACTTAATTCAGGGAATGAAGAAGGTGCAGAGGGATTCAGTCATTTTGAAAGAGGATCAAGTGCCACAGAGAAGTACCACACCAAAATAATGGCTTTTGACAGAAGGATAAGACACACAGGTTACAAGTTTCTATACATCATCTAATATACTGAAATACAAACCCATACATTAACAATACTAAAACAATAATGAAGTGGCAACAGAAACTGTAAACCAGAAAGCACCAAATTGCCAGGAGCTTCAGAGCAGGGAATTCCCAACAACGTGTCAGAATACACAAAGAACAGTTACATGAAAAGCCAGAGTGCCTTTTACAATGACTATGCCAGTCTACAGCCCTTAGTGACCCTGAGACCATGACACTCCACACCTGAGAGGTCTAAGAAATGCATGTTTGCTGGCAATCTGACAAAGTCTGCTGCAAAAGTTATCATGATTTTGTCAGTACAGCAATTAAAATATTGACCTAATGCTGAAACACTGACTTCCTTAACCATTTCCATCTTGCAGTAGCTTCCACAGCATTGTAGAATATTGTAACTAGGAATGTGGGCACCTCTTAGAGCACTTTAAAAAAAAAACTAAAAAGCCCCTGCATTCTTCTACTGGTGCCACAGTGTGCCCTAGGTACCACTAGCACCTTTAACCAGCTGAAATTCTATATACTGAATTACATCTTAGTATTCTTCACCATTAAAATTACTGAGTATTTCAAATGTATTCTACAGCTCCTCAGTACTGCAGGATGTAACTGGTTCTCTCATCTCAAAAACGTCCCTAATTCTGGAACATTTACATGTATATGTATGCATTGGAGGCATTGATACCCTGAGACAATAAAGAAATGTAATAGTTTATATTTTTGTTTAAGTTAAACACTTTTCCTAAACCCCAGTTTTGATAAGCATTTCTCACAAGTAGCATTCAGAGACATATCTCCTAGAATGCTAAATAAAAGCCAAAAAAATGCCCCTGTTTCAAAGGTCAGTAGATAAGCAACCGTATTTAATACCTGCTTTAAATGTTTTTTCCAAATTACACAGAAGTACTTTTAAATAAGCACAAGTACTATCATAATGAGGATCATGCAAGCCAAACAGATTAAGTGGAATAATATTAAAGCAATTTAAATACCATTTGATTCTTCTGAACGTGAATTTAACACTAACCCCATGATATACCAACTACTCAACTCTGGTTTCTCATAGGGGAAATTCAGAAGTATTCTGGTTCCCTGTCTCAATAAGAACTTTGTGATGTCAGCAGTCTCACCCCATGCAGTGGCACCACCGGCTATGTAAATACGCACTGGCATAAGCAAGAGTCTTGAAATTCAGACCCACAATTTTAAACTCTTCTTGAACTTATCTGGAAGACAGACCACTAAACACTTCAAAGGATCTTGTCTGCTGGTGGTTGCTTTCCCACCAGACAGAAATCCATGGAACTGTGTGCTGGCTCTGCCAAAGCCCAGGTTTATCCAGTGTGGCTGCTGTTCTCCCGGGCTCGCAGCAGGGAAGTCCCAGGCCAGGGCATGGCACAGCCACCGTGTCCCTCCTCTCCCACAGCACAGCCACGGGGGGCCGAGTTAACACAGGCTTGCACTGTATGTTACTTCTACACTACATACTTCAAAGAGCTTCATGTTGTAATAGGTTATTTAAAACCTTGGCTAAGCCATCAGCTAAGCCAAGCCAGAACAGCACACACGCGTGTGGCAATACAAACAGTTCCAAATGGGTCACAGTGGCCGTGCTCAGAGGGGGGCACACAGGTGACACACACCTGCCAGTCACCTGCAGCAGCTGCAGTGACCCCCCACTCCCACAGTAGCTCACCAAAATATCTGCTGCACAACTGTTTAAATCATTATTATCAAATTGCACACATAGACAGAAGAGAAAGAAAAACACCACAAGACTTGAAATTCCTTCATCATTTCATATATGGGATCTCCTTTGCAACACACCAACCATTTCTGGGGGCTCAGCTGAAGAGCACTCCAAAGCCTGGGCAGCATTGCACCTGGGGATGCCCAAGAGACATCACTGCTTCCAAAGCAGGAAAAAACAACCTATGGTCTGGTGAAAAAGGCATCACTGACTAACAAAGTGAAAAGCAATATCTACCCCTTACCCTTCAAGTGGGTTAAGTACAAATAAAATACAGAGAAATACAGAGACTTAAATCAGAGTCTCTTCTCTGAACACAACTTGAGGTGACAGGGTTGGACAATAATCAGTCTCCCTGAGGAGACTGGAGGTTGTGTGCCACAGGCCTGTATATAAGGTAAAGAAAACTTCCAGCTCCTGTATTACTATTTTGTTTGGGTTTGTTTTTTTTTTTCATTTCTCTGTTTTAAGAATTCTGCATTTTTATTTGTGGACTTGTTAGCAAGGATCTGCATTTGATTTTACCCTTGCCTGCCTGGTGTTTGGAGTGATTTTGGATTGTTGCAGCGGCACAAGCACAACCTGACAAAGTTTCTGTGGGTCAAGTAAACCCTAAAGCAGGACTCTGAATCACCTCAGAGTAGCCAAGAATCTATGAACACTGCTTCAGATTTTCAAAGATAACTGGATAATCCTTTACCAAGCTGCAGCACCCTTCCTGGGAGCTGGTAAGACCACAGGCATGAGAAGTGCCCTGCAGTGACAAACAATCCTGAGAAAAGCTCCCTTGTAATGCTCATCCAAACTCCCACCTGAATCCTTAGATTTCACTGCTCAAGCACAGTAAAAATGGAAGTGCCATACACAAACCTCAAATATCCTAAAGGACTGAATTCTAACATTGCTATGGTGTAGTACCCAAATGACAGAATATATGAGCTGTAGTTAACCAAAGGACTCATGTTTCCACTTTATTGAACAAAACACCATATGGTAGGGGAGATTCTGATCTGAGAAACAATACAAGGTAAGGAAAGAAATAAATCCCCTTCTCATCTAAGCAGAAAAAATCCCACACAATAAAGTGTGAAAGTGCCATTGACAATAAGAGATACTGTAAAGAAACAGAATCAATGATGAAATAAAGTTACATACATTTAGTTGCAGTAAAGAAGCATTTCATTTCATAAGCAGGTAAGCATCAGGCTAGACTGTTTGCTGCTCACCCTACCCTGGTGTTTCTGCTGTTTTTCAACAAAGGAAAATGAAGCCCAAATGAGGCTCCCAGAACAATGTGTTGTTTGTTTCCACTGCAACCTCACAAAATTCTACAATTCTATCAAACACGTAAATTCTAAATACCCACTCTATGTGACACATAATTTTTCTAGAGCAGAATACTTTAAACAAATAAGACACACATGAGTGATTTCCTAAACAATTATAGTTAAGTATATAACACGGCTTTTATTAGGACATATGAGCAAAAAATATTATTATAAATCATATTATTACGTATTTATGCATTTCTGTAGTTGTCAGCTATTATTTTGCAACAGACCCTAGAGCTGATATATCCTTACACTACATCATAAATTCCAAAAAAGACATTTTTGAAATGTTGCAACTATATTTTTGTTTTGAAGAGCTTGTAAGACTTCAAAATACTTGCTAGATATTTTTAAGACAATGCACCATAGTGCACAGGTTAAGTCTTAAAATTGGTATAGACTTTTACTGCTAAAAATCAATTTACATAAACAGTAATAAAAGTTACTAAACTTGGTGCTGTAGAAATAAACTAACTCAAACTGCCACAAACTCAGGTAATCTTGAATTTGTTTAAAGCAATCTCTCACCATTCAATTACTTCAACTGCAGTTTAAAACTACTTTGTGAGTCAATACACAGCTGCAGCTACAGTGCCTTAACTGCAGTCTCTTGAGGGAAACAGCTAAAGCTGTGCTAATCACAGTAAGCAGCCCTTACAGCACATGATTTTTTTGTTGTGTGTATGTTTCCTACGTTGCTGGGTTAGGAGGCCTGTGCTTATCTAATCCATGGTTCCCCTCCTCGTTTCTCCTCTATTTCTAACTCATCCCTTCCCTTTCCTGTTGCATCAGGAAGCTGCAAATGCAGTGGCTTGTGCAGGGCTGTTAAAATTACCACAGCACACTGCAATTCTGAAACACATGCAAAATAACTCGCAATTACTTCAACAAGGCTCAAGAACTTTCAAATCTGCTTCTGCTGGCTTTTTAGAATACTTCTGACCAACACTTCTTCCAAGATCAAAACATCTCCGTGCACATCTTCATTAATTAGGATTACAGATTTATAAGCCTTCACACTGTCCCCCAAGTAGGATGTTTTAAAACAACTGGCTAGAAAAGGAGAAAATCATTCATAAGAAGTTGGAAACAGATCCATGAGGGAAATCCTCTAGAGGTTCCTAGTTTCCATTGACTTCTTTTGTTACACACCACCTCGTGCAATAAGCAAAGGTCAATTTCAACCACGAATATAAAAGGGGGAAAACGCTTACTGAAACGGTTATAATGTCGAATGATCATTATTTTTATTTACTTGGTTGCAGCACTGTGCGGATGTTTTAGGAGCCATCTCAAGCTTGCAGGAAAGGATTTTCCACTCCCTTCCTTCCTTCCCCTCTCCTCCCTGCCAGCAGTTACAGTTTAAAGGATCTAACTCTTCTGAAATGTGTTAACTCAAGCAATTTTTTTAACAGTTGGAAGTTTCAGGGGAAAAAAATGAACCCAAAACAAAACAGCAGATGTTCAAGACACAGACTTCTATCTTCCCTTCCATGTGAAACTAAATGGCAAAGACACATACTTTAAACAATAACACTTCCAAAGAGACAAAAATATATTGTTCACCCTGTTAGAAATACAAAACAAAAACTTCAAATTGCCAAATACAGATAAGACAATTATATCACTTTTTATAATCTATAACATCATGCCTGAACAAGATAAGATGTTTCCTTTCATTTCTTTCATTCACGTTTTGGTACAAGTCTAGAAACCCACTGACTGAGTAGTTTCGCTCCCTTGAGAATAAAGCAGAACTTCACAAACTATCTTATAGATGCACTTGAAGTAGCTGGTACTTAATGTAGGAGTTCAGTTTTGTGAAACCCAGGTAGATCCTTTAACATTGTATACAACCTAAAGGGAAATGGAGTCTGTCACCTCAAGCCAGTGATACAAAATTACAATTCTTATAGTGCTCAGAGAAAGAAACAAAAAGAAACTAATCCCATTTATTTCTGTAACCACAGATATCTGCTCAATCTTAGGCACCTCAGCCTCCCCCCCCTGGTGCTGCAGCACCATCCATACACACAGGAGGTGTTGTGTCAAATCCCTCTGGGCACAGACTGCTCCTTGGAGCTGCATGTTTTGAGTTATGACCATGCCCAGGTCTTGCAAGTTTAATGCAATTCTTCTCACACACACAGGCACCACACACAGCGCCACTGGAAATCGTAAAGTAGGATTACAGGTGTAGCTTCTTGCTAGGTTAAACCTATAGATAGAGTGAAAGGCTAATCTACACTTTTAGCCTGAGATTGGCAAAAGCTTTCTCCATTTAACTGTCTTTAGAAACCCACCTTAACCTTCAACTTTTAGAAAACTTAACCTGCGACACAACACTTGACTTTAACAGAGCTACATGAAAAGATTGATCAAAAGCTTTGTCTGTCCCTCCATGCACAGTCCAAACATCAAATCAGTGTTAAATTCCTCACGTGCAGCTACACCCAGTTAATCTTTCCGAAAGCAGCAAACTATGTAAATCTCCTCATGCTGGCGAGACAAACATTACACTCATCAAAATGTAACAAGAATCACCCTTGCTGGGCAAAGCTGCTAAAAGGCACAGACACTGGGCTGAGCACCCAGGCTGTGCTGGCAGGACCCTGCACTCGCCTCCTTCCCAGGCCTCCAGAGCTGCTTCTGGCTTCCTCTTCGAGAAACCTGAGAGCAGAGGAACCTCCCTGCACAAAGCGATTTAAAATCCCTAATCAAATAGCTGGAGTAGCTCTGTAGATTCAAGGAGCAGATGGCAGGAGAAAGCCTAATTTTCCATTTACGATAATTTTACAGAGTGTAGAAATATTTACTTCAGAGGAGCGCCTCCCAATTTACATGAGAATGACAAAAGTGGGAGGAGGGACAGAGAATCATCTTGTTCTCAACAAACCAAGATCTAAAAAAGCCTGTATTAAGCAGTGTATTGTATGTAATTTTGTTTCCTTTTCATTACAGATGCACACACGTGCATTTTTTTACAATAGCTCAATAACCTTGATAGCAAAAGTCTTAGCTTACACCTTTTTCAGACAGGATGTATGGCTCCGAGTGTTGTGATAGGTTATTATTGCAGATATTGTGTGGCTTTCATTCTTTAAAAAGACCTACATCTGCATTTCAAGTTAGTTCTCAAATGAGCTGTCACTCATTTAAGCAATGTCTCAGTTTTAAGTCTGGTAAGAGTATTTTTAATATGCCTGCCTGTCCATAATGCAGGAAATTCTTTTGAGCAGAGACCACATTTTAGTATTCTTACAAGTACTCTAGAAGAGAGAAGATAATCAGACCAGTCAAATCTGACCTGAAATTGAGAATATTGACTCGCTCCTACATGCCAGAGTTGCACAGTGTAGATACAACAGGTAACAAATATAATATTATAAGCACAGATTTGTTTATAAAACAAAACATAGTTATTTGGGAAAACAAAAAGAGAGTATGGGTAAAGATCTGAATATACTCTACCTATATGGCATTTTTCAATGTTTTAAATTAAGGTAGAAATCCACATTATATTACAAAGTCTTAAATCAGGTTAGTGTCACCTTGCCTTTTATCATTTAATCACTCATTTTTTCAACTGAATCTGCTATAGACTCTTAAAAATGAAACAGGATAGTACTAAAGATGAAGTGTTTTTTGATTATTCTGATATGTATTAAAATACCAGCAGAGACATACAAGCTGCTCAAAAGATTTTAATTTCTTTTATAAGTTACTTAAAATTGTTTCAGCTTGACATACGACACACTTTTGGTACAGGAAATCCAGTTACTCCTATTAGAGACATTGGTTGACAACTTTTCCTACACTAACAGTACCCAGTGTCTCAGGCTAAAGCTCAACTACAATGCAATTGTCTGAATATGGGTTACACAGAGCATACGGGGACTTAATCTCAGCTTTTCTTAATTATCAAGGGTTGAAAAATTAGTCTTGCAGCGCTCTTCAGCACTGTTTGACATCAGCTCACCCCTGCAGGTGAAGTCTGAGTGAAAGGGAGATCAGAAAGCCAACTGCTAATAGACGTGAGCCTACATGAATGAAGCTAAATAGGCGTTTTCCATGGACTTAACTGGAGAAAAGCACAGACCCTGGCTCCTTATGTAGGAAGTGTTTGAGCAGAGAATAGCTACACACTAACAAAAGAAACCTTTGGTACCCAGGGTCTTAAGCCCACATAATACCCCTGCATTCATTTCTTTCTCTGCCTATTGGGGAAAAAGGGTCTGTTTGTTTTTCTGATTCAGTCGGCCCTTTTAGCTCTTTGAATCTAAGGAGTGCACTGTGAAAAGAAGAGCATCTTATCAGCCTGCTCCAGACCAGCAGGCAAACTCACATCCGCACATAAAACACAGCCCTGCCAGCACGAGGCCTGGCCCCACTGCCCTCGGCTCCTGCCAACACCCTGCCCCGCACCCGACACCCTGCACAGCCACACAAGGGGCCTTCCTTGATTAATGGTCCTCTCAGGGAGAGCACGAAATAGTATCCGATGCCCTGGCTTCATTTATAAAGTATGCAGGAGCAGCAGACAAGATGATCAGCATGGGCGTATCCAGGACATTTATTAACAACAAACCAAAACCAGTGCACACAATAAGCATGTTTTGTTATGTATGGACTTGAACACTTTGACTACGAGATGCAAAGATAACTCCACGCACTGCTGGGCAGCATCTGCAGAGTGCTGCTGAGATAACACACCAGCGATTCTCATCAAAAAGATATTTCTACAAAATAACAGGGAGGATAAAGGAAATAGCAATTTTTACTTAAACTTCAAGACAATATGAGTCTAACTTTCACTGTCATGCAGGTTAGCTAAACAGACCATGTGTCATCCCAACAATCCACCAAGAGTCCAAAATTTCCAAGCCTATGTCCTCATTATTTGTATGAAATCCTTCACTGTGTGCAGCAGTGATATCTGATTTCCTATTTCTACTCTTAATGCATTCTGACCCCAAGCAAAATAGGACCAACTTCCCCAGTATTGCTGACTGAACCTGTCAAATTATACGTTTCAGCTACTAAGTGCAGCAGACACGGAAGGATTTTTTTCTCACCTGGAAAGAAGCCTGCCATAGTATTTTTGGCATGCTTTGTCAAGCCGGTAGCTTGTCAGTGACCTCTACTCCATTTACCCTCTGGCACACACACAGAGCACGCTTTCCCATTAACTGAAATGTAAGGGGTTTTTGTTTCTTTTTTTAATTTAATCGAAGAGTCAATGAAAAATAATACACTAGCCAGTAAATAATGTAAGATTAATAATAACATTGTATCTTGTGTGCGTAAAAAGTGCACACGGTCCAGCAAGGTTGTAACGCAACTATTTCAAATATTTTATTTCCAGCGACTAAACAAACAAAGAAATACCTCTTTCAGTACAGCTCCATAGATGCGAGTGCTCCGAGCTTATCAGAGAGATCTCTCTGCCCATAAAATGTCACAGCGTCCCCCTGTGCCCCCTCGGGGGGAGCTGGGGCGCACCCGAAGGGCGGCGGAGGTTTTCTGGAGGGTTGTTTGAAAGAAAAAATGCGCCCGGATCCCCTCGCTCATTTCACGCCGAGTGAAAAACATCCAGCCCCAAGTTTCGCTGTTGCGACACCGGGTCCTTTCTAACCTGTTGCCGAGCCCGGCGGGGCCGGCACCCGCCCGGCC
>WBNO01008742.1:236701-271900 GCA_013400575.1 Peucedramus taeniatus
GGTCCCGACCCCCGAGCGGCCGGAGCGGGACGTCCCGCGGCGCCCCGGCTGCAGCGGGGACAGCCGCGTTTGGGGCACCCCCCAACTGCGGGGCTGGCCGCTCCGAGGCGACAAACACTGCGACCTTTAACTCTCTTAAGTTTTTCTTGACTAGGGATGGGGAGGGGGGAGGAACATCCGGTCACAGCCCTCTCCAGTGCCTCAAGGCAGCATTCGGGAAGCGAGGGGAAATTCTTAAGTTTCTTGACGAAATTTAGGCCTAGGAAACGTTATCGTTCTTAGGCTGTAAGACGGGACATACGGAGTCAAGGAGTTCCCAACTTCACTCGTGGTACTCCGCACTGTTTACATTACTATATTTACATTACCCACTGATGTTGACAATCTAGTTTCTAAGAAAGTCCAGAGCTATAGCTCGGTCAGGCCACTGAATGATCAGTGACACAGTAGAAGAATTTCTGTCACGGACACGCATCATCAGGCACCTTTTGGTTTCTCTTCCTCTTTCTGACAATACGGTGGCCCCGATCTCATACACCCCAACATGGCCATGGGAAACAGCTGGGAAGAAACGGAAAATTACCAGGTAGTTCATTACTGAAAAGCCAAATAACATCTGAAAATGCTAGTATTTACAAAAACATATAATCTTCAATTACTGACTTACCTAGAAATAATCTCTAAGTATTTTGGTATCCTAATATATTGCTACTACAGATCAGAGCCCATCTGAATACAGCAAATGACAGGAAAGCATCAACACTTGGCAGAACTACATTCTGCATAACTTTCCTTTTTCCCTCTTTCAAGTCCTAAAATGGATCTCATTCTATTTGGCCTTGATTTGATAACACAAGTTTAAGGTCTACTAGTACTGGATGAAAAGCACTGCAGCCACACGGTGATCACTGGCACTGGAAAATATTTGATGGAATAAGTTTGTACCAGTAGACTTTAGGTCAGGTCAGGTACCATCTGTCTGTCCTACCCTAACTTCATGCTGGATCACGGAACACTTGTATTCCCACTGGCATAAAACTAACAACAGAGGCTTAATGCTAGGATAAATTCAGACTCCCTGGTCTGGTTAAGGCCTCATGCCTGCTTCACAACAACATCATTTGGCATTAAGGCTGAAAAAAGCAACAGTTTAGCAACTGATTCTGGGTGAAACCTTTTTTTTTTTTTTCTGTTCAGGTTAATTTTCTTCCAGATCATTTCCTTTGTTGGATTCAGCATGTGGTTGTGCTCCTGCTTGTGCCAGTGTAATGGAGGAGGTAGCAGTGAGCAAAAATAGGCAGGGGCAAGAGGGTGGATATGAGTGCTTGTTTTGGCAGCAGTACCAGATTATATTGGCTTAATACGTTCATGTACCTGTGGCTTAATTTGACAGAAATGCAGCTGTGTGCTCATGCCTCCCTGAGATGTACCACACACAGCAGTCGATCTGGGCTCTGATCTGACTTATTTCAGCCCCTTGGTCACAGATGTCACAATCAGACTCAGTGCTGGAGAACTGTCTTAAAGCAGTACAAACTGGAACAGTGACAGGCTACTTCTGCTCAGATCTCTATTCCCAACTGAAAAACAAGAAAAATATTTTCTGGACAGCGTTGCAGTCACCCCAAAGGGGTGACAAAGCTTAAATCTGCTCCACCTACGGGAGGGCTTTGTTAGCTGGAGATGCGTATAGTGACCACACCTTCCCCTCGCAGGGAAAAGCTTTTCAAAAGCCATCAATCATCCCTTGCTTCCTTCCCTCTCCTCTTCCTGCCCCACCCCCCAGGGAAGAGGCTGGAGGGATGTAAACACTACATGCTGGATTGGGTCTCAGTCACTGTCATACCAGGGAAGGCTCTCAAGAATATTCCAAAGCAGTATCTGAAACGCTGCCGTCTCGCCCTCTCTGCTGTCACATGTCCCAAGGCTTCCTGTGATTTGGACACGATTTCCCTCTCTTAGATTCAGTATGTGGCCCATTTCTCTCAGTTACCACTACTCTCTTTCCTAACATATTAGGAAAACACATAACAACAAAAATAATCCTGTAAACTTCTACTAGATCACAATAGTATGTGATTATTTATTTTTGTAAAGGAAAAACTCATAACAGAATTTTCTGGAAGAAAAGTTGATATAATTTCCTAAGTGCTAATGTGCCTATCAACATTATCTGTTGTTTTTAAAAGGCTTGAGTAATCTGTCTCCATTTTTGTCTCAAAAAAAAAGGAAAACAGGGAAATTTACATGACCAGAGCTGCCTTCCAATAGGTTTGACAATGTTATCAAGAATAGAGAGCCAGACTCCTTACAGCAGTGTGTCTGGAGAGAAAGGGACAGCAGATCTGAATTGAAACAAGCGAGTTTCTGACCAGCCATCAGGACAGTCAGACATTGTTCTGAGAGGCTGTGCACCCTCCATTCTTGAGCATTTCCAAGACCAGAATGCATACAGCCCAAAGCAACCTGATCTGATCTTTTTGCTGATGCTGCTTTGGGCTGGAGGTTGGACTGGAGATCCCCTGAGGTCCCTTCCAATCTGAAGCTATGCTCATATGAAAAAGCTGCATTGCTCTTACTCCAGAACATAGGCAAAATTATTTCTTTGTAAAACCCTGTACTTGAAATTATGTTGATAAAGCCCAAGATAAGTGCCTGGACTCTTCAGTACTTGTGCAGTGATATATCAGTTCAAGTACTGAAAACAGTTTTCCTGGATATTTTCTGAGATGGAAGAAGCATGCCTTCTTTGCAAAGAACAGTCTCAGTCTTACTGACTTAGCAAAGCCAAAACTGAGATGCCTAATCTGTAAAATGTATGCAAATATGATCATAAAAATCATATTTTCAAGGACTTTGTTATTAACTGCATACAACAGGTGTGAACAGACTTGCAGGTAGCCAGGCATATTGCTGCTTGCAGTTATAAATGAGCGATTCCTTTTGATCCAGAGGGAGAAAGGTGACCACAGGGTCTAAGAGTGCCTCCTCTATAAATCATTCAGAGCTTCTTTAAATTACCCAGAGTTGCTTATTCAGGAAAAAAGGAAAACTTACGAGCAGCTCTGGTGCATTTTGGAAACACTGTAGCAATTTACATGTTCTGTTAGTTTGCTTGTAGGTTTGCAGAGAGATGGTATAAATACAGAAAGAAAGACTTGTCTGGAAACCTGGAGACAACTGAAAGTACTCAAGAATCTTTCCAGCTTATCAATCTTAACAAACAGTAGACTGGCAAAACGAAGCCATTGCTTTAAAAACAGTTCTACGCATTTAAGCTGCTACTTTACCATTTCTGTTCAAAATCAAATTCATGGCTTCCCTTACTCATCTCAAAATTCAACCAAAGTAGCTATTTCCCCTCAGGGCATTCAGTGCCTCTGCAGGGCAGATGGTCTCTCAGCCCCGGATCTGCTTTAAATGGGAAACTTACAGTCTAATGCAAACCCCTGTCAGTCCAGACTGGACCTCCTGAATTTCCTTACAACTCTGCTCTCCTGACCACTTCAGGGCCTTCTGAAGACCCACTAGTGGAAAAGTGACTGTAGGCACCTCATTTCTCCACCTTGAGTGTACTGAGGAGACTGTTGCCACAATGCTCAGTTCCCTGAGCATCCATCCTCTCATCACACCTGGTGATACGGAGAAAGATAAAAACTAGAGTAGGCAGGAAACTGAGCCACAACAATGCAAAAATACTTTTAAATACCCTATGCAAGCCAAGGAAACAGAATGCAGGGCTGAACTTTGAGAGATATGAAACATTTCCTATAAAGTGTTAATAAAGGGATATGTGAAGCTGAGTATCATACAGAAACAGATTCTTAATTTTTGGCTTTAATTCATCTATTAGAACTGAAAGCATGAAAAGAATTTCTAACAACCAAAGGAACAGAGTAAACTTCATTACATGGGAAGCTTCTTCAGAGGTAAGTTATCTCATAATTAATTGTTTTTATTTAAGTATTCCCAGTATGCAGGTAATGAAAGAAATCTGTATCTAGCTAAGTGAGGATGAGGAGAGGTCAGTAGAAATGGGACATAGTAATGTTGTAAATATGCCAAATACTTCATATATAAATCTTCTGTAAATTTTCTTTTTTTATTAGAAAATGAAAATTATTATGAAACAATGACTTCTGCAGAAGTATATGATCTGCTAAGAGTAAGCTATTGCATACACAATGAGAAGCTGTTGTTTAAGAATGCAGTCTTCAAAATACTCACATGAATATATTCAACAATAAGAAAAAAATCTCCATGATGATCTGAAAAGGGAAAACAAATAATCTTTTCCAGCTGTACCATTTCGAATACCAGTACCAAAGTACCAAATTACTTATACTCTACACTAGAATACGGAAAGAAAAAGCCATATTACCACTCATTATAAAACACGTGTGCACAGTCACTGTAACAGATTTTTTTTTATCTGAATGCATCAGTTCTCCAACCTGTCTCTGATTTTCCCATCATCTATACTGCAGAGGTTTTTCCCTTAAATCCAACAGCTCGCTGTGAAAAAAGAGCAGTCCTATGCTCCCTGCAGTGCTCACAGAATGCATCTGCTGTGGCCACTGGGGTTGTACCTCCAGTGACATGCTTTGACTCCTATTCATTTTGGCTTGCTGTTCATTCCTTCCATGCTTCCTTAAATGTTCTTGGAAAGACAGTTAATATAAATTGCACAATTATACATAATTGTTGCCATTCCTTCACTGATGACTGGTATTAAGAATATGAACATAGTGAGCAACACAATCTCCTGCTAATGCCATGCCAGCATTTTATATTATGGAAAGCACTATTTATTATTTGAAAGACACGACAAGACACTTCTTTATAGAAGCATTTCCACTGTCAAACAAATCCCCTTCCTAAATATACCTTGTATATTCTGGGAAACACAAGTATGAAACATAATTACTGTAAAGGATTACTATGTAAGAGAAATTTAAGGAGGCTGCTCATAATCAGTAATGAAAACACAAGACAAAATCCAGTCCTCATTTGTGGAATGAACTGAAACGACTCTTAAAAATCTCATTTCTGCCATTAGTCTGATAATGTTGCCAGACACTTGTTTGAAACTATAAAGCAGTCAAAGTGTGCAAATAGTTGCAGAATATATTACAGAATAAAATAATAAAGTCTGTCCAAAATGACAAAGCATATTGCTTTATCTGCTTTGTTATTAACTATGTAGAAAGTTCATCAACATTATATTGAATAATACTTATTTTTTAACACAGACTACTAAGAATAGCTTACTGTTTCAACATGCTTTTTTGCATGTTCCTTTTTACATTTTGTGCAGAATAAATTTATGGAACAATAGAAAAGAAAGCAAAAATATTTGCTAAGGATTTTCTGGGAAACAATGACTCCATGCAGCTATTTTATTTTTATATATTTACATATTTACATTTTAATACAGATATTAATAAAAGAAACAAAATCTGGAAATACACAAACATTTTTTCTTCACTTTGTGAGGTTCTAAAGCAGGGTCATATATTCAATTTTTTAACCAGAAAAAAATGCTCTTTCTAGCACCAGTATGTTCAATTTTGGTGTGCTGGGTTTTCTTGGACGACATTATTCACCATATTGACCAGGCTTGAATGGTTACTATTTAATGAGAATTTTGGAAATAAGAAAGAAATTAAAAGATTCCTACAATTAAAATATGTTTAAAGATTGAGAACAGTTAATGATAATGAAAAGATAAATCACTGCACAATGGTTAGAGTGGAGGTGTGACCACAAATTGGCCAGACATAATTTTTTTCCTTTGCGTGTTGTTTTTTGGTATCTAAGGCCAAGAAATAGCTTCAGATTTATCAGTGCACTGCTGCTATAGAAAAAAAATTCAGCCTCTTGCCTGGTCTTTGCACATCTATAAATAGGGACATACATTTTGAATCCATGAATGAAACAAGCGCTATTTGCATTGTAAGCAAATTTGGTACTAATGCAATGAGGAGCAGGCAGGAATCATAACACACGTGGAAATAAAGGAAAATGCCAAAGTCATGTATGATATGGTACATCAAAAAGATGGAGCTGTCATCACTAGTGCAAAATCAGGCTCGTATACTCAAGCATGGGCATGAAGAATATCCAAGGAAAAGCCAGAGCAGGTCCTGTTCTGCAAAGCTCTGCTGCAGGCAGCAGGCTCACCAGCAGCAGCAACGAGCCAGACTGGGGACTGTGTACAGTAGGTGCATACATGTGGGTACCTTGGAACAAAACCACCAAACACCACTCTTTCCAAAGTTGTTGTCCTAAGATAACTCTTGTTTTTTTTTTCCCTTTCCCTGAAACGAAGTCGTGTCATGTTTGTTCGACAAATACTAGTAGCCAAGTGAAGAACTGACAGCTCTACCCACTGACAAGCACTGTGCAAATTTTTCCTGTCCTCACACACTTTCCTGTCAATTAACCTCATTTCTGACCTGCAAATGTCTTTACAGAGCTCCAACTCCCCTGAGCACACCATCAACACTGTACCAGCTCTCTGGGGTCCGTTTACATGATCTCTGCTGGAGTGTGAAAAACTAATTTACATATAGATTTCTAAGGGGCATATAAATTTTATCTGTTTCAAAATTACTGCCTTTACCCTCTGTGTTTGTTTTATAATCACCTATAAACACAAAGATGTTTGTTTATAATGCACAATCTGATTTTAATGACCTAATTTAGAGTACAAAGTGAAGAAACAAAGTCATGTGTCAGAAGTTAAGCAAACGTTCAATAATGAGCCCTAAGCTTATCTCATTTTCAGTATCTTTAAAATAAAAATATCCACACAGAATTTGATTGAATGGTTCCTGAAGTACCTGGAATAGCTTACATTTCTGAGAGGCATTATGTATTTCAGTCTGCCAAAGAAGCTGTAAATTGTATTTTTCCTCTATAAGTACATGCTCTACCCCTCTGAATTTTGAAATTCTGTACTTGTTACATCTGCAGCACCTCCACAACAACAATATAGCACAGAACAAAATGATCAACAGATATATATTCAGAACAAGAAAATTCTTCCTCCCATGTCAATTCAGTGTTCATAAAGGTCATCTGGCTCATGGTCATGGCAGGATGCCACCATCAAGGCACTCAGCATTGGCACTGGAAGGTTCCCCAGGCCCAGAAACCTGCAGAACCCACTCCCAGAGGTAAGAAGGGTGCAGCTCCTGCTGATGCAGCCCTTCCCCTAAGGGCTATAGGATCCTGTAGATGTAGGGTGTGGCTGATGAACCACAGACAGGTGAAAAGCAGGAGCTGAACACCAAAGCCATCTTCTGACACCCTGTCTATCCATCAGCTGCAAACAGGGGGTTTCTGCCCCTTCTGCTCTGAGCTAAACTAGCAACCAACTGCATTGCTACCCTAAGTCTGTGTCTTCACTGTCAGCATTTGAGTTTCTGTAATTTAAATTCAGATATGATCTGAATATTTATGTTCAGTAATCAGTAAATTAATCAAGATGGCTAGGACAATTTATTTCAGGGAGTAACTCATAGACTTATTTACTAATGTTCCATACTAAGTGTCATGGGCTGGCAACAGCACAAATCATGGTGTGAAAATATTTTATTGCATCATAATTAAGTTTTACATTTATTTAGGTAAATAGATTCTTAGAGTTGTTTTCAACACATTCTCTTGAGTTGGATCCAAAGTATTTATCAGGTACTACACAACCATATTTCAAAGGTCTACTCACAAATATCAATGCACATAAATCAAAGATAAAACCTGAAATGAAATCCTGGTCTGATCAATAGATTTACCAGCAAGTCCCAGATTTCACCCAGAATGAAAGCACTTACACTGTGCTTTTGTGATTTACTGAGTTTATTCCTCAATATATTTAATGCTTAGAAATGCTGAAAAGGAAGAAAGCTTCTATTCCTTTCCCCCCTCCTGCTCTAGCTTCATGGTTATGAGCCCTTTGCTTAATCCACTCTTCCTTTTGCTTACTGATTCAAGTCACTAACCCAGCAGCTTTTCTTTCTGCCATGGGAGGGAGTTGAGTTGGGTCACTGAGGTGTCTAACAGGACCTCACAAGTTAAGTGGCAGGAGCACACAGCTGGGGAAGGAAAGGTGGGAAGGCGTGCATCCCTCCTGAGAGCAGGCTGGGTGGCTTCGCTCAGTCTAGGCCTCCCTCATGGAATTTTACTCGAAACATTTTCCATCAAATGACAACTATTTTTTTAGCAATAAATTTCCAGTCATATTCCAGAAAAGTGAAGTTATTGCAACAACCAGACCCAGACGTGTTATGCAGATGCGCTGCAAGAGAGGTGGGTGAGCAGGTTCAGATAACACAAGAATTAGGCTGAACTTTCGCCCCTTCTTCCAGTGTTCTTTGAAGTTCTTCACTGCCTTGGCAACTCCTCCCCCTATCTACCACTATTGCAGCTTCTGTCACAGGCTCTGCATAGTCAGGATTTTCTCCATTCTGGGATGTTCAAAAAGAATTTTGCACTAAGCTCCCCAGGGGCCAGATCTTCACAACGTTTCCGTGCTTGCAAGTACAGCTTGCTACACTCATTTCTCAGAAGAGCAAAACTCCCAGCTGTGTTTGCTGAATGGGGCTCTAAGACAAAAATTACTTCAGTAAATGGCTACGAGAACTTTCTATGAGTACTTACTAGGAGGAAATAAGATGATCTTCCTGTAGCAGGACTTAAATTTGGATCATTTTCTCAATAGTATTTTAACATGAATCTGTGAATATATGCCCATGCATACACATCAGGCTTTTGCTATTTATCCATCAAAGCCACAAGTAAACAACTGCCCACTTCAGGACCTGGTCCATTTGTTCCCTAATATAATCCATAAGTACATAATGAAGACAACTGGGCACTATCATAATATTGCTTTTGCCCCTAAGACACAATTTATCATTCACTACTCTAAAGATCATTGAGAAGTTCTCATGTAAATATTTGTTTACATAATTTGTTTACAGATGGAGCTTTGTTGTATTTTTCAAATTTATCTGTCAGATTTAGTATTCAACCCAATTAGCTGAACTCCAGTCCAAAATACAACCTGACTATATTTGGTGAAGTACACAAAAATGTGTTTGGACAAACAGAATGCTTTTGGAGACCCACAATACCATGGCTGCAGAACACGGGCTCAGGTACTCAAGAAGCAAGGAAAGGGTAATGAGTTGGAAAGGCAAACATGCCTGCTTCTTATACCTTCATTGTAATCAGTTACTCTACAGCAGACAGTCTCATTACTATAAATTGCAACTAGAGGCACTTTTGCCTTGCAAAGGAATTCATAAAAACATGTCAGATCATGTCAGCTGAGATGTTATATAAATCACATTCTGCACTAAGTGAAAAAATATATTTTGCATCCAAGGAATTTTAGATTGTTTTCTGAGTAAAGCCCACTGTTTCACAACTCAAGAAGAATTTTCATCAGAATTACAGACATATCTTAAAAGACATGAAAATTGAAAATCTAAATATGCCTAAATGCTTCCATTTTAATCCCCTTATTCATTATATTTCCACTAAAGTTGCTACTTCATTCCTCAGAAGGGTTGTTCCCAACAGTGCCTCAGACTGTGTAAGCACACCATTAACTTCTGTGCGTGCATGTATGGAAATGACATTACCCAGAGAAAAAGGAGTGTTCTGAAATCAACTACAAATGTAATGACAGGAGGTATGAATAAAGAAAAATCCTTATATTGTAATACTAACCTCAACTGCTCCTGCCACCACTAACTAACTCCTAACTTTTTCTGACATTACGAAGTCTTTGACTTTCTTAAATCTGATTCAGTATTCGGTGACTTGGGATAGGATAAACCTTTTTTTCCTAGTGACGACATCCAATATGACAGTTCATGGGTGTAAATCGTGTAGGCACATGATTTTGCAGGATCTAAGCCAGAGTGAAAAAAAGACAAGAGAGCTGCATTAATCCCTTGGTGACTATATTCAGTGGGCTAAGCCTTAGTTTCACCAGAAGATTTGACCAGATTTTTCTTTCTTCATTCTCACAGAATGAAAAAGAAAAATAGGAGAAGCTAAGTCTTTGAGATAAAAATGACTTACACTGCAAAGTAAAGCCCAGTTTGTATCTTTGTTAAAAAAATTAAACAATAATATTACATATTTTGTATCAAAATATTTGATACAAAAAATATTTTGTATCAAAATGTGTAATACTTGGACACAAATCAGCCTAAGCAGCATCACAAATAACAACTCATGTTGGGCTTCCTTGATGGAGTTTTTATTAATGTCATCGTAGGATGCAGAAAAAATCTGTTTATTTCCACTAAAAAAATCAGGTTAAGTCTTTAAAATGTCACCACTGTAGACGACCTTTAATTTTTTAACAAAACAAAAGGCAGTCTTAAATTAACTAAATGTTAATTCTAGAATGTATTACCATAACATTGCCATTTAAAATAGTACATCCTCTTATAATCTATATTTCAGATTCCTCAACTACAGTTGGTTTAAATACTTAAAATTATCTAAATACTGATTTCCTATTATGTTTGGCTGATAAAATTCGAGTTGAATCAAAACTTTGCTAGAACTCCTTTGTTAAAATGCTAAACCAGCCATACAATGTGCCTCTCATTAACCACCAACTACTTCTTGACTGGCACTGTCAATTGCCTGCTAGGCAGCCCACCCTACAATGGAAATGATTTTATGGTATCTACCTACAGATCTCAGCTTGTGCCGGACTACTCCTCCCTCTTGCCTCTTTCATGAACTGTAAACTATAAAGTAAACATATGGGGGGGCGAGGGGGGAGAGGAAACCCTGCCTCTTCAAGCTGAGAAACTCCAGGCTTCCGAAGACAGACAGTGCTTAATACTATTTACTGTACCACTGCAATTATCTAGTAGCTGATCAAACCAATGAACACCGTTTGACAGAACAGGGACTCGGGACTACTTGAGCTCCTTTTCTTCACTGAGACTTCATTTGTAGTAGACCTGATATAAGAGATGTCTCTCCCTGCCATAGCATTCCCTCTCCACATCCATGCCAGCCACTTATTCCACCCTTCAAAGCAGACATTACCACACTCCTTAGCGGGACTGAATCAACTGCTTTATGTGGGTGTGCTATGAAGTGGGAAAGAAAACTGGTACAGTTTAAATCTGCAGATATTCATAGATACGTTTTCCTAATGTTCTGAGGCAGAGAGCCACTGTAACACAACAGGATTGGCTAAACCTGGGAAAAGAGGCAGAACTTCTAAATTCCACCCAACTGCTGAGGGAACAGCAACATCAAGATGCAGTCTAACTGCAGAGCCCTGACCAGCCTCAAAACTGAAAGCAAGCAGTTACTCGGGGGTTTATGTAGCTGCACATAAAATGTTTTCATTTTGAGAGACATTTGCAAACACAGAATGTCCTTAGTTTTGTCTTCAAATCTCAAAGAAATTTCCAAATGAAATAATCTCCTGTTTAAAACCGTCCTTCAGTGAAAGACACTGTGGTATACTATGTGCTTGGAAACAAACTAATAAACTTCCACAAAGAGAAGGAAAATGGAGTGACTTATTAATCTGAATATCAGTGGTTTAAAAAACAATGTGGAGATGTTGCACATTTAACAAAAAGCTTAGGTTCACAAATTTCCTCACGTGCAGGGCAAATCTTTCTTCAACAGCTGAAATCATGGTTACAGTAACTTCCTATTCAGTCATTTCCTTAATTAAACCATTGAACTTTAATGTGAAATGCAGCCATTACAAAACCAGAAAGGAATCCGAACAATAACAAGCCAGTCAAATGGGCAGCGCAATAAGCAACTGCAATGTCAAGAACACTGGCTGGCACGTTTTGGTTGGAATCAATGATGCTGTAATTCCCTGAGATATTAAATGAAGTTGAAGTAAACTCTGTGCTGGATCAAAGCTGCACGAGCTGCATGATACAATGCAGTGAAAACTTGGCACAAATGGGCTCTCCTTGGTAAAGGTTACTTAAAAAACAAACTGTATGTCATCTTTCTCCCAAGTTTTTGAAAGGTGACAACTTTAGTCCAGCAATAGCTGTGCCTCTCATCATCTCAAACATCTGTCCTGCTCTGAAACAGAAGATTACCCAAATGGATGCATTTTTTAGCTCCTTTTTGCCTCCCTTCTACTCCAGCTTCACAGTCCTCAGTGATGCCCAAAAGGTCAATGTTCTTATTTTAAGCAGGCTCTTTCCTTTGACAGTCACTACATTCACGCCTGTCTTTGCCTCCCACAAACGGTCCAAACGCCCAGACAGCCCAAAGCCAACACCTGGGAGGAAACTGATCACCTCTGCTCTACCCAGGGCAGTGCCTGCTGCCTCAGCGACACCGAGTCTGCTCCTCGAGCAGTGCCAGAAACCCCGCCTGGCTGCAGCGCTGTGACACTGCCGGCATTCAGCGAACGGGGCACCAGCGCAGGAGGCCGTGAAGAGCCCCGGGCGAGCTCCAGGTACCACTCTGCCCCCACAGCTGTAAGCGCTGCACTGCGCACTCTGCCTCAGCAGCAGCCATGCAGCTCGTGCGTACTCCTACCTGACCCCGGCCACATCTGCATAGCCAAACAGTCCCACCAGGCACTGATGTCACAGTGTTAGGTTTTGATAGTATTCGATACTGTTAGCTCTTTCCTGCTGCCCAGACACAGTAATAACTTTGTGGGTCTCTGGTTACACAGCCAGCTCACACTCTGGGTAGGTGCGAAGGGTCACGGCTCACTGCAGGGAGGGACATAATCTCTTTTCCAGGATGGTTCAGGTATTGGGCATAGCGCCTTCCTGAAGACGCAAGGCCACGAGCCAATCTAAACAGACAGCATCTTAGTTTTTGAGGTATCAATAAGTCATTAAAAAGTAAGAAGGAAAAAAGAGTTTACAGAACAAATGTTATCAAAATTCTGGTGCCTACTATCTAGAATATAGATACTCTTAGAGAAAACCTTACATTTGACCAGGATAGTTTTGATTGGTCTAATCAAAGATTTTGCAAAATAATTGTAAATACACATGCACTGCCTTTTTCTCTTTTTTTTCCCTTACATTTTTTACACCCCTTAACTTGAAAGTGAAAGGCATGTTAGATGTGTGGAACCAACTGACCCAGTGAATCCATGCCTACCATACTTGGATTACCTCAAAACTTTAAATTGGGCTAAAGAAACAATATTTAATTGTGAAGTGTAAACCTTATTCCAGAGATTGATGCTCAGTGAAATAGGTACACTAAAACTTGTAATTATTCCAGGTATCACCATACCTCCAAGAATACTTAGTTAAAAAACCAAACAGGCAAAACCTCAGTTAAAAGATTATTTTTGAGACATTGATCCGTTCAGGCTGTGGAATAAGACACAATGGTGTTCTCTTCTCTGCCTCATACAGGACTGTTCTAAATGTTTCTACTAGATAATTTTGTTCTCAATTGGGAAAAAAAATCCATAAGGATAAAAATCAAAAAATCCCTTAATTATGCATTTTAAAGTGCATGTTGTCTGCAGTCTGATCCAGCTCGCAGACAGTGGGATTTTTTTTCCCTGTAATGGAACGATGGGTATCATGTTGCTAACTTGAATGCTGCAATCTGATTTGCGCAGGCCAGCCCAAGTGGAGAGCTACTGAAATCAGCTGGATTCTTTTATGGTACAAGATAAGAGAGCACAGATAACGCTGAAGACTGAGGGCTAGGCCTAGAGCCTGCTGATTTCTCTGACTGGCTGCACTAACATTCCAAGAGAGCCCCGTGGCTCTGCCAGCAGAGCCCGGCACGGGAGCAGGCAGTGCCCCAGCACGCGCTGCGGGGCCCAGCCTTCACCTTACGCTGGAAATGCCCTGCGGCAGCGCGCTCTGGATAAACAGAAACCTTGTTTTCACAGGTGTCGATCCAAAGTGACTTTTTGGTCGAGTTTATGAAACCCAGTGGGGAATGAATCCTGGATTTCTCTGGTGCTAGGTGCTCGTAAAATATCGCAAGTCTCAATGAGCTAGTAATTAAGTAATAATAGCCATCATAAAATTGCAAAATTCCTATATACTAGATAAGACCAAAATCCTGCTGGGTGATATAAAGATAACCAACTGCTTTTTCCTTGAAATTAAACATAAATGTGATGGTGCATTCTAACATGCTATTCTTAATACTGCTTTTAATTTACAAACTCTGCTAAGAGAAATATTTTTCAGTAATTGTTTAAGAAAACCAGTAATTGTATAATAACCCTGTTAAACAGACTGACACACGGAGATACAGAGGCTTTGTTTGTAATGAAGACACTTTATTAAAGGGAAAATAAATATGCTTCTGGGATGGATCTCCAAATTAAAGGGGTTTTTCAGGTGATGGAAGTGAGTATTGTGCTGGGTCTCCAGCCTGATTACTTCCTGCAGGGATGGTTTTGTCATTGTGCCACCACCACTCCCCTGTGACTTCTAAACAACCCAGGGTCACTGTGTCCTCTCTTTAATTAGTATCTCACTGCTGGAGGGAGGGGAGAATGTCAAGGAAAAAAAAAGAATGAGAAGACACTGTAAACAAAGGTCCTCAGGGGCATCTTAACAATTTGGACAAGGAATGAAAAAAATGCTCTTTTGTTGGCGGCAAAACGAAAAGGAATGGTTGGGGTGGTCCAAATTTTAATTTTAGTTACATGAATTTGGATAAAATAAAGAGCAATCGTGCTAAGAAAAAAATGAGTTCTGTTCCCATGAGGGCTTTATCACCCAGCAGATGAGGATGCATTCTACATTTTACAAGAAATCCAACTCAAATATGGTGTTCCGACCATAAGGCAACCAAAGCCCTAAGGAATAGCCTTTGGTTCCTTAAGCACTATGACTGAACTCAGTTGGGGTAATAGAAATTATTTTTATTTGCATTAAAATAAAACTTCCAATAGGTATTTTTTTGTATAAATATTTGGACTGCAATTTATACCTATATTTTTCACAGAAGAATTCAGATAATCCAACAATAATATAAAATAGCCTATAAAGCAGTAACAGAACCCCACCACATTCACACTAGATAAGATTTAACAATATTTTGTAAACTACTCTTTTTCCTGTTGTATCTTGGTAAATCAGGAAGTGAAATTTGATTTTAAAGCAAAATTCTGCTGACAGGAGGGTTTCTCTTTAAAGCTGACAGCATGAGAAGTTAAATAGCAGTTTGTCAGTCGCTTGGCTATTGTAACACATAGGAGGTGGCCTTTCCCCTCCTGGAATTTCCTGCTCCAAGGTAGGCCCTCAGGTTACTCATGCCATGAGTAAAGGGAAAGGGAAAAGAAACCACACATGCTTCTGAAGAAAACCATACATGCAAGAAGCTGCAAAAGAAACAAACATTTGGAATACCTCATGGAAACAGGAGCCCCAAATTCAACCTGGAGCCAGCACTAACATCCGGTTCCAGTGCCTGCTGCCTTGAGCACCCAGGAATGGATCTCTCTCAATTTCTGCTATCAATATGGCCACAGATTTATATAAAATAATGCAATAATGCTAGTAAGGAAGAAGAGGAAAAGACTTTGCAGCCTGTGGATATGGCATTCATCCCAAATACAAGAAAATCACATTTGAATCTTTTCCCTTATATTCCGTTTCCAAACTACTGACTGCAGAAACACACGCAGAGTATATTTTGGTCCTTAGGCACCCACAGAATCAGGCACCAGTTAGGACAGGGCTTTATTGGAGTGCCCCAATGACAGACTCAGCTGCTCAGCCCCTATAAGGATTCAAACATTCCATTCCTCTAATTAAAAACAACTGAGCAATTTGGGTTTGGTGACTTGTCTTTTTGGTATTGTTTTAAGGCCCTGGATCATGAAGTCTCATGAACGATAGACTTGTGTCAACAACTCCAACACGTTGCTTCAGTTCATTGATGCTTTTGGTTCTGTTTTGCCTCTTGATGTTCCTGTGCCTTGAGCAGTGCAGTCTCCAGAAGGTGGGGTTCAGTCTCAAGGGCCTAAGCCTGGCTGCGAGTTGAGCATTATTCCATGATTTCAGTCTATACCACAAGAGTGGTATATAGCTCACCAATATGCAGGTGAGCTCAGGTTCTACCTTTGAATCACAGCATAAATATATAAAGAATCTCATATTTCATCCTAAATTCATTAAAAATACTAAACATCTCCCATCTCTTCTGTGTAACACTGCAGTATTAAACTGAAGAACAGTCTGATTTGTATTTATTTTTTTTTACAGAATCAGATGTAGCTTTCTCTTTTTTGATCAGTCTTATGACTTTCATGACCTGACTTATGCTGCCAAACACTTAGGGCAGGTAACAGTGCCATTCTATGTGCCCTAACTCTTCTTCTACCTCACACAACTACGGCAGAAAATTCTTTTTAAAACATAAAACAAGCAAACTCACCAAATTCTCTGTGTGAGGGGAAATAAAATGCACATTTAAATCGTATGAATTTTAGCTTTAAAAACATTGACATTGATTAAAGATTTCCATAGTGTACAATTTACAAGAAATTACCTCAGCAGGGTGAAAGGATTCAGTTTCATAATCACAAAGTTCCCTAACTCCATGGTATTATATTCCAAGCAAGCTTGTATATTAAGTTTAATTTCACTTTTTTCAGGAAGTGATTTTACTCAAGATTGAATACAGCTGTTAGCAGAGCTCACTGTTCCAAAAATGCTTCAATGCAAACTGAAAAGAGATGTTTCTGTAGGTGAGGAACTGCAGCCAAGCTCCTTTTTCAAAAACAATCTTCAAATATTTAAATACTAAAGAATGGGAGAGGTCTGTGGAACACATTTGATGACTTAAACTACTTGCTCCATCTTCTTTGACAGCACAAAGCTTGCAGACTCCGTGCTTTTACAGAAAGAAACATGGCAGTAGATATACCTCTTTTTATTTTGTGCCAAGCATTAGTATCAAACCCTCACTTTTTGGGGGGTGATGGGGTTTAGTTTCATTTACTATTTCATCTTGATTCTGTTCTTTTAATATACACAGAAATGTATGCTGGCATACAGAACAGGGCCTCTGCAGAGGAAACGCTGCCAGCTAAAAACACAGGATGTAATCGAGACCACAAGAGACACATACTCAGTTATAAATGTAACTATGCTGGAGGTATGGGAAGGAAAAAAAAAAACCCTCTTATTTTTTGCTGCCAGTTTTAATTGTTTCAGTGATATTTTCCCACTCTCATTTTGTGCCAGTATAATAAGAAGAAAAATAATCAAATTTAATTACTTTTGCAGCTAAGATAACTGCTGGATTCAGTATTCAGCAGCCCAGACGACCATTTCTGCCTGCAGGAACTCCCCGGGTGTTTTACACACATCTCGGATGACAAGCACACACTCTCCGTGCAATGCGAGCTTGAACAGGGCACGGTCTGGTCAAATAAGCACCAAACGCATAATTAAAAGCGATATAAATATAGTCTAAAAAAAAAAAAAATTGTACTAAGGAAACTAAAATTTAAGACTGGTAGAAATACACAGTAGTAATCCATTTTCATCTCTGACTTGCCTGCTTTGAGACAAGAGAACCGGGAAGTAAAACAGAAAAAAAAGGGGGGGAAAGTGAAAAAATATCCTGTCTTTTCTACAACAATATACTTTCTCTGAAGCAATCGAGCGTAAGCGAAGTCCCTAAAACGCTTCCCATTTTAAAAATAAACGGGTTTCAAGACTTTCCAAATCTGTAGTTAACAGGCGGCCTCAACCTCCCGCCGCGGGCNCGGGGCGGCCGGGAAACTCGCCCGGCTCGGACACAGCCCGGCAGCGCCCTGAGAAGCGCTGGCTGAAGCAAAGGCAGCGGTCGCTCCCAAGGAGCGAGCCCTGCCAGAGCCGTGGTGTTTGGGCATAGCGGGTGTTAACTTTTCTCTTAACTTCAGGGCAACGGCCCGGCCCGAAGCGAGGGAGGAGCCCAGCTCCGGAGGCGCTCGCAGCCATCTTGTCTTTCAGCTCTGGAACTCGCCGAGCAGAACAAGCCCCTAAGAAAAACTCCTAACGCTAAAATTCCCCGGTAGAGGGAGCCCCAAAACCCCGCGGCAGGAGGAATAAAACTGTATTCAATTAGGGAAATCGCGTTTTGACTTTTTCGGAAAGTTTGTATGTGATGTATTTTAGAAGACTCCACCGCCCGCCCACAGCCCCCAGTGCTGCAGAGCTGTCGCTCCGTTGCCAACAGCCTCCCTGAGTCACCGCAATATATAAAGCAACCTTGAAGTTTGGAGGCTATCACTGTTACGCAGTATTTATATAAACTCACCGGTTCATAACGCATTTCAGAAATAGCATGGAAGCCAAAACTCCCCTTAAAATATTTTCTATACGAGTATGCTCAGTCTGAAAGGCAGGTACACGTCCACACGCACAAGTGGAATGTGTATCACCTTTTTCCAACCCTAATGAGGCTTCCCTGCTGATGTACAGTAATAGGGAATAAATTCTGGTTTTGCTTAAACCATCAGACGTTTTACCTCTGAATCAAGTGGGGACAGAGTTAGCTCTAGATTAACCTAACTGGAGGGATCCCTGTGCTTCTCCATACTATGGCTCTAGGGTTCCACACAATTTGCAGGAATGAAGCAGCTCTTGGGCATCAGCTCAAAAAGCAGTAGATGTGGGTACAGTCCTGGGATGCATTTGTCAGTTAACTTCCATCCATCCAAAGCGCTCTACAGCCCCTTCACAAAGTGTGGTTAGTGCAGAAGAGATGCGTTTTGCCTTGAACTAAGAACATCACCAGAAGTTTTTTCTTTGCCTATTCAACATTTTTCCTTAGGAAATACAGTTCCTACAAGAAAGGAAAGGAAGGGAAAACCACTTTGCACAAAAGCTTGAGACCTACATTTGAGCAGTAAAAAGACCCTATTTGCGATAATAGACAGGAGTCTATTCATATGAAGTTTGACAACACATGCTTTTATTTCTGCATCCACAATATGAAATCCATATTGTTACTTGTTTGCTTAAAACTTCAGTAACAGATTGCTAATATGTTTGGAATGTCCTCTATAATTTTAATTGTGTATCAGTTACCCCACCATTACAGCGTATTACTGCTTAGATTCCAAACTGTACACTAATTTTGAACTTACTTTCTTTCAACAGAAGAACTACAGTACAAATATCCAAGTTTCCAAAGCCAATGTAACACTTAATAGTTTTAAGTTTGCCCTCTTGAACGCCCTATCAAAAAGGGGCACTCGTGGTAAAGGGATCTAGTGGTTAACACATCACAATAGGATGCAAGAGCTATATAAGTTCTGTTCTGCTTCTGCCACTTTATAATTCCTCCACTGTGAATTCATTCCTCTCTCAGTGGAAAACACACTGATAATCCTGGGATCATACTTTAAAGCTATTTTGAACCTACCAATGAAAAAGGAGGCATTAATACTATGATATTAGAGCTTTGGTTGTTCCTTATCTACTGTTAGTTCTCCATTCTTATTTGAACATTTATAAAAAACCTGTTCTTGCATATATTCTATCAATGTTTTTTTTACCCTTGGAATTTAAATAAGATTTGATGTACTTTGAGCTTTTATTTGATCCAATATAGTTATTACTGTTGATTTCAAAGCATTCTGCTGGTATACTGGAGCATGATCCAAACAGTATGATAGTTTTGCCCCTGTTTCATGTTACCTGTATGGCATCTTGAACTTTATGCCAATTCTTTTTTAAATAGTTGACTCATACAACATTTGGGAGATCCAGTTAGGTCTTCTTCTCAACTTAATACTGCTTTTGATCATAACAGCAGAGAGAGTAGAATACTTGCAGTACTTCAGAAACAAGACCTACTATGAAGAAATAACATCTAAATAAAATGTTACTGAAACATGCAATCAGTGCTGTTTGACAAGCACTGGCCTAGGCAGGGTCAAGAGAGCCACTAGGTGGAATGATGTTTCAATGCTTTTTCTGACCTTAAGTCTTGCTATCTATATAATTTTGCACAAAAAAATGCACATAAAAATAGTGCATAAAACAGGTATTAACCGCATAAAGTAGGTGAATACTGCTCTTCTGGTGATTGTGGCAGAATGCACAGCACCCTGATTGCTGTCACCTAATTCTCACTGTAGTGTCTTAAAACCTCAGTAGTCAACATGGCAGACACAACATATCTTCATGTGGGACAAGGGAAAAGTTCCTTGCACTGCAGAGCTGAGTAAACAGAAGAATCTAAAATATTATAGAGCTAATACACAAGGAAATAAAAATAATAGTGATCTGTTTTCTTATTCACGTTTAATTACTGCTGGGTTTTACTGGGAAAGTAAGGGGAGACAACAGAAAATGTGACAGGCACATAGGGAAAAGTGACATTTTTCTGTCTACCTTGCTGAAATGATCTGGCAGGGTACTGCAAATATAATGAAATAGATAATGGCTAAATATTATGAAATAGATAATGGCTGTATGAAATATGGAAAACAGAAACAGGGAGGCAGCCACCAGACAGAAAACTCTGCATTTGAAGCCTGCAAACATTCATAATGGTGACTAGATCTGATCTAAGCATCTGAGAAAAACAACACATATATATATATGTATCTGGACCAATTCAGATTTTTAGTTTAGCCAGGAGAACCAGATATTGTGTTGACAGGCCAGCCTTGCAACAAGACAGCAAATCAGAACTTTCTTTACCTGCAATAGGGAATTACACAGTTGCAGTACCATTCTTCCAAACACAGAGTCAGGATTTATTTCTTTGGAAGTACAAAAGTAAAAGAACAATTTAGGGACTGCAGTGTTCTAGCAGGTGGCCCTGCTTCTCGACTTTCTACTGTCTTGAGTATTATTGGAACAACCTCTTGTCTTGATTATCTGCATTCTACCCAAGCTGTCCATCAGTGGAAAGTGGACGACAAGCAGGTAGTCTGGGATGGGGACGATGTGGGACCGGACTCATGAATTCCCCATGCTCTGGGTAATTACTTATTCCAGTGTTAGAAGACTACTGAAGATTTGATTTAGATTCATTTGAAGGCTCTGGGTAACACACACCTTATGTCCACTTTGTTTTGATAGAAATACTTCCATGAGGGGCAAGGCAATGAAGAGTAACAGCCCCTGTCTGTCCTGGTTAGGAACACACAGAAAACTCATGATGATCAGCAAGCAGTAACAAGGACATTCCTTGTTTTCTTCTATACTTGGTTCAACCCTCACGGGGAGGTGGAAGGGGTGTCCACCAACACAAATCATTGGGGTTTTTCAAACACATGTTTATTTATTCTTCTCTACTTTCAGAGGTATATCAATAGATAAAACCAATCCTAGAGATAAAACAACTCCTCAGTATTCCATTCTTCCAAATTTCTAGAAATAATGCTGACTCTTTAGATCTATGGATAGATTCCTTGCTCAGTTGGTCATAAAGCACAGAAGTCAGGTCAGAGCAGAGAAGAATTATGGAAATAATTCAATACTGATTTGAAAATGGTGGCTGAATTGAGCATAGACAGATTGGATTTAAAATATTATCCTGCTGTGGCTGCTATCCTAGGCAGCTTTAGGATGTATTTGCCTATTCTTTGAGAATAAAATGGTGCCTTCAGTTGCAGAATGCAGAGTTTCCCTGACAAGTAAAGAACTTTGCCCCATGTAAGCAAAAATGGCAACACAGATCCATACAAAAAGGAGACATTTGCATTAGCTACAGATTCTTTCTCCATGCCCCCCCTCCCTCCAGCCTGTGTGTTTGCCATTACTGTGGAGCACAGAGCGCACAGATCACTCTTAGGGAGGAAGAGATTGTTGCTGGGGTCAGGCACAAGGTATTTCCTGAATTCATTATTTTCAAGTACAAAGTTTTGCAAGCCTGTTGTCTGCTCTCTCAGACAGCACTTTGTTTTCTGAGTATTTGAAATGTCAGAACTTAACATACAACTAAAAGTTGTGCTTTAGAGAAGTTGTACTTGTATGCAGCATTCAAATATATAAGCCCACTAATGTTTTAAAAAATAAAAATACAGTATATTATTTATATATACATTATCAGTATACATAATCAGTATATTATTTGTACAAGTTTTTTTTAAATATTTATACATGATATATATACATGGGAATATCGTAGTTCCATAAATGCATGCTAATGAATGTGGTGTGTTGTCAATGAATTATAAAACACCCATTAATTCTTACTCAGTTTTCACAGTGTACAAAATAACAATCCTGGGTTTCATATTTCCACAAAGAATAGACTAAAGAGTCTAAATTTTGACTAACTGCTTTCCAATCTAAGTCACTTAGCATATTTTTCTATTACATGCACAAACTTTAATTACTAATTGGATTTATTTAACATTTTTCATTCTTGAAGCACTGCACAAATAATGAAGATTCTCAACACTATTATTACTATTCATATTTTTTATTTATTCATATTATTATTATTACTAAACTTTTCATTTACAGATGGTGGAACATCTGTAACCATTTTAGGGAGCTATCCTCAAGTGTAAGCAGAAGACAGCGAGGTTTAAAGACTTTTCCCCATTTGTGCATTGGTTTTTAAAAGCCTGTTCACTAACACAGCATCCAGTTGAGAACTCAGTGTCTTAACAACTTCACAATAAAATCTTTTGCTCATCAATGCCATACTCAACCTCACTGACAAGGGCCATAACATAAATGTCCTCTAGCCTTAAACTTGCTTCACTAAATAGGAAATAACTATGAGCTATTACCAATAGCTCCCAAGTTAGCTGTAGTGGATCATTCCTGGACACCAGGGGTACTAAAGCAGTCTGTTACTATTATTCCCAGCCTCTTCATGTCCTTAAAACCTACCTGATGACACAATTCTGTAATTTTTTTTTTCACTGAATGTGATCGTCCTCATTGCCTTTGAAATCTTAAAATTTGGTGATAAGGCAATTACAGAAAAAATAATCTGCATCTGGCCTGGACCCTCAATTATTGCACCACAGCCAGCATGGCATGATTTTCACATTAAATCTCAAAAGGTTTGGTTTTTAGCAGTTAAGGACTTGCTTAAATTTGGATTAAGACATTAATCCCAAAGTTAAATTCTTCTTGAAGTTAACATCAAATTCTTCCTTTTCTACCTTAAAGGTTTAGTAGCTCTGGAAATGCCTAGATCACATTTTTCAATATGGGCAGTGGGAGAGGAAGCTTCCCCATCTGCCCTGTGGATTTACTTCAAACCTGCTTTTGGAGGTTTGCCTTCAAAAAGAACGAGTGTGCAGTTCCCTTTTTTGACTCTGCTGAGCGTTTGAGGAAGGGTGACAACTGAGACAGTGGCCTCTGTAAGTACAACAAACACAGGCTGGGACCAGCATCTCATTTCACATCATCAACAAACAGCCATGGAACACTGACAACTTTGTCCCCTTCCTACTGGCTACTATGCCTTTAGACAGTAACATCAGATTGAAATTAGGTATGTTTGGGAGAAACAAAGATTTTTTGAAATAAAGGCATGTCAAAATCATTCATGTCTTTATAAACTAACTACACTCTCATTCTAAAATCTCGAGCATTATAAATGATGAGACAATTTGCCAGATGTAAAGTAAGTGATCTCTCAGAAACCATATAATTTCTGCTGAAGTTACTTGCACAATCTGTGAAAAGCAGAAGTATAGAGAGCAGGTCACAGAGGTAGCACTTGATTAAAAATTATTTATCTTACAGCAATGTAGTTCAATCAACCCTTTTATTAGTCAAGAAGAAGATAAAGGATTAACCCTTATCTTCCATAAATCAGGGCATGGAAATAAGGACAGAATTTTAAATATACAAGGAGGTGTTTGATCTGGAAGATGGATTCACAAGGAGGGTCCAGAGACCAAACACAACCAATCTGAGCTAATCTCTCCATCAGTATCAGGGATAAGCACCATGCAGCAAAAACAACAAACCTCACAACAGTTAATGACAATAAAACCCTTTACTTCATTCTGAACTTTTTCTTATTAAATAGTTAAATATATCATTTCAAAATGACCTTTTCTTCCTTTAAAAATCTTGAAAATAATTTGGGGCAAAGAAACAACTCAGCCTGAAGCAGAATGCTCTCAACTTAGTGTTGCATTGAAATCTCTAAAAATGATACATTTCAGGTGAACTAAAATATTCCATTGCAACTGGGCTCCAAATGCATTGCCTTTCACTCCCAGTTTCCAAATTCCAGCGACTAAGAAAATTCTTCAGATAGTTCTTGCCTTATCAGATAAATGACAGTCCTTCCAACTATCCAGTCTTTTGATCCAGTTTATAAACCCCAGACAGATAAGATATGCTTATGTTTGAAACTAATTAACAGACCCATGCTTTAAGGCAAAACAGGTTTCTTCGAGGTGTTGGGATGTTAGCAGAGGTTGGCAAAGCTCCTGGGTGTGGAAAGACCTCTGCCTATAGCCCCTGCTCCACCACACACCCACTGTCTCAACATCTGTGCACTGGTTGTTTGCTGCTCTGCTTTCCTTTGTTTGTTTTTAACTACAGATATGAAGTACAGTGTGCTGTGCCCTATTTAGATGAATGAAAAGGCCTATTTACAAATACATCTTAGCCTTTGCAAATCTGATTTCTCCCTAAATATTAAATGCTTTCCTCATTCCACTTTCACTTTATGAACTTTTTCATGTCCTGTGATATGAAGATGGCTTCACCAGTAAGAACAGACTGACTGATTGGATTATTTCCTTATTCTGTACAACAGCAGTCATTGTTTACTCAGAAAAGATAGCTCATTTTCCCCCTACTTCCACACTTTGAGATTAAATTAATTTCCTCATTTCATTTGTAATGATGAAAATAAATATGTGTTTTTTATATTCCACTTTTATCACAACTCTTGGTTTATTTTATACCAAAGACTACAAAATCTAGGATTGAAATACTCTAATACCATGGCACGGGATTTTCTCTAGAAACCTCCTAATTCTAGAGTTTCGCAATTACTTTTTCCTCTACTGTACCATAAAAGTAATATTTAATATTTAACTTCTGAAACTCATATTTTACTTACTGATTACAGAAGTGCCTGACTCTAAGCTATATGGCAATAACATTCATGTAATAAATCAGTAGTATCTCATGTTAATATAATCCTTTTTATAAGATATAAAGGTAAATAATAATTATGATTGCTTTTCTCAGACTGCCAGGACATCGATCTCACATTTTACTTTGCACATCCTTAGTTATTTTCTCCAATAGTAAATGAGAATTCACTAGTGCAAAGTTTCTTAAATTTTTTTCAGCAACAATGCTAGCATAAACATTTCCCCCCTTATCCTACTTGTTCCTAGTATTCATTTTTGCTGTTTATTTTTAACCTGGACTGGTTCCCAGATCTATTTCATTGTATGGCCCCACTAACAGCTCTGCTGGCATTGTTGATGGGGTAATGTGGGGAGAAAGAACGGCTGGAGACAAAGAGGGATGCTGGAAGTTGGTACTGCTACAAAAGAACACATCTGAAAACACAGCTTTAGCTTTACAATGTATCTTCTGTGTTATAGGATACTGATCTGAACTGAGCAGACCTTGGAGCACAAATTACGAGCACTTAATGTTTGTTTGCTGTTCATCTCCTTTAGACTCACTCCTTGCACCAGCTGCTTCTATTGATACCATACAGCAACGACTCTGTTGACTACTGGAGAGCAGTGAATGTTCTTACTACAAGTTGGTTTTTGGCAGATGAGCAAGCCTGACTCTAGTAATTTGAGGTATTGCTGCCTCCAGGTGTCCTTTTTGCTCTTCTGCCAAAAATGCCTGTCTGGCAGAGTGAGCAGAAGGGAATGCTTGAGCCTCAGCTGCTCCAAATACAGCGCGTGGTATCTCAGCTCAGCAAAACTTTCCCCCAACATTTCCTCAGCCTCCTGCACCATGAGAATTACTTTTCAGGCACTCCAACTCCTGACTGTGAGAAGAATTTTATTCCCATAGCACAGACTGAGGAGGCTGGCAGGTGAGCTTCCATGTGCTTACAAGGTATTCTTTCTGTTGCTGCTCTCCTGTGTTCCCTTAGCTGCTGTGTCCTTACCCCCTGTCCCAACTAGATTCTCTTCAGTGAGGCTCTGTGTCTGTCCCAGAGGCACTGCTCTCTTACCTACTGCCTACAGCACCCTTTCCTCTCTGGTCCTAGGTAGTTACCAAGGTGGGAACACCTTCCTCCAAGAGGCAGTGCTGATGATGCTATATGATCAAGCAAGGAAAATTTGAGTGGCAGTGCCAAACTCTTCCAGGGAACAGCAGAGACATGGGCAGGTGTTCCCTTGCTGCCTTCACTGAGGTGTTTGAGTAGGGAGAGGTAGGGCAAGGAGGGTATATTTAGATGGGGAAAGTAATATTTGACATCTGTGCCAGATTCACCAGAGTTAATCCCTAAACCCCCTTAAATTATTGCTTGCATAGGAATAGTTTAAAAGTGCATTTTTCTCATGTTTCTCCATTCTGTTACTGATGCAGTCAAGAGGCTTGTGGTCAGGATTAAAAATAAGGAGGCTCAGCCTGTGTCTTTTTCAATGTTAATGGCATTTGTGACACATTCTGACTTATGACTGTAACAGAAGAAAATGTCTTATGACCAGAGTTACTTGGGTGGAGCCTTTAGCTAAGCAGAAGCTGAAAAAGAGCCCATCAGTGCTTTCTCTTGGTGATTTGAAATTGTAATCTTGTTAGGAAAATTAACCTTAGGAAGGCAACAAGGAATTTCCAGAGGAGGACTGTTGCTAGGCACTTGCATGGTTGGGCAGCAAAATACTGCAGTTTGTAATAAGCAATTTTCTACTGTTGCTTTAATAATAATTAATAGATGGTACTCTAAATTTCTGTGTTATTCGTAACACAGTTGCCACCTCTGAGCTTTCCTGTCATTCTCTCTGTATACCTTTAGAGAACATAGGGTATATCTACATAGACTTCTCCCTGTAGACCTGGAATTCCACAGCCTGTGCACCTGGACCAGCAGCCATCTCACTGGCACCTCAGCAGGATTTGTCCCAGCATATTTTCCCATTGGCTCTGGGCTGATGCAAAGCGATATCAGAATGATAAAAAAAATCATGTGTAAATACTTGCAGATATCCCTTAGGGGTATTCCCAGCAGCTGCTCTGCTAATCAAGGAATACTGGGGGACATGAGGAAATTCGAACTGCCCACCTAGATGAGCTGCATCACATCTCCCACTCTGCCATGCCAGGTAGGTGGCAGTCCCTGCCTCTGGTGCTTTACTGTGGAGCTGGAATGTGTTGGCAAAGCTGCAGGAGAACACACACACACACACACACACACGCCATTCTCCCCCCTCCAATTTAGAAGGTTGTTAAAGAGAGATAAATTGCATTTTCTCTAAAAGAACCATACCCCAAGGATTAAAAGAAAAATATGAGAGCTCTTTTTCTTTGCAGCATTAACTTTTCTGGACCACACTTCTCACTGGTTGTGCTACCATAACACTTAGTTCATAATAAGAAACTTTCAGCCGTCACTGCCTCACTCCATTTGCCATTAAAACTCCCCTAAAAGGCGACAAGCATCTAATTTTCTTCTCAATCCATCTGCGACTTGTATCGGCGCCATGCTGAGGGCAGCAGGAGCCGAGGGTGCCGGGAACACTCGGCAATACCCAGAACCTGGAGCTTGTGTTTAAGCCACAGCTCCCTGCCAGCTGGAGACACATTTAACATTCCCTGCATGACTTCAGCAGTTCAGCCACTTTCCCACATTCCACAGCTGGCCTCCCACCACCGCTCAGCCTGCAAGCACACACCACACCGGGGTCATATTCTTGCCATCAATTCTCAAGTACAACTTGCTAGTGAAAGCACTGGAAAGTTCTGTTTAAAATGTGATGGCACCATAAGACCTGCATGTCCAGGCATCTCCGAAGTGGCAAGGCTACATATATATAAAGAAGTACTTTCCCTATGCTCTTCAGCTCTTCTGTGTTTTATAAAAGCTCTGCATACCTTGGAAGCCACAAAATGGTTGGGTGGCAACCCTGTAAAGTCCCAGAACAAATCCCTACTACTATGAGTAATCCCAGTGCTGTACAATAGGACACATCAAGTCCTTCAGGACTGCATCCACGGAGGTTTATTAACTCCATTGTTGTTAATAGTTTATAGTTCTCTTTTCTGACTGCAAATTCATATTGCTTCACATGCACGCCACATCCATTTTTGTCATTGTGCAGAAGTTAAAAAAGGAAGCATGAAGTCTGGAGATGTCAATTTTTAATACCATAATTAGCTGGATGGATTACAGTGGTTTGTAATTTTTTTATGTCTACAAATTGAACTGGCTTGTGCCTTTTTTGTCATGCTTCTTGTGTCAGGAAAAAATCAAAACCAACAATTTTCAGAAAGAATTGAGGAAGAAATCTAAATTCAGTAAATTTCAGTAACAATTCACAACAGCAACATTCCAGCAATTTGTACTTAGAATTTATCTTTAAAAAACCCCCAAAACTATTCAAACAATTTACAGGTTAAGCATCACAATTTTACAGGGATCACTAGAAGGGAAGCCTATTGCATGATTTGTATCTGGATTCCTCATTTATCTATTACCAATCACATCAGTGGTTAGGGACTGAGCAAATAAAGAATACTTGCATAAAATTAAACCTGCATGTCTGGGTGTGTTGGGCAGAAAGGTCTACAAGTTCATGTTAGTTTTCCCAGGAAAAAATGAATAAGTGAACATATATCACTGAATTTCTGGAGTGAAACACAGGACTATTAATTCCACTGAAATAATGATTTGTGTAGCTGACAAGATCTTGACATGAATGTACACAACTGGATGTGTCGGATCTAATGAGATAATCACAACAGTTGTGAACCTGGACAGGGAACAGTGCAGTGCTTGGGCATTTCTCGTGTATCATTTTAGGTCTCTTTTGGTACATAAACAGGACCTCATCATTCTGTAGCACCTTAAAACAACATGAGTTAGATTCAGAAAATATTTACCAGAATTTTATTTCAATTTTATCTTTTGATATTTATTTTAATACTTACTTTACTAATGTTTGAGAGAATGCCTTAGAAAATTAAACCAGTCATATTATCATTAAAGACTTTTGGCTCACATTTTTAAATATCAAGTAACATCCTCTCACTTAATTTAAAAAGCTAAGTTAAGTCACTGTTAAAAGACAAATAACATTCAAATACGATGGTAGCTTCCTCTTAAAAAAAATCAGAGAAGCATATTTTATATAAATTATTTTCTATAAACTAGTTTTGAGCAAAGTCCCAGTTTATGAGATAACATGACAACTGAAATATGCTCTGGCTCTAGTTAATACAAATTTATCATGGAAGCACTGACAACTCCTGATCTGCACCAGGACTGTTGACACCAGTACACAAAGGGAGTAGCTACAAATGCATGCCATTATTAGAAGAAAATAATGTGCTGCCAGCAATGAGAAGGTAGATTTATATTAGCAGACATTAAAATTTTATTAAGGCAGAATTCTTTACAGCCACAAGACATGCTGTGTAGCATGATATTCTTACAGTCTTAAAGGAAATGTGATAGTTGCAATTGAAAGTGAACTCTAACAGCTTTTGGAGTTTTTCCCTGTCTCATTAGCTGGGCATAAGCCCATTCAAGTTAATATGGGTGATGTTACCCATAGCAACAAAAATTTCACCAAAGTCCACAGAAAAACCTCTCCACAGCACAGTGGACACAGCTTTGACTTTATTGATGTGCAGCAGCCATGTGCCTTTATGTCTGGCATTTCCTTTTACTCTCCTCAGACTATGATTCTTGCACACCTAAGTACCAGCCACTGTCTAAACCCAGGGTGTCCCCACAGGGAGCTTGTTTACACCTGCAGGCACAAAGCTGTGTACCAGCAAATGGTGAATTCCTCTCTCGGTCTACTCAGTGGCTATCCATCAATTTTTGCACCTGGACCACCAAGATATTCATTTGACTTTGCAAGCCAGGACCTTTTTTTGGCTTCACAGAATATTAAAAAAGCCATCTAATTTAAAAAGAAAGAACTCATGAGATACTGAAGGAACTTTTTTGTATTAAAAATATGAGGGAAAGGTACTGGCAACAGCTGGCAATATAACATGAATTACATCTGACAGAAAGGCCTAATTCAAAGGACAGTAATTTGAGAACATATACTTCAAAGGTAATAAAGTCCCCGTACATTCACTTCTTGATTGGGCTGCTTGGAAGAGCACTTTCCAATGCTGTTAGCAAACATGCCACAGGATTGCTAATGAAAATTTTTATCTACTTCTCCCACAAGAGTCCATGCACTACTCCTAAATTCTGATTTTTTAAAGCAATAATACTGGCATGTCAGTGTTCTCCAGCTGAGTATTTGTCCAGATAAATGAGAGGCCTTTTTTTGAAAACTGAAAGTTATTCACCACTGAGGGATTGAGGGTCTTGACAACATAAAATGATTATTTTTCCTCTTATTATCAGCTCTAGTGTAGAGTAGAATATAATTATTCTATCACAACTGTAATAAACTGCAATTTCAGACATCAGTGTGAATAATTTTTGGTCAATGAGTAGTAAAAAACAGCTCAGTGAAAGTGAAAAGAATGTATAGGTTAAACACCTTAATTTCAAGTCTGCAAATAACACAAAAACCTGTTCTCATCTCTGATGAGTGAGTGTTGTGATTATCTGAAATTGCACAGGATTAGTACTATTCCAACAGAATGCAAAGGTCAAGAGGTGTTGATTAAGAAAAAGGATTTTTGAAAGAAAACATTATCTATTTGAAACAAACGCAGGCTCCTGCACTGGGGGAGAAATAACCCCAGTACAGGCTGGGAGCCAACCTGCTGGGAAGCAGCTCTGTGGAGAAGGACCTGGGGATCCTGGTGGACAAGAAGCTGTCCCTGAGGCAGCAGTGCCCTTGTGGCCAAGAAGGCCAACGGGATCCTGGGGTGCTTTGGGAAGAGCATTGCCAGCAGGTCTAGGGAAATGATCCTGCCCCTCTGCTCAGCCCTGGTGAGGCACATCTGGAGTGCTGTGTCCACTTCTGGGCTTATCAGGGAAAGGGAGACATGGAGCTCCTGGAACAAGTCCAGCAGAGTCCATTATCTATGAAGATAATTAAAGGACTGGAGCAGCTCTCTTATGAGGAACGACTGGGGGAGCTGGGCCTGTTCAGCTTCCAGAAGAGACAGCTGAGAGGGGACCTGATCTATGTCTGTCAGTGTCTGAAGAGAGGGTGACAAGAGGATGGCCCAGGCTCTGCTCAGTGGTACCAACCAACACAACAAGATGCAAAGGGCAGAAATTGATATCCAGAAAGTTCCACCAGAACACAAGGAAGAACTTTACTGTGCAGTGACTGAGCACTGGAACAGGCTGCCCAGGGAAGCTGTGGAGTGTCCCTCACTGGAGATATTGCAGAACTGTCTGAATACAATCCTGTGCCATGTGCTCTGGGATGGCCCCACTTAAACAGGGAGGTTGAACCAAATGACCTACTCTGGTCCTTTCCAAACTGTCCCATTCTGTGATTCTGTGATTTATGCTTAAAATTTCTTTGTAAGCTTTGAACTGCTCTCTTCTGGATGTGGAAGAATAGTTTTCATATACCATTCAATTAGTGTCCATTTTTCTGTAGTGTCATTAGTTGCACACAATCTCATTAATTGTTGTACAATTAAGTCACATACTGTACATTTAAATTCATATCCTACATTACCTTCCATTTTTACATACATCCATTAATATGAAGTTTTTAATTAAAAATGTTCATTCGGGTATAGTCTCTACAGAAAAATAAACAGCTTAATAGGGACTGAGAGTGGCCAGTTAATGAAAAACTGAAAAAATAACATTAGTTGCAAGCAATACAAGAATTATTATGATGTATACGTATGCAAAAGTATCCAAAATAATTTATTTTGAAATAAAAAATTAAAGATAAGTAGAATAACTATAAAATAATACTGGTGATTCTGGAAACTCCTAGTGTTATAATGTGAAACACAAGTATTTCTGAGACTAATGACATGCTGAACTGCAGCTACAATTCACATTATCCACTTTCAAAGTCAACCAACTGGCTTGTTGCTGAGCCTCTCCTTTATTCCTTCAGTAATTTGTGTTTGCCTTTCATGGGTTACTATACCAAAGCAAGGATGAGTACATGGATGCTTATTAGTCACAGAAATAAGGGTGCCCAAACCAATCAGAATTCACTTTGCAATATGTTAAATAACTATTAGTCCATACTTGCAAATCCCAAATTCATGTACACGTTCACATGTCCGAACTGAGTTCAGGTTTTGCTATACCCTCACCATTATTTTGTATATGTAAACTCCTTAAGCTGTACAGGTGAAAATGCAGTCGTGCCCCTCGATGCACTCAGCCACCATGGGATAGAATTACACGTCAATGTTCTCTCCTCCTGTTTATGTTGTAAGTTCCAAGAATGACTATCATATGAGTACAATGGAGGTCTTTTTAGCAGTATGCTGACATGAAAGAAAAGTTCAGCTATGTTGTTTAATTGTGTATACACCAGTGCTAGGCAACTCTCCAAACCTTACTGTAAACGTTGTTTAAGGTTCATCCAGATCAGCACGATAATGAAGCTTGTGCTTTTTAGGTTTAGCTTTTAATGACGGCTGCTTTTCTTAATAGTTTTATATTTACCTCTTCTGAAGCACAGTTAGAGGCATCATACCAGGCTGACCTTTTTCTTTTATGGATTGGTAGGTTGTCCTCTAAAGGCCTTGTCTAATATTCTGTTTACATCATGTTGTTTTCCTGGATGGAGAACTGATCTATTGTCTTTTGTTAGTTCGTCTGGAGAACATATTCATCACTGCCTATCAAATGGCAATACTAGATTAGTAAGGAAAAAAGTGTATATTCAGCAAATGTGAAGACTTTAATGGAGCCAAAAATACTTAAAAGTTCCACGAAATGTATGGTTACTCTGAAAATATAATTCGTGTTCTAACAAGTATGTATGCACATAAGGTAAAACTGGCACCATCACCTCTAATGTATAATCATTACAAAGTTATTTTTGTTAATGTAAAGACATCTTCAACTACAAAAATATACATCTGAGACCTAAAATACAGGACATGTGCTTCTTCAGTGGTGAGTTGTTCGAAGTACAGACTGAGTGTGTGTAGGCAGACAATTATGAGACAAAGAACACTGCATTCCTAAACTTCAGTTCAATTTAAGAAGAAAGTTCATTTATTGCTGAAAGAACACAATTTACAGTGTTCCAAGATTCTATTATATAAGTGTTGCTGCATTTTATTTTTTGTAAATGGCTTTTATTTTGCAACATAACAGTATAGTATTCATCCAACCCCAACTATATATTTCTAAAAACTTACACAAAGTACAGCGCATCAGCATTTTAATCTATGTGCTTGTCAGAATCTAAGCAATTCAGAGCTCTGGTAAAGACAGGCAAAATACTTCAGACTTGATCTGCAAAGGTCAGATAGATTTTCAGATTTTTAATCATGTGAATATTCTTAACTACATTAATAAGTTCCAAATGCTGTTTTCATGATTAAGCATTTTACGAATTGTGATGCAGAGCTGAAGGTTGTTAAAACTGACAGAAATAAAGTATTAGCAAAATGTACCATCTCTGTTGCAGCTGAGATGTATATATGGGTCTTCTGACAATGAGATGAATGAGTTGCATTGCTCTTTATCAGGTCTGCGACGAGCCTGACATTATCACTGAACAATGGAGATTTCCCTAATAGTACCCATTAGTCACTGGATATTGAACTCACAGAATGCAACAAAGTTTTTAAAAAAGTGGTAGTCTACCTTAAACCCAAGGATTATCACACAAAACATTTCAACTATCCCTTTTGCTAATTCCTAAGGGCACTTTGTGCCCTGGGTTTCCCTGAGGCATGGAAGCCCCCTGAGCCCCACACCATGCAGTGGATGCCTGGCCTGAGTGCAGGGCTGCCAGCCTGCTCCAAGGGGACAATGAGGAATGAACAATAAACTGCTCCAATTGCCAAGCACCTTCCAGTGTACCACACCCAGCTTCCAGAGAAAACCCACCTGGGCTCACGGGAACAGAACATCAAACAAAAGAACCAATATAAGAAAATCTGCTTTTCCTTTACTATCATTTCATTTCAAATAAACATCCTCTTCTAATGCTTTCTGGAGGTTTGGCTGGATCCTCAGCAATTTCTTACATTGCTCAAAGGCAACAGAGAAGGGTCCCCCAACTATGAGAGCTGTTTAGTCAAAATCATGATCATCACCTTCCCTGGCACAACAACACTCTAGGAAAGCAGAAGTATCATGGGAAGAAAACAAGATAGAAGGGGTCCAACGCCACTCATTAAATCTGCCCAGTCTGGGGCTTCAGCTTGTACAGGGAATGGATTCAGGAAGAGTGAGCAGAGTTGACACGACAGAAAGAATGTCCACTTAATGACAAAACAGCTCCCTTGTACCTGCAAGGGTTTGGGTCATTGTGAGAATGGAAAGCCAGTAAATTATTGTACATCTTAGATGCAACAAAGTTCACCCATTTATTTTTTGTTCTCAGTAACATTTTTTTTTCATAAATGACCACTGACAGGGCCTTAGTGAATGCTTCTGTGCAGATGCTAATAAGATTTTAGTGATATTTGCTCCTTCCTAGCTGAAGCAAGTTGGTATGTTTGGAAATTAATTATTAAGAAATTCCAAACTTAATTGGAATGAAAAAAGAAAAGAAGAATGTAAAAAGAAATTTAAAATAGACACCTAAAGAGTCAAACATAAAATTCTAATAAATTAAGGAAAAAATATTTTTTCTTAAAGAATTATTACTAAAATCTAATAAAGACCAGGAAATACAAACATACATATTTAAATGCTTCATATATTTATGCTCCGATGCATCTCTGGAAAAAGAAAACATAGACTGTTTATCCAGCTCTCTTTAACTAGAAAAATATTTAATTTCAAGTATTCCTAATGTGTAACTTGATTCTCAGTTCTTAGCTACATATCAGTCATGGGATACATTCCATAGTTATGAAGTATTACCTTGAGAGATTTCATGCTTCCAAGCACACGGCCAATTTCTGCCCTGGGATGCAAATGTACAATTCTCTTTGAAGTCTGTAAGAGTCACAAAAGCAGAACATGCTGCACACTGCAACTGAGTTTTTT